>QANW01008357.1:308772-441585 GCA_003254865.1 Dryas drummondii | reverse complement strand
TTTTTAAGAGAAGGTGTGCAAAAAGAAAAAAAAAGATGTGCAAATAGAGTTCTCTATATATATATATAATAGGTACAAAATGAAATGCTTAAATGTACAAATATGATATAAGAATGGTAAGAATATGAAATACCGAAAGGTACAAATGTGATTTAATAAGAAGAGTACAAATATAAAATGCATAAATGTACAAATATGATATAAGATTGGTACAAAATAAAATGCCTAAATATAAGGGTACAAAATGAAATGTCTTTTTGGTCAATATAAAATGAAATACTTAAAAGTACAAATATGATATAAGAAGGATATGGGATAAAAAAATTTAAAAAATGGAGCAAACATTTTGGAGTTATGAGAATATTGAAAAGTTTTCATGCTCTATTTAAAAAATTTAAAAAATGGAGCAAACATTTTGGAGTTACGAGAATATTGAAAAGTTTTCATGCTCTATTTGAAGGATGAGGTTCAAACTTGAAACCTATTAGAGAGAGAGACTTCTAATAGAGACGTATCATTAAACTAATTAACTAGTTGGTCATGCCAAATTATTAAAGATATTTGAATAAATCACTCATATAAAAATGGTTTAAAAAATAAATAGCATAAATATAATAAGAAATATGTTATTTGTCCCAACATTTTTTTTGTAATCGGAGAATGAGGGATCGAACTTAAATGCATTGTGAGTAAATTTACAACCCTTCCAACTAGGCTACCTAACAACTGCATTTGTCTCAACACGTTCTCTTAACTATTTTATGACATTTATACATTGAACTCTATAAATAAAATTTAAAACTAAAAATAAAAAAGAAATAAAAGTTAAGAAGAAATAATTGATGCAATATAATAAAGTTTGGGCTGAATTTTATAATTAAGAATTAAACTGATCGTGCGGTTTAAAATCCTTGGCCCAAATATAGTTCAACCCAAGCCTTGAATGCCCTTAACTCTATTTAATTCGTTCATAATATACAGCTTGGTTTGAGACTTGAGTCATATATTTTGATCACTTTTGTTCAATATATACAGCTCGCATGCAACTAATGCTTGTAATGTCTGTTAATTGCTTTATTAACAATGCTAGAAGAAAGGAAAAAGACAGAAGAAGCATACAATTTTTCTCTTTAAAATAAAAGGATGAAATTATTAACCAGTCTTAATTTTGACTTATTTCTTCGTTAATTCTTAATCTCTATTTAGATTTATGGAAAATAGTGTTGTTAGGAACCTTTTTAGTTTTTACTCTACAAGTCTACAACCATCAATTTTGAGAAAGTTGGAAACAGAGTTGCAATTTGAGAAATTAATGCTGCAGGGACAAATCGAACTTCACGCAAACTCTAAACTTGAAAAATATTGAACAAGTAAAGACTTAGACACCATAAATCACAACAGAGTTTTTACTTATTTTTCCAAATAAAAAATGGACCGTTACATGCTTCAATCTGTGCCCATGCTTTGGCAATTACAAAAGCTAGCAAAAACCATCAAAACCCAAATAATATTAATTATTACAAGAAAGCCTGGTAAAATTAAGAAATTACTAATAAAATTAGAATGAATGAAATGTAGGAACTAATTATGTAATTTAGTTAACATTAGTAATGATCAGATGTGGCAACCGCAGCAGAGGAAGAAGAAGCAGAGCGTGGAGACTAGAACGACAGCCTCGACAACAGAGAGTATCTTGTAGACGACGTCGTCTAGGACGGTCATCTGAAAGTCCACGCGTTTCCATCTGAACACTGATGAGAATCTCCACGGCCACAGATCTTTGCTCATCACCTTCTTTATCGACCACCCCTTCTTTGATGATGGTGATGATGATGGTGGTGGTGGCGATGATGGCGATGATGGTGATGACGATGTCTTCTCTTCCATCTCTCTCTCTCTCTGGTCTCTCTCTTTCCCTCTAAGTCTCTATGAGGTTGTCGTATATGTTGAGAGAAGTATGAGGTGGTGGGTATATAAAGAAATTTAATGGAGGAAGGGGGTGGCATTGGTTTCTTCATAAAGAAGGGTGGTGCAGCTGGTGGTGGTGGGCCTGCTGGCCTAAGTGAAAAGGCCTTTATTTTACAGCAAGACAGTCTTTATTATCATAATATATAATTAGTAGAAAGAAATTAATTAATGCACCTACTGTTTATTGACTATTTAATTAATTATTAATTTCTTCAATTTCTTATATGATAAATGAACTAATGAAGTAGTCATGCATGCAGATAAAGCTTGATTGCCATTAGAATTGGATACCTTCAGTATTTAATTTTTTTTTATATTAGTAATGAATGGTATTAATAAATTCACATGACAGCCTAGCTCAATTGGTTAGAGATAACAATGGAAACAAAAGAGGAAGAAATAATAAATCCAGTTGATGACAAATGAAGAAAATATCGTGCTTATCAAAAAAAAAAAAAAACATATGTAGCAAAAATTGACATTAAGTAAGAGTACCATTTCGTTGCTTAATTGTTATCAATTTTAACATGTCATTTTTTATATTGTCGGTCATATAATTTAACAGTTTGATAACATAACTTATTATATTATCTAAAAAGACAATTTTATTTATTTCTTTAAAAGTTAATTAAAAATTGTTTTTTTTCCAAAGCAATATTCAAAGAAGGATTATCTGTTAAAGAACAAAATTAATAAAACCATAAAATATATATGCTTGGTTTGCAGTGAATATAATTAAGTAGAATAATAAATAATTTGATCTATTTCTGTAACAGCTCAATAGAAATGTGTTAAAATGGACAAAGAAATCGACATCTGTTTGGTCTCAAACGGTTTGGTAGGCTCTCTATGCATATATGGTCCACTTGTTTTATTAGAAGCCGTTGAGGTCATCAAATCATGGTGTCTCCAGTTGGTCAATGTTAATTATATAACGGCTAGTTTCATATTGGAACAATTCAAAGAAATATTGGATGCCATATATTGAGTATTCAGTGCAGGGTCCAGTTCATTATATACATGCATGCATGGGTTGTATTGGCTTTTCAATATCTAACAAAGCCTTAATTTTCTTGTTTAATTAAGTTTTCATTTTTGTAGCTGATCAATGCCAGCTTATTCATACTTGGAAAGATGACATCATCCATTTTTAATTGGAAAACTTTGGTAAGAACTTGGAGGCTTTTGTTTTTGCTAAGTAGATAAGTTTGGATTTATTGACAAAAAGGAAAAGATAATTAATAAATTTGGATTTTTTTTTTCTAAATAATTTGTTACTGTATGACGCAGCGTAACACGCAATTAAGATATATTAGGGAAAATCAGCGTTAATCCCTAAGAAAGAATCTGGAATCCACCAGAGAAAGAAGAGAAATCTCAAGGTTTTTCTGATTGAAAATAATAAAACTGAAACTTACAAAAAGCCAAAAGGTTGTTTAAATACGTTCAGAACCCTAAACGTTGAAAATTCAAAACGGAAATAAAAATGGAAATAAAGTGCAATTTAGGAAATTTATTCAAAAACACTAAATTGCTTATTTGAAGCCCTAAACGAAGGAATTTGGCCAAAATAGGCCCTCAGTCATCGCCTATGGCCATGACTTGAATTTGTCTCGTCGTTCCCTTCGAATCGGTATATCATGGGCCCATTTCTGACACTGGACCGGGCTGAAGCTTGTTTCTTTTCTTGGGCTTCTGGCGGTCGAGTTGTTGCATGAACCGTTCTGCCATTTGTTCTACATCACTGTACGTATGTAGTACCAATTAACAATATACATGTTGGACTGATATGACAGACACATTCTAAATTTTTTGCTTAATTTGCTTCAAAGCATATATATATGTTATTAACTTATTACCATCTTTTTTTTATTTTTTTTTTCCTTTCCCAAGTTTTCAGTGTGGGATGTCAATTATATACGTCCAGATTAGATAGAATACAGGAAATAGTATATTGGAGGAGATGGAGACCCTCAGAATTGGGTTGGGCACTTTAAATGTTTATATTAATTAATCAGGCTCTCTGCAGCCTGTGATCGAGTATGGGAATTTGGGATCTGATTCCTCTGTACCCTAGTTCTCTCCAACTGTCATGAATAGAAAAAACAATACCTAAGCATTTGGATGGTCTGTGTTTTGTCTATCTAATTTTGAAGTTTGTGCATGTTTCATACTTTTGCTTTTGAAATCAAATTTTTTGGTTTGCTTTTCTTATTTCCCCTCCTTGCAAACATCAGAACTGCAGCCTATAAGAGCTTGCAACTTCTGCTTTGGTCAAACTTAGCCCAGCTTCTTAATTTCTGCTGATCATAGTGCATTGCATGTAAACTACTGCAACTTGCCATCATATATACTGAAAAGTGGGAACACTTCTTTCTCTTTACATTAAAACCTTTTGCTGTTTTGTTGGATCTCAAAGGTGGATTGGGCTTTTTGGAGAACGATTCTGCATTGGGTCAGGAGTTACCAATCAGTTTTGTGTGTGCCCAAAGATTTGGGCTGGATATCAATATAGGCCCACTACATAAAGTTGGGTCATACATGTTTTTTTAGAAGTGCATTGAAATATTGAATGACCGTCTTTTTAGATCTGTACAACTAATTTAGGATACTCTACTTATGTTTTTTGTATTAATATTGTAATGGTGTTTTAAAGATGATTATTTATAATTTGTATTGAAAAAAATAATTAAATAAAGTTTAAAATGACTTAACTTTATATATAAGCTCAATATCAATATACGGATCCAAATTCAGATGAGATTCCACATATGGATTTCAAAGGTCAATGACCTAATTAATTTGTTAGGTTTTAATACCAAATTCTGTTGAGAGTGAAAAGACCAGAAGAACAAAAAAAAAAAAAATGAAACACAGTCACGTAATACAACCTTACACACAAATTAGCTAGACATTCAAGATTCAAAACAAGCATCAAGGGGTTGGCAAATTTGTTCCCTCTTCATTTGCTAATCTTGTCAATCACATACCAATCTATTCATCAAAGAAAGAAAGACCATAAACTCGTACATAATACAACCATGGATTATTGCATAGGTTGGTTGACCATTAATGTAATAATTCAAATGTCTTTTCGATCATGTGGAATATTGTAGAGGCAACCTATAGTGCTTGGCAACATCTTCGATGTGTAATTTAGGATAAGATTATGGATAAAGTGATGAAAGTATGAAAAAACAATACATAAATCATGCATTTGAGTGGCCTCATTAAGCTGGAAAGGACTGGTGGGTCGGTTACTTGATGTCTGCGTATTTTATTTGCTTGCTTCATAAAATAAGGTGAAGCAATTTTAAAGGGAAATTGAATTAAATAACCCACCCTCACCCCACCAAGCATAAATTCAATTTAGACATATAACTATATATGCTATTTCAACGGAGTCCACGAACTTTCAAATATTTCAAATATATACCTGATTTATTATGTAAATTGAAAAATAAAATTCCGTCCATCAATTTATTGAGAGATCAGTTAAATATTAGCTTGGCTTTTGCTAACGGGGATTAATTGGCGACGTGGCACCAACTCAGCATACATTTCCCGCCAAATGAGCAACACATGTCCACTTGACACGGGCTCACACACCCATCACCTATTTTCCGCTCGTCAAACGCTTTCCTGACCATTTAGTCTCACAAAANCTTTTTTTTTTTTTTTTTTTTTTTTCTCTTTCACTTTCTTCCCACTAGATGGTCGTTGCAGCCATCTTATGGTCGTTGTAGCCACATTATTGTCACTACAGCAAACTTAGATGGTTGTTGCAGCCATCTTATTTTGTTTTTCATGTATGTTCGTCATATTCAATATACAAATAAGATTGGGGTTGACTCGACTATAATGTCGACCCATAATATATAGTCAATCAAGAAAATTTTAATGTCGACCAGTTTGAGTGTTAATTTGTTGATCTGGGTTTGTTGAATTGGGAGAGGAAGAGAGAGTTCATAAAACTCATATGCAAGTGGGTAATTGGAAATTGAATTATAACTTACATCTTTGAGGTTGGTGGTGTTTCATAATTAATACCTTATTGTTTTAACTTTTTTCAATTTAACACTCAACATTTTAATTGATTTATAATTAATTATTGTCTTCAGTCTGACCGTCTGTTTACTTACCCCACAAGCCACCATAAGTGCAAGTGCACAACTATGAGTATTTTGTTTTGGTTGATCCTCTCTCATGTGTGCTTGTGCAAAAATGTTCATACTTCATACTCGTGTTTGAAGAACTTAGAAAGGGCCAAAAAAAAGGAAAATGTACTTTAAGCACTTAAGTAAATTTATAGTTTATAAGTCTCAATCCCTGTTTCCAGCTCACTCCTTGGTCTCTACCTCCACCCCACTTCTTAGACTTCACATCTCCTAAAGACCCACTCTACCCAATTTAGAATTTGGGTCTGTTCCAATCCATTGTAAGTTGTAACAAAAAAAAAAAAAAAAAAAAAAAAAAAAAAAAAAAAAAAAAATCTAGCTAATTGTAGAAAACTTTATAGCATGTGTTTCGTTTCAGTTCACTTCACATCACAAGAGGGAACGTATATATGGAACAGACAGATAAAGAACCTGGGCGGACATTTAGAACCATTACTTCATTAGTGGTCACATACACAAAGTGACAAAACAAGACACAATGTGGTCCACTGGTCCACCAAGATCATATCTTATAATTCTTGTGGTGGAATGAGACCTTTTGGTACAATAGAATCGTATGTCATATATATAATCCTCTCTACCAATCACTCACCAACATATATGCCGCGTCCATCCAATTATTTCATGTCATAGTCTCTAAATTTAATGTGTGATGGGTAGAGAAGGGAGATATGACATCCCTACGGTAAGAACCAAAGTGAAATTGTCTCAAAGTAAGAAGACTGTAGAATTTAAATATCGAATTTGAGAACTAAAGTGGAAGTTCAAAAATAGTTGAGGGACTAAGGTTACAATTTACTTTGAACTTTATTATGCTTAGGCTATTAATATATTCATATTTTTGTATCCTTACATAGTTACATGTGGTTATAATAAAAATAGACTCATGTGCCTTCTACACTTCTAAATTTTTTTAAATATACAATCTATATAAATGTAGTGTAAATAGTTTTTTTGCTTGTATGATTACGTTGTTTTATGACCAAATAATTACTTGTAATTTTTTTTTTTCAATGTAAGACATAAATATAGGACTAATGTGGGATGTGATGTACGAAAGACATTATTCCATCATCACTAACATTCAATGTTTTTACATTCAACATCTTGCATTAGAGAATGCCTCATTAATTGTGGTATTTTTGTAACTGTATTCTTGTATCAACAGAAAAAAGATCAAACCCTAGTACCAAAAAAAAAAAAATGAAACCCAATTTTTATATAAAAGAAGGAAAAGAAAATTACATATAAATATATAATATTATTATTATTTTGTGATCAAATGACTAAGCAGGGTCAGAGGCAAAACTGGAAGAGTCCCACTGAGCAAATCAACGACAGGAACACAAAGCTCAATTTATTTTGTCTTTTTCGTCCGACCGTACACTTTAATGATCTTCTATAAAGACATATTACAAAACTGATTTTCCCAATCTGTCTCTGTTTCTAAGATTAGATAGAACTTAGAAGGAACAGTGAGATAGAGAGAGTTAATTGCTGTAAAAGTTCCTCTCTTTCTTCTACCTCTGCTTTATAGAAAGTAGTAAGACGATGAAGAATCTGATGTTCTTGGGGCTACTAGTGGGAAAAGGTGATTGCTTTCCTTTGGACTTACTTAGCTTCAACATAGCTCTGGCCTTCTTCAATGGTGTTCTTGCTATGGTTGCGTTTTCTCAGGTCTGTTCTGAATTACTGAATACCTTTGTTTTGTTTTTTTGGACAAAACTGAATAACCTTGTTATCTATATTGTTTGTGTTTTTCAGCTCTATTAAGCATTTCATTATATGGGTTGGTCTATTTTGAGGGATTCTCGTTGTTCATTGATGTGTTGAATGTGAAAAGTGATACTGCAATTTTATGCCCTGCATTTTGATTTGGATTAGAGGGGTATAGGTGTACATTTATGGTGTTTTATTGCCGAGAAACTGGAGTAAAAATTGCAATTCTACAAGGATTCGGTGTTGCATTGATGTTATAAATTTTCCAATTTCGCACCTTTAGTTTTATCTTTTGAAATTCTAAATTGAGCCTTTTACCGTTGACCCAAAAGAAAAAATTGAGCCTTTCTTATTTCTTCCATGCTCATTCTAAAGAGCAGAGGCCTTATTGTTAGTACTGTCAGTTTGTTGACTGAATATTTCGAAGTACTTTTCTTGTTTTATTATTTTTTCCTATGTTGGAAATTATCATAGCATTTTGTTATTCCAGATGATCAGAATTCACATGCGCAAAAATGGATGGACACGCCAAAAAGTAAGGAACATCATCTATTACTTCTACTAAAGTTTTTCAATATCTATTGTTTTTGGTTTTTAATTCTTATCTATTCTATAATATTTATTTTAGTTGTATGTTCTTTCACTATTTATAAGGACCATTTGAAGGAAATGATTATTATTATGCAGGTACTCCACGTCATGATTGGCTCTTCTAATTTGGGTAAGGCTGAAGGTTTATGGTTCATAACATAATTTTTTATTTGTTAAAAGTTACATAATGGTTCTGAATCAAATTTGGGTTAAACTAGGTCGTGGACGCAAAGGCCATGAGACTCTTTTGCCATAACTATGGGAATCTTTTGAAAAATGCAATATCTTCAATTTTTCCTTCTACGCTCCATCAGGATTTCATTTTTGAGAAAAAAAATTAAATTGATTAAATAACCAATGTAGGGAAAGCAGTGGGCATTTTACGTATAACAGTTTCTATTTCAAAAGTTTTCCTTTTTCCTCTCTACCAATTCTTAGACACTCTTAAAGAAGTCTACGAAAAGCTTGGTTGCCAACTTTTTCTTAGATATCTGGCGTGCTTATGTATAAATGCTCAGAAAAGATTATCTGGTCATATTGTGCATGCCATCAAATTATATCACATATTTCTTTTTTGGCAGGTTTCTTCCTATATTTTATATCTACACTCGTTGCAACTTGTAAGCAGTGGCTTTGCTGGTCTAATGTCTGCGGGTTCATCCTAATGGGTATATTTAACTTAGTAATAATTGACAAGCTTCAAATGTTTGATTCTGTGGTGTCTTTTTAGTGAGTCACTGATTCTTTTAATGATGAAAATATTGCTACAGCCTATCCCAAAATTCTGTTTCTCGCAGCTTTTCTTCTTCTCCTATCCTTTTGGTAAGTTTTCTTATTCCCGATGAGGCCTTTCATGTATAAATTTTAGAGATGGTGTACTTGATCTTTCTCATTTTCTGATAAAGTCGAAAAGCATGACAGATAGATCTCTTGCCAACATCTTTGTCTTTTCACCTGTTGATCTGTTAACAGCATCTTGTTAATGCTATGTTTTTTGTGTACTGTACGACATTTCCAGAACTTCACCCTGCCCATTTTCTGATATCATAATCCAATTCTATCTTTATCAAATGTTTGTGATTTTCTTAGCTTTGTGTCTATGTTTGATATATATTTGGCACTTACTAGATTTCCATTGCCCAAATACAGATTTCATCTACAACTAATGTCAGTTTTGTATGCTTGTACTTGTGGATCTTACAATTCCTTGACATATGTAATTGTCGTTGTTTTATTTTATCAAGCAAAAAATGGTTTTTTTAGTCAAATACTCAATTATCAATTTCATTCTGAAGCATATTGCAAAATAAGTAGAAAATAGCATCATATTTATTTTTATTGTTTAATTACAATTTCTAAAGCTTGCATGGTAGAAATCTATACAGTTGCAGTTTAATTTATAAGGTATACATACGCTGTTATGGACAATGACTTTGTAGGGTCGACCTTTGCCATCAGGCAAATGATGAAGAGGATGATGACAATGACAATAGCATGCAGCAGGCCTTGTTGGAAAATTCAAAGCATAAGCTTAGTTCATCAAACACAGATGGTCATCGGATTTGTTGCTCATTCCAAAGCATTCATGTTGGAAGTCACCAAAAATTTGTGATTGTGGTATGAGAAATAGAATTGTTGTGTTTTGCCTTTTATATGTCATATATAAGTCATGACCTTTTTAGTTTTTTGGAATATTGTTATCACTCTCTCTTGTCATCTAATTTGAGCCGTTTCTCCCCCTAGGTTGTTGTGCTTGTCCTTATTTTGATGATGTCATTTGCTGTGGTAATCTGGATTGGTGCAGGGAAGAATCCCATTGATTCTTCGGCAGTAGCTCGGGTACAGAGTATAGTCTTTCCTACTCAAATCTTTATGTGTATCAGATGAAAACATGTCTTAACAGTCTTTCAGAAAATTTTATAACATTGTAACTTAAGCTGGCTCATGACATCTATCCAGAAATTAGGTTCTCAACAATTAGAAGAAAACACAGTTCAGTTGATTTATGGCATTTTGCTCTTACATGAAGAAGAGAATTTGGATACCAATATTGACAGGATATCAATGTCTAGGTTGATATCAGTTTCTAGAGAGAGTTGGATAGTGTCATCTACTTGATCTGTTATGTACATGTGCCATCAACTAATTTGATGAACTGAGGCAGTCTGGTTGTGTAGTAGTAATGGAATTCAATGTTGTTACAATAACTTGAGACAAGTGTCTTGCCATTCCCTTGATCTGTGTAGAAGATCAGTCCTTATCTGTTATTGGTTGTTCTAAACATGACTTCTAGTACATATTATGTGAAGCACCACCAATCTTGTGTATCCCTAATGCTTCTTGAAACTTGTTATTAGCTTACCTATTTAATTTTTGGGAAATAATGATTGGATTTCTTGTTTTGCTCTTTAGTTATCATTCGTCAATAACTACAATCATTGTGCAGGTATATGAAGACTTTCTCGCTTTTACAGTCCTTTTATTAGGAGGAGCATTAGGTTGCTATGGTGAGCGTTGTCAACTTTTGATTATACATTTATTTTTTTGGAAGGTCATGTCACTTTTCTTTGCAAGTTGAATAATTTATGGAGACACCCATTCCTCTTCTTATTACCATTTTCATGTGGGTGTTGTTGTTTAAATTTTAATGTTGTTGGACTACTTGCATTGCTAAAAAAGTGGTATTAAATACCATTGCTAAAAAGTTTCTATTAAATTGTCCTATGATCTTTATGACTATAGCAGTTTGTGTCCCTGCCCTTACATCATTCCATCAAATATGTATATGTGTAAAACTATCTTTATGTTAATCTAGCAATATTGCAACTTCAAAATAAAAATCTATCAATATTATGCTTAGCATCGCTATTTGCCCAAGTATAACACTTACGAACCCAGGCTTATGGTGGAACTGTGTAAGTGGTAAAAAGAACCTGTTTTCTAAAAGTTTTGTTTAAGGATTTTAAGATTGACTTGTTTCTTACAGGAACTCTTCATTTGTTTTGGTGTATTTAACTTCACTCTTCTTTTTTAAATTCCAGGTTTTCTGCTATTTTGTAAGCTAAGGAAAGTACGGTCTGAGAAAGCTTCATCTGAAATGTGGAAGGTACTAAACTGACAGAAACTCTTTTTCTTCTATTTGGTCTGATAAAAAAAAATTGTTCATATTCTTCAAAGTGCACCTACTAACTTTCTTCTTTGAATGTAAAATACCTACTTGTGTCTCTTGATGTTGCATGCTTAAAATATGATGTGAATAATTTTCTGCAAAGTTGGGCATTCTGTTTTTATTTAGTAAGTTTTGAAGTTCTGTAAACCACATGCAGGTTGCTGGTTTAGCAGTTACTTCAGTTGTATGTTTTACGTCAAGTGCATTAGTAGCTCTTCTTACAGATATTCCTGTAAGTGGTTCATTGGCTAGAGACCTTACTACTCTTTGTGCAATTCATTTCTTAGTTTATCATATGCAGTTTCTTGCTTACCTCATCTTAAGCTCTTTTCCAGCTATATGATCATTGGAGTCTGAAAAAAATATATGGTGGAAAAGCACTAGTTTTTCTGATCCTGTACTATTTTATAGGTAATTCTATTTTCCTTTTTGAGTGTTGGCATTATTCTTGTTTCAATTTTGCCATCCTTATCATGAGTTCTTCTCCTCGCACCCGTCTTTTCTGTTAGGCTCTTTGGTGCCCTCAGCCTTTGTATTATGGTTCATGAGAGAATTGCCTCCCCCAATCACTAATCGCCAAAAAGAACAATCAAGAACAATAACTTTTGTCAGCTATGGCGCAGTCGGCACACAGCATCCGCATCACTGGGCTCCGCTAACAAGTTCAAATAATCAGGTCTTTGTTACTCTGTTGCATTCTTCTGAAATTTAATTATTTGTACATGTTCTTTCTGAATTTGACCTTAGAATTTGTTTTATCAAATTCCATACGTGGAAGGGACATTAAATTGCTTTTTGCTTGTGTTACAGGCATCACGAGCAAGTCCCATATAAGAAAAACACTTATGGAGTAAGAACTTACTTCGGTGTCGGAAAGAGATGTTGGAAATGCAGAGTGCAGACTCCCTAAGCAAATGATTTGAGACTTGGGCATTGCTGTCGAAATTCAAATGAAGCTGGAGACTTATCTGTACAAGCATATATACTGCAGATGCATGGCTATGCAGGGGAGGAACATAGAAAGGGGCTAAGAGGGGCCATGGCCCCTGCAAAAGTTTTGAAAACAGAATACCATTCCTAGTCTTCTGAAAAATTAATGTGTTACTTGTAAAAATATTTTTCTTTTCTTCCTTTATATTCTTCTCATAAATATTACAGAGGTTCTTACTAAATGAAATCAAACCTCACAATAGCATTTACTTGATCTTATGGTTATGGGTAAATCGTAAATATGAGTTTATTTTTCTTTTATATTTAAGTGATTAATATTACATTTTTTTTTGTTAAGTGTGGGTGTATTTGAACACAATTATTTTATATTTTATTTTAGACCCAACTTCTTTTATTTAGTTTTTTTCTCCACATTTATACTTGCAAAAAACTGCAATAATTGGTGATTTATTCTTTTAGTTTATTTGTTTTAAGAACCTGATATCTATAAAGCCCAATTTCTTAGTTTACAAACCTCTTAACCTAAATACTATTGAATTAGCCCATGAACAAGGGTCTACATTTTCCAATGGATGCTTCCATCATGTTGAGTAATCATCATGTGACTTATATGATGTACAGCCATTTTAGATGTACAGGTGTTTCTAACGAGTGAATTCATGAATATCATGTAATATCTTCCATCAGAAGCATCCCCTTTTGGGGAATTTATTAGTAAATCTTTTGTAATTTTAACTGAGGAATAATGAGATTGAGAATTCATGATTGGTTAACAGGATTTTAACAACAACCTAGTAACCAAAAATCAAAATTGAACCCATCAAAATGTAGGTTTTAGCAAAAGTTAAAGTTAAATACCATGTTTTCAATGTTTCATATATATATATATATATTTTTTTTTTTTGAAAAAAAAAAGTTTCATATATACCCAATAATCCTTATATTATATGTGATTAAGTGATTTTCCTCTTACAGTATGTAATGTGAAATATACTTTTATAAAATGGACCCCACATTTATGTTGTGAGATTGTGTCACATACAATAAAAATAAAAAAAACAGTAAGGTAACCTATTTAAAATGTTAGATGTTAAAAAAGTCCAATTGAGTGAAATATTTAAAAAAATCCATGGCATAAAGTGGAAACAGTGTTGTGCGATTGTGTTTATGCATGTCGAGCGCTTGGTTTCCTACTTTTTTTTTTCGTTTTACTTGACGGTTAAAACTGTCAACATTAACTTATAAAAAATTACGATAAATGTGATTTCAAATGAGTGTATTTTTGTGTTGTTTTGTTCGCACTGTATAACCAAAAAAGGAAGGCATTTGTATAATTTAAATTTGATAAGATTTTAGGTTGAAACTATAAACCGGTTGTATTGAAACTGTTCATAAAAAAAAGAAAAAAAAGAGAGCAGCTTGCACCACGCGATTCTTTGTCTGTTCGAGGATCACGTTTTGGGCTGAAAGAAAGAAGCCCAAAAAGGAATATTATTGAGCAAAATTGAGGTTGAAATAAAAAAATACAAAAGACTTTGTTGTAGATTGTCCATTCCACGTCACTCGCTTTCTTCTTGCACAGTTACAGAGTTCCCGCCCTGTTACACTGAGAATTACTTCCAGCATTATAAAAAGAAGCAAAAAGGAAGCGCACACAGAAAAAGCTCTGGGCCGCTGGCCATTGTTGATTAGTTTATCAAATCCTCAGTGCGAACTGCCAAAGCAAAAGCACCCAAAAAGAGTCTGAAACCAAAACACTCCGTCACCCAATTCCTTTCTTGCTTTCAGAGCAAAACCCACTTTGCCCCACCTCTCTCCCAAAGTATCTATACTCTCTCTCTCTCTCTCTGTACAAATACCCAAAAAGATGACCCCTCTCGTTTGTACCAAGACAACATCAAAATCAAAACCAGTGAAAGCTGAAACCAAAATCAACATTGGCGGTGCTTTTCCCCAATGGCGAGCTCCAGCGGGACCAAGAGCGATCTGGTGCCGCCGAGGTCGTCGTCGAGGAGTATGACGAGGTCGCAGACCAGGGTTTTGGATTTGCCGAACGAGGACGGTGACGCCATCGACAGCGGAGTCGTGCCGTCATGCCTTGCCTCCATTGCCCCCATCTTCCGTGTAGCTAATGAAATTGAGAAGAACAACCCTAGGGTTGCTTACCTCTGTATGTTGTTGCTCTCTCTGCCTCTTATTGTTTTTACTCTTAGTGATTAGTATACATGGTGTTTGTGATTGTGAATTTGTGATGCATATTGAATATAGGTGGGGACTGACTGATGAGTTTCAAGATATATAACTCAACATACTGATTGGAACCAAATGACCCAAAAAAAAAAAAAAATTTCAATTCATTTGCATGAACTCAGTAGTTCAGTTCATTTTATAAATGAATTCAATGTTTGGAACCGAATATCAAATTGTAAAGAAAGTCAGGAACGTCACCCCGGAATACTTTTGATGGGCATGTTATTTTTGGCCTCAATCACCTGTCCCACGAACTGATAAAGGAGAATGGAAATGGTTGGTAGATGAATGCTGTACAACTTAGTCACAGTAATAAACTTGCATTTCAGTTGGATATACCTATTTTCTGATGATAGAGTGAAATGACATTCTCTGCAGTTGACATTCTATGAATACCAACTGAAATGGCATTTCAGTTGGTAGATGAGGTTTTGTTGAGTTGAATGTTTATCCAATGTGCATGCTGTCATGAAAAGTCGTTTTACTGTCATCTGATAACAGATTAGCTGAGGTCTTTGTCTTGTACATTCATTCATGCACAAACATGCAAACATTCTGTAACTAAAATGTGGGTCACATTCTGTCATTCTACTACTGTTTTCTTTTTAAATTAGCATTTATGATAAATTTTATTGTCTGCATGCGATGTATTGTTCTGGTGCTTTTGGATTATGGTACCTTAGACGCGCATATTGATTATAAATAGAACTAAGAGAGAACATATGACTGAGAATTTTAACAAGCTTTTTATTACATATTAAGAAGTTTTTTATTTATTTTATTTTTTCAATGAGGATAGAATCTTAATATTATTCTTCATGTCAACTGTTCCTGCTTAGCTCAGTACTTAATTTCATTATTATTTGTAATATACTGTATTTATGTTTTGAGAATAGCAGAAAGTATTTTCTTGATGGTAGTCGCAAAAAAATATTAATGTCTGTTATTTTGATATATTTTGTTCAATCAGGCCGCTTCCATGGATTTGAGAAGGCGCATACAATGGATCCAACATCAAGTGGGCGCGGTGTTCGCCAGTTTAAGACGCTTCTTTTGCACAGACTTGAAAAGGTAAACCTTTAAATCGTTAATGGTTTTCATAATTGCAAACTGCAAATCAAGTTCTAGATTGAGATAAAAGATAATTTCTGGACTTATAATAATCTTCTGTTGTAATACTAATTCATCATCATGACTAAAATTCATAGTATATTTGGGAGCTTCTGAAAGTGAATTAAAGTGATTATACTTCTACAATTCTCTTCGTTGCAGGAAGAAGAAGATACAAAAAATGTTGGTGGTCAATCTGATACAAAACAAATCATGAATTTTTACCAGGAATTCTATAAGAATAATATCAAGGATGGGGAATATACAAAAAAACCGTAAGGCTTGTCTTTGAATTGTTGACATGCTACCTTTATTTTGCTAATCACATTATTCATTGTATCTTATGTTTTTGGTATTTAACTCTTGAAGGGAAGAGATGACTAAGAATTGTCAGATTGCAACGGTACTATATGATGTGCTCAAGACAGTGGTGCCTCAATCTCAAATTGATCAAAAGGTTTGATTTGTATGATTTGGGGATTTCTCAAGTTCTTAGTTGACATTTTGGCATAGAAGGTACTGAAAACATGGCCGTTCTATTAATTTTTGTCATTACAGATACAGAGAATTGCAGAAGATGTCAAGAGGAAAACGGATCATCAGTATGTAAACTATAACATACTTCCGTTAAATACTGTTGTTGGGGTTAAACCAGCAGTTATGGAACTTCCTGAGGTTGTATGCAGTCCATGTGATTTTCATTCCTCTCCTATTTAGTTTCTTGAAGATCTAATTTTTCTCTCTTGGTTACTGCTTTAACCCCTTATTTTCTCCTGAAAAATATTAGATCAAAGCAGCGCTTCATGCTCTACGAAATGTGAATAATCTTCCAATGCCAAGAATGCATTTAAAACCCGAGAACCCTGATGATAGGTCAACAATGCCTACAGAGAGGATTAAACCTGACTATGATATTCTCGATTGGCTTTCCTCTATTTTTGGGTTTCAGGTAACCGGTGCCCTAAATGCCTGTCTCTTGCATTTGACTTTACTCTTTATTTGCCATAGATCTGAAACTTGTATTGGTATGCTAACCCTAAACCTGGCTTGACTGTATAGGCTCCCAGCACCATGTTTAAGTTTTTTAAAAGGAATTATCTTAATATCTGGATCTTCATTTGTTAAAAGGCAGCTCTTACCACTGGACCACTCGTGTCTGACATGTATGTGGAAATTAATGCAGGTCAATAACAATGGATAATATAATGTCTATTAATGGAATAATTAAATGATACTAATAAAAATAATAATGGATAGACTAGATGACCGTGTGCATCTAAAACCTCGGATCTTATGGCACTATGACTGGCAACTTGGCATTCACAATAATTCTTTGATTCAATAGACTAGTGCTAGAAGTATTTATTCTATCATGTATGATTCTTTGACAAGGAAAATGCTGGAATTTCTTACTAAATTGTCTTATCTTTTTGGGGGATGAAGAAAGGAAATGTGGCAAATCAGAGGGAACACTTAATCTTGCTACTTGCCAACATTGATGTAAGACATAGAGATCTTGAAAATTACACAGAGGTAAATCATATTTTCTTTGATATACTTTATGTTTATTTCTTTTGAGTTTTATATGCTCTCAATTTGCTTAATTGTAGTCGTTAGCTTTCATTGTTATGTGATCATTAAAGATTAACAGAGATCTTATTGCAGTTGAAGAGTGGCACTGTACAGCAATTGATGGAAAAATTATTTAAGAATTATCGTTCATGGTATAACTATTTGCATTGTAAAACAAAGATTAGGTGAGTGATGTGATTACTATCAAATTAAAACTTGATGCCCATAAAAGTTCAATTCATATAGAATTGGTACCATTTCAGCACTAAAAATTTTCGTTGGTGCTCGTTCTCTCTCTCTCTCTCTCTCTCTCTCTCTCTCTCTCTCTCTCTCTCTCTCTCTCTCTCTCTCTCTCTCTCTCTCTCTCTCTCTTCGTCCTAATTTTCAGGTTCCCTGAAGGTTCAAACAGACAACAATTGGAACTTATTTACTCAGCACTCTATCTTCTCATATGGGGTGAAGCTTCAAACATTCGATTCATGCCTGAATGCTTATGCTACATTTTCCATAATGTATGTATGTTTTCTTTTCATGGTAGTGAAGCGTTATTAATGGTCTGCAGAGTTTCATATCATAAAATTGTGCTTATTTCTTGAATGTCTAATATTATATTTAGTTTAATTGCACCAGGAAACTTCCTTTCTTCTCTAAATCAAGGACATCTTTTCCTATTTATTATTACTGCTTTTGTTTTTGTTTTTGTTTTTTTTTTTTTTCCACCGACTGTTTTTATCATGGCCCCATCTCAAGGTAAAACCTTTTGGTAATAGCCATCTTTGAATCATTTCTACTATTTTCTTGGTTTCTTCTTATCATAACTCTTTTTTTAGCGAGGAAACCTTCTTACAAGTAAACCATCTATTAAAACACAAGTAGAAGAACATGAAAGACGAAAAGTACTTACTAATGAATTGCAAAGTAAAAATAAAAATCACTACAACAGTGTAAGTGGTGAAATCACTAGTTAAAACTTGTTTCTTCCATCCAAATTCTAAGTAAACTTACTTGTCATGACAACATCAAAGCTACTAACTGAATAACTACAGAAATTTATATTACTAATAAGATTTATTTGCAAGTTCATATTAATAAAATATATTACATTCGTTATAAGAAAAATACTTTTTATATACCATTATAGATCTTTGGTTCTTAAAATGTAAACTGTGTAATAGAAAATCATTTTACTCAGAGAGAGAGAGAGAGAGAGAGAGAGAGAGAGAGAGAGAGAGAGAGAGAGAGAGAGATGTCATGAGACTGCAGAGGTGAATAGACTAGTCAATAAATTTATTCAGGTTCATGAACCAAGTATAAATGACTATAGCTTCTGCTATCTAACAAAACAAAATCCTTCTAAATAGTGATGACTCTTTGGAATTTCAATCCCCACCAGATGAAGTTATACCACAAATGGAGCCTTAAAAAAAATATTGTAAATATAATCCAACTTTGATTTTAGTCACTCAACTGTCAATTTAATAATTACTCATTGAAGAAAGAGTATGCACATTATTTGTTCTCTTGGGAAAAAAATAGTTTATTTGGTAATTGATTCTACAGCTCTCGTCTACAATATATAGACAAGCGTAACTATTATATGGTAAAATTGTTAATGAATCATGCTTGTTAGTAATACACAATTGTTTCCTAAGTTTTAACTTTTATATGTACCAAAAATCTTCAAGACTGGGCAATAACTTTTGTTTCCTAATTGTTTAAGATGGCCAACGAGGTATATGGAATTTTATATAGCAATGCTCATCCTGTTAGTGGAGAAACATACCAAACAACAGCACGCGATGAAGAATATTTTCTAAGAGAAGTTATAACTCCTATCTACCAGGTCTTGTACAAGGTAAGGATGGTATTCTACTGCCTGTATTACTTGATGCAAGGCATCTTTATTACAATTTCGTATTTGAGAATTCAAATTTTCTTTTTGTTGCAAAGGAAGCAAAGAGAAACAAAATGGGCAAGGCAAGTCATTCAAGATGGAGAAACTATGATGATCTAAATGAATACTTTTGGTTAGTATCTTGGAAGGTAAATTTGGTCACACTCCATTCAGATATAAAATAGCTGAAAGGGCTGTTCATTCTTTCTAGGTCTGAAAAATGCTTTAAGCTAGGGTGGCCAATGGACCCTAAAGCAGATTTTTTTAGGCATTCAGATGGGATACAACTTGCAAATGAGGTACTTATCTTTGTTTGTTTGTCTGTTTATTTATTTGGGTGGGGGTGGACTAAAACTTAGACATGTTTGGAAACAATTTAATTAAAGTATCAATCTTTTCATATGAATTGGACTTCTGCTGTTGGTGTACCTCTCGCTTGTTTGATCAAAAAATTATTGCCTGTGTATACACTCATGTGCATGCATGTGTACCCATACTTTACATCATAAACATAACATATGTCTACATGCATATGAATTTTGTAACAGAGTTGTTTGATTTTCATATATGTTTGACAGAGGCCAAATCAATCTGCTGGCGGGAGGAGGAAGCCAAAAACAAATTTTGTTGAAGTCCGAACATTTTTCCACTTGTATAGAAGTTTTGATCGAATGTGGATATTCTTTATATTGGCTTTCCAGGTATTCTTAAAGATTGATTATGTGTTTGTAATTTAAGTAAATGGAGATAAAATAGGATGATGCTGAGGGTTTTGTTGGTTAAGAAAAAACTGTTGACATCCTTACTGCTGAGGGTATTATATGGAAATTTTTTGAAATTTCTGCCTGCTTGGAAAATGTATTGGGGGAAGCATTGTTATCTTGAGACTTGACCTTTAGGGGAGCTTTTCCATATTTGCCAAAATTGCAACTCATGAACAAAAGGGAGGTTGGTAAAATTCCCAAATACATAAAGAGTGTATTTTAAACAAAATTCAGGGGAGGTTGAAGTAATTATTTCCTTTTATTTCTTGAGAATTCTCTTTAAGGAATGTGACTCACTATTATTATGACTTTTAGGCTATGGTTATTGTTGCATGGAGTCCTTCTGGATCTCTCACTGCTTTTTTTGATGCGGATGTCTTCAGAAGTGTTTTAAGCATCTTCATTACTTATGCTTTCCTCAATTTGTTACAAGGTAATGGTGATACCTTAAATATTAGACTTTTTTTTGCATATTATGTTGTGGTGGGAGTTCCTGGGAGTTGTTTCCATATAATGTATAGCAATTGTTTTCTGTTCTACTGGCATGCAATCAATTTAGTGATATTTTTTTTCCTTTTCACTTTCTTATCTTGTGTATCTATGTTCTGCAGCCACTCTGGATATAATTCTTAGTTGGAGGGCCTGGAAGAGTTTGAGATTCACTCAAATACTACGATACCTCTTGAAATTTGCAGTAGCTGTTGTGTGGGCTATGGTTTTCCCTATTGGTTATTCTAGTTCTGTGCAGAATCCTACAGGACTACTGAAATTCTTCAGCAGTTGGGCCGGGGATTGGCGGAATCAGTCATTTTATAATTATGCTGTTGCAATCTATATGGTTCCTAATATATTGGCTGCTATGCTATTTTTTCTTCCACCTTTACGGAGACACATAGAGCGTTCAAACTGGCATATTGTCACTTTTTTTATGTGGTGGGCTCAGGCAAGAATGTCCTCCTTTGATAACCAAAGTTCTTGTTTTCTTATGTTTGTTGTAAATATTTATTTTTGTTTATTCTTTGTGATTTAGATAGGGCTAATTTAAATGTTCTTTACATGTTTCTGGCCATACTGCAGCCAAAACTGTATGTAGGAAGAGGCATGCATGAGGACATCTTCTCACTACTGAAGTAAGGGAAAAAACTTCATTTGTTATTTATTCTTCACATTTTGAGAGTTGGGTGTTGAATGTGTGTGGGTAAATCCCCGAGGGGTTTGCCATTTTGTTGTTTGTCTTTCTACTCATTAATCATTACTTTGGATATTTGATTTCTGGTACTGATTTGCTGATCTAACAGAATTACCTTTTTATTTGATCAGATATACATTGTTTTGGATCATGCTGCTAATCAGCAAGCTGGCGTTCAGCTACTATGTTGAGGTGATTTCTCTAAATATTATTTTTCTGATCTGAAAACCCTTGCATTTTATTTTTGTTTCTAATTCATGTTCACATGCATGCATATTTATTTCATTGCAATCTTGGAAGCTTTTAAACCACAAACATTCTTGTCTAGAATCCTCTCAATCTAATACCATACTTATCATAAGTCATATTAGTTCATCTTGACAACCTTAACCTGAAGGTTAATTGCATTCTTGAAGATAGCTTGGCATATTTTCTCATTATCCTTGCCCACCTAACCTATTCCTGGCTCAACTCTTGGCTGTAATCCTGTTGCACATATCAAATCCTTGAACCACAAATAATGTCCAGCCTTATCCCACCATGTAATGAGATTGGCAGTACATATTTTTACTATTGCTTCTCTACATCAGTTATAAGTCATATTTGAAGATTACCATAGATTAACCTTAGAAATTATGAGAAAGCAAGTAATAGATTCATTGAGGAAGGTGGAATGATGAAATTTTAAATTACATGAATTTGTTATCATTGGCCAGTGAAAAAGATTATTGTGGAAAATCAGAAGCAACATATGTAAACAGTATCACATGATTTCTAATCTTAGCCAGCAACAAGAGTCCTCAACTTCACGAGCCTGAACTCAAACTTCTATACCTCTTTTATTTTATCTTAATGTTGTTCCTTAACTTTTCTGCCACCATTGTCTCCTAATGTTATCCACCTATATCCCATTAACAGCATTTTTTTTTTCTAATTAGGAAATGAAAAGAATTATTTACCGTGTCAATTTGTGAAGCATGAAGCATTCATTTGTATGAATAATCATATTTGTATACATGATAAATAGACTGTAAAGCTTCTTTAACCTTTCTGTTCACAAGTTGATGCTCAGATACTGAATTCATGTATACCAGGTCTTAGAACTAGGGAATAAGCACTCAGGTTCCTGGGGTGTGTTAAGTAAACCTTTTAGAATCATGTTTCGGTTACTGTAAAGCTTGTTTTTCTTTTGAGGTTCTGTTGAATTTAGAATTTTTCTAAGCTGTATTTGTACATTTCTGGTAATAGATACTGCCGCTTGTTGGACCAACAAAGTTGGTAATGGAGATGCATATTGATAATTATCAATGGCATGAGTTCTTTCCAAATGGTAATATGTCAAACTTTGTTTTACTATTTTTACTTTTATTTTGTCTGCAACTGTAGCCTGTGCTAACTACAAAGTCACGTTTGGAACTGATGTAGTAACTCATAATATGGGTGTTGTTATTGCAATATGGGCTCCAATTGTCCTGGTAAGTAAATCGGGGAAGAATTTGTTTGAGTGAAAACTGTCATCTGCTAAAATGTGCATTTCTGGTACACTGTTATGCTGTTTACCACTTTGCAATGATTTATTGGTACATAGGTTTATTTTATGGATGCACAAATATGGTATGCAATATATTCTACTCTGTTTGGTGGGATTCACGGAGCCTTCAGCCATTTGGGTGAGGTCAGTGGCAAATTTATTCTCACTTTATATTTACTATTCTCTGTTTTTCTTTGTAAGTATTTTCTTATATAAGTATAAATATCTGTCTCAGCTGGGATCAATGTTTCTCTTCCCACTGATCATTTTGCTCCATATGTTGTGTATCAGATACGGACCCTTGGGATGCTGCGGTCCAGATTTGAGTCTGTGCCTTCAGCGTTCAGTGATCGCCTTATGCCGTCAACCAATAAGGAGACCAAAAAGAAAAAACACTTGGTGGTACTAACTTTAACCAGTGTTTTCATATTGCTCTCTAGTACATGCAATTTCAGTTGATTATTTTTCCACATATTGTATTCCGTACCAGATATAAATGATTTGCATACCAAATACATATGTGGGTAATTTGTTTGGCGGTTCTTGTCAATTACACAAACATGACTTGGAGCCTTTCATATTCTATGTATTTGGCTATAACTAAACACTTTGACATGGCAGGATGAGTCACTCGAACGAAAGAACATTGCCAATTTCTCTCGTGTGTGGAATGGATTCATAAATTCTATGCGATTGGAAGACCTGATCAGCAATAGGTTATGACTGCTTCTTGCTCTGTAATTTTTTCTTTAGGAATTCAATTAATACCACCTAATTTGCTCACTATACTCCCTATTTCTTAAAGTCCTATTTTACCCTTAATAAAAAGAAAAAAAAAAATAATCAAGGAAAATTAAAAAAAGAAAACCAAGAAGCCACCCCACCCCTCCCCTCTTCACCCCCAAAGGCCCTTCCCCTCTCTCTTTCCTTTCCCTCTCTTTCTCTTTCCTTCTCCTACTCTCCCTTCATTGACCTCCAACCTGGCACAGATCGATCTGGTGACCTTGCCGGCTTCCAATCTGCTCTGTTGGGAGGTCCACCAGTGGAGAAGGAAGAGAGAGAGAGAGAGAGAGCACTGGTGGTGAGGGGAGGGGCTGGGGTAGGGCTGCTGTGTTGGGTTGGGTTTCAGAGAAAAAAGTTGAATGGGGGTGGGTACCAATGGAACTACTCATTTATCTTTTACAGACCTACTACTTCTTGCTCTGTAAACCATACAACAATTTAAGTTTCTGATTATATCCTTTGACTTTAAACCATTCAGAGACAGAGATCTGCTGCTTGTTCCTTATTCTTCAAGTGATGTGTCCGTTGTCCAGTGGCCTCCTTTTTTACTTGCTAGTAAGGTATACACTCTGCATGTCTCCATATATTAATTCTATGCTCAAACTCCATCTGTCACTCATATTTTGTTTTCACATGCGAAGATTCCTATAGCATTAGACATGGCAAAAGATTTTACGGGGAAGGCGGATGATGATTTATTTAGGAAGATTAAGAGTGATGATTATATGTACTCAGCAGTAATTGAATGCTACGAGACACTTAGGGATATTATAGTTTGCCTTCTGGACATGGAAGCAGATAAGATGTAAGTCAGAAACATACCAGCTTGAATTTCATAGATAACCACCACCTGCTCATTTATATCTTTTTGTTGAATTAAACAAAACAAAATCCTCCCTACGCTTGTTTTATAAAAAACATCATGAATATTTTTTTTTTTCTTAAATAACAGGATTGTAAAGCAGATATGTTATGAAGTAGACAGTAGTATACAGCAGCGGAAATTTTTGACTAATTTCCGCATGAGTGGGCTGCCATATCTTAGCGAGAGGTTGGAGAAATTTCTAAAACTTTTGGTAATACTTCCTTCACTGCCTTTCTATTTTTTCCAATGCTGAGTTTTTCAGTAGTGTACTGATAGACATTGTCGGGACATTGTACTAGTTTTGTCTGAGTACTTTAGTTGGTATGTTGACAGGTGGCTGAAGATGAGAATGCTGAGCGTCAGATAATCAATGTCCTTCAAGATATCATGGAGATTATCACGCAGGATGTGATGATCAATGGCCATGAGTAAGTACTGAGAAATAAATACATACTGGAGACAGAACAAAAAATGTTGTATTTCACCACCAAATGGGCTTTTCTGTCTCTTGTATGTTAATGGTTTTCCTCTTCTCTTTGCAGAATCCTAGAACAAGCTCACTACATAGATGGTCAAAATGCCAAGAAGGAGCAAAGGTTTCAAAAGATAGGCATATCCCTTACACAACAAACATCTTGGAGAGAGAAGGTAGCTTTGGTGGATATACTTTCATTAAAGACATTAACTGAACATCTAAGATCTTTTGGTCTTATTTTCCTCTACATTAATATAGGTCGTTAGGCTTCATTTGCTTTTGACCGTCAAGGAATCTGCCATCAATGTGCCTCAAAACTTGGAAGCTCGCAGGCGCATTACTTTCTTTGCGAACTCCTTATTCATGAACATGCCCCGTGCTCCGAAAGTTCGTGACATGCTCTCCTTTAGGTTAGTCATTATGAACACTAAGTTTGTCAATGGAAAATTTTAGGTTGCTAAATGGAATAGGAGATTCATGAAAAAGCAATCCTGTTTGGACAACTGACAAATTTCTGAAATTAGATTAAAGGTGATGGATCAATATAGTTTTTGTACAGACATGTTGAAATTTTTTTCAAGATATGCATCTCTTACCAATTTCTAGATTTGCTCAAGTGATTCGGGGTCTGTATAATATGAAAGGATGCATATTTTTATCAACCATATATTTTGTGGTGGTCTTCTAATAATTGCAGCTATAAGATCAAATTTCTTTTTCCTGATTTATGGTTCAGTGTTCTGACTCCTTATTACAAGGAAGATGTCCTTTATTCTGATGAGGAACTTACAAATGAAAATGAGGATGGAATCTCAATTTTGTTCTACCTGCAGAAAATATATCCTGGTGGGTTTTAGTCGCATTTCTACGTTATTCTTTTCGTTGTTTGGAATATATGAACTTACACCTGCCAACCAACCATGACTGCCAACTAGATGAATGGACAAATTTCCTGGATCGCATAGATGACCCTAAAATTGAGTATTCCTCTAAGGACAAGTCAGAGTTAACTCGTCAGTGGGTATCTTACAGGGGACAGACACTTTCTAGAACAGGTCCGGATTATTAGTAATGTTGTCTCTTGTAGAAGTTTCATTTACATGCATGAACTTAAAATTTCTATCTATATTTTTCTGCCAGTGAGAGGGATGATGTACTATAGGCAAGCTCTAGACCTTCAATGTGTCCTGGAAACATCAGGAGAAAGTGGTTAGTGCCTTCTGTCACAGATACTGTGTTTCAACTCCAGATCAATGTTCCTGACTTTGGTACCAAAGTTTTGTAAAAGCTAATAAAGTAGCAAATTGTTATTTTGCAGGCTATCAAAACATGGAATTTGGTGAAAAAGATGATAAGGCTGCACAAGCTCTGGCAGATTTGAAGTTTACTTATGTAGTTTCTTGTCAGGTCTTTGGTGCTCAGAAAAATTCCAATGAAGCTCGAGACAAAAGTTGTTACAATAATATTCTCAAGCTGATGCTAACGTGAGTCAATATCACCATAAGATGAACAATATATGGTTTCCTTTGTTATTTAAATTGTTGATAGCATATTTAAAATATGCAAATTTTGTGTAGGTATCCATCTCTACGTGTTGCTTACATAGATACAAGAGAGGTGACGGAGAATGGAAAATCCCAAAAACTTTATTTTTCCGTTCTGGTCAAGGGGTGGGACAAATGGGATGAGGTATGGAAGAAAAAAAAAACTACTAGTTCTAAATCTCTGTCTCTCTCTCTCTGTCTCTCTCTCTCTCTCTCTCTGCTTTCTGTTCTGGTCAAGGGAGGTGACAAATGGGATGTGTGCATTGCTAGGAAATATACCGCATCAAGCTTCCAGGCCCTCCAACAATAATTGGTGAAGGAAAACCTGAAAATCAAAATCATGCCATTATCTTTACTCGTGGGGAAGCTCTGCAGACAATAGACATGAATCAGGTGGCTCTCCTTATGCCTTAATGTAAAATTAGATTACAAAGTGACTCGTTGTGTTTTCTTATCGCTGTAAGGAAAAAGGTGTTTTATTCTTTTCTTTTTTTATAATCTTTTTCCAGGATAATTACTTTGAAGAAGCTTTCAAAATGAGAAATGTGTTGGAGGAATTTCTAAAGTCTCGCCGTGGGCAACGAAAACCCACAATATTGGGTCTAAGGGAGCATATATTCACTGGAAGGTCAGCCTTTAATATATCTCTTCAAAATTTATTGGACCTTTATGACTGCTATGACAGGTATAGCGAGCAGATATGTTCTACAAATTAGTGGCTACTGTATTGTTATCTACTTATTTTTCTTTTTCCTCCTCAATGTACAGTGTTTCATCACTTGCTTGGTTCATGTCCAATCAAGAGACTAGTTTTGTAACTATTGGCCAACGAATTTTGGCAAATCCACTGAGGTAAACCTTAAATTACATTCGACTTGAAGCCACATTTCAGGTTGAATTTTCACTATCTATGTGCATCTTCTTTCTTTTTCTTGGATCTGTCCTTCCATTTCTTTTCTGTGGGTTGCTCTTTTTTTTTTTTTTTCTTTTTAAAGGGAGGGGAAGGACCACTTAATTAAGTGGGATAATACTGCATCCCCTTTTATAACTATTTATATGCCATTCTTTTTTATGAGAATTTATAACCATTCTGGTATCTCTCTAATGACATTCTAACTCGACAGAGTACGGTTCCATTATGGTCATCCTGATATATTTGACAGAATCTTCCACATAACAAGGGGTGGCATAAGCAAAGCTTCAAAAGTAATTAACTTGAGCGAGGATATATTTGCAGGTAATTTTTCATTGATGAGAATCCCAGACTAATAAGTATGGTCTAGATTGACTAATTGTGTTAATGTCTTCAGGGTATAATTCAATTATGCGTGGAGGATTTATAACCCACCACGAGTATATCCAAGTAGGCAAGGGGCGTGATGTGGGAATGAATCAAATATCACTTTTTGAGGCTAAGGTTGCAAATGGAAATGGAGAGCAGACACTTAGCCGTGATGTTTATCGGCTTGGGCGTCGGTTCGATTTCTTTAGAATGCTGTCTTTTTACTTCACAACAGTTGGATTCTATTTTAGTAGTATGGTATGTTAGCCAAACTAATCTCTTTTGTTTATTAATTTACTTATTATTTCTAGTAGGTTACCTGTAGACAATATGTTGGATTTTATTACAAGTCTTTGCACTTGGTTAAAGCATCCTTTTTCTAAAGACTACGTTGGCTGATATTTATTCGTGTGAAGGGATCAGAGTTTTAAGTGATTGTACAACCATAATAGATGTTACCAATACATATGTAGATGAGAGGTTCAGGCCAACTGCGTGTTGATTTAGGTGCTTACCAATATTTATTTAGTAATTTAGAGTTTTTTTTTTAATTTTATTTTATTATTGATTAATGGGGCAGCTGATAAAGAAATCAGTCGTACTATACAACTAAAATGGTTGAATCTAAGTTTTATATCAATAGGATGGGTGCTTTTGAGATTTGTTTTGGTTGGTGTTGGCCTTATGTGTAGATGTTGCTTGGAGTGTCGTATTTTAATGTATTGCAGCTTGAACAGATATTATGTTGTTTCAGGTAACTGTGCTGACTGTATATGTGTTTTTATATGGACGTCTATACATGGTTATGAGTGGACTGGAGAGTGAGATCCTGGACAACCCAGTCATACATGAGACCAAGGCCTTTGAACAAGCTTTGGCTACCCAGTCTGTCTTTCAACTGGGTTTGTTGCTGGTGCTTCCCATGGTTATGGAAATTGGCCTGGAGAAAGGGTTCCGCACTGCCTTGGGTGATTTCATCATCATGCAGCTGCAGCTGGCCTCTGTTTTCTTCACATTCCAACTAGGAACAAAAGCACATTACTATGGAAGGACAATCTTACATGGAGGATCTAAATACCGAGCAACTGGCCGTGGTTTTGTTGTTTTCCATGCAAAGTTTGCCGATAATTACAGGCTGTATTCACGCAGTCACTTTGTGAAAGGGTTGGAGCTGCTTATTCTGCTGGTTGTGTATGGAGTCTACGGGAGTTCTTATAGGAGTTCAAATCTTTATTTGTTCATCACTTTCTCCATGTGGTTTCTGGTTGCTTCCTGGTTGTTTGCTCCTTTTGTGTTCAATCCTTCCAGTTTTGACTGGCAAAAAACTGTAGATGATTGGACGGATTGGAAGAGGTGGATGGGAAATCGAGGGGGTATTGGGATCTCACCTGACAAAAGTTGGGAATCATGGTGGGATGAAGAACAGGAGCACCTCAAACACACAGTTATCCGGGGAAGAGTTCTTGAGATAATACTTGCATGCCGCTTCTTTATTTACCAATATGGAATTGTTTACCACCTTGATATTGCTCATCGCAGCAAGAGTTTGCTGGTATAATTTTAGTTCAGTTATAATTTTATCTTGTTGGCCTTTCAATTATTGTTTAGTTTTAAGGCACAAATTTTACAACCATTTTCAATTTCTTTGTAGGTGTATGGACTTTCTTGGGTAGTTATGGTAACTGTTCTTTTCGTCTTAAAGGTATGCAAATGGAAATCACAAATAAGCATGTTTTGAAGTACCAAGTTGTTTATTGGTTTTGAGTCTTTTGACTGGGTTACAGATAAAATGCCACTTCTCTATGAATCGTCTTTACAGATTAGTCAGGAAAACATACACATCCTTTTTCTTTGTTTTTTTTTTTTTTTGGGATAACCATGTATATGCCTCTTTATTTGATCTGATGTTGCTTATTCATTCACATGTTTCTGTCAGATGGTTTCAATGGGTAGACGAAGATTTGGCACCGACTTTCAGCTCATGTTCAGGATTCTGAAAGCACTTCTTTTTCTTGGCTTCATGTCAGTCATGACTGTCCTATTTGTAGTTTGTGGCCTTACTATTTCAGATCTATTTGCTGCTATCCTTGCTTTCTTGCCCACAGGGTGGGCCCTTCTTCTAGTAAGTTAAATCTTTTCTGTAGTTTCTGCAACAAATAGTGCCTTGAGAGTTTTGCATTTCAAATTACCAGTGTCAAAATTATGATTAGAGAAAATGTCCGAAACTTTTCCGAATAAAACATCCATTTAAAGTGTGCATTCTCAAAGTTGAATTAATTAGGGATTTTCATCAATTTGTGAGGAATGTCTTAACAACATGTGCCTCTTTTCTCTTTCATGCATTTCCTCTAGCCTAAGACCTTGAACCCTATATGTTTTGCTAATGAATTGTAGTCACTTAACCAAATGTTTATTCTGTCCCTTCAAGATTGGGCAAGCATGCAGAGTGATGATTAAGGGACTAGGATTCTGGGATTCAATAAAGGAGCTTGGAAGAGCATACGATTATATAATGGGAGTGGTCATCTTCATGCCCATAGCCATTCTGTCATGGTTCCCATTTGTATCAGAGTTCCAAACGCGCTTGCTCTTCAACCAAGCATTCAGCAGAGGCCTACAAATTTCAATGATTCTTGCAGGAAGAAAAGATAAGACGGATTCTAGGGAAGGAGCTCAAATTCAAGGAAGAAAAGATAAGACTTAGCATTCCATGTTCATGTCCACGTTAGAGTACAATTTATTCTGTGAAAATTATTTTGATTCAATATCACAGCAATTATTTTTATGAGGCAGATCAAGTAGAGTGACTTGTATTATTTATTTTTCTTTGCCACTCACTGCCTATTAGCATTAGAAGAGAAACTGACTGGATTGCTACTATTCATTAACTGTGCATCTTTGTTTTCGCTTGTGATGTGAAATTGAAAATTTTGAATTTTCATTGAAACCGTTAGATGTTTCTAAGGATGTTGTTGGAGTTGAAACCTCTGCTTTTGTGTTATAGGCAGAGATTCATTCAGCTTTTCTATATGCCAGATTATAAAATACCCACCTTTCAAACCAGATTTTGCTCCCTACCTTGTTCTTGAATTTGTCTGAAACTTGTCTAGAAAGAGGTTCTCAGACTAATCATATGATTCATGAACTCAAAATATAGTACAATCAAAAAGAAGGAAGAGAGCAAAACAAATCTCAACGGACTTTAAAATGAGGCAATTCAGATGCCTCCAAAGTTGACAATTCCATGTACCCTCTAAACAATTGGAGGAGACCCAATCCACTTTCATTTGAACACCCAAGTTTTTTTTTTTTTTTTTTTTTTTTTGGGTCAAGGAACACCCAAATTGAAGCCAAGGAAACCCAAGTTGGATGATGCCAAAGAAACCCAATTTCAAATCCAGACTGTTGGACTAATCTGACGGCGGATCTTAATTTGCGCAAGTTATCTACACTTTTGGGTCCCGCAATAGGAGTCAATGTTAAACAAACATGATTTCGCCACGTGTTCACCGTTGCCTATACAAACGAGATTGAAAGGCCAAAATTCAGGTTGCCATTCCGGAACGCTTTCGCGGCTGTGATTTGAGCCTTGAGATTGAGAGGGAAGCACCAACAAGAGCTACAGCCAGCAGCAACCAGCTACAATTAAGCTCTCGGTACTCTCTCTCTCTCTCTCTCTCATTTATATTTGCTTTTTGCTTTATGTCTTGCCTTCTGTTTGGTTCCCGAGAAAAGAGGGCAGAAAGGAAACGAAAAATATTATTTTGGGAAAAGAAAATGGAATTGCTTCCGCGAAATATTGTTCTGCTCAGGCATGTTAAACGACGTGTCGTTTGTCTAGATGCATCAATTCGAGTATCGGCTATATCGTTTCGGAACGAGGTAGTTCCAAAAGATTAGCCATCTAGAAGCAATGCAAATTAGTCTTTCTAAGTTAATTATGTCACAAGTTTCTGTCTGTTCAAGTGTTGTTGTAAAGATGAAAAGCCACGACTAATCCTGTGTCTAATGTATGGTTATACTAGGATTGGACCAATTGGTTATGCAATACTAGGATTGGTAAACAAAGATCTGGTCTTGGCCAAAACCACTACCTGTTCCTGTTCAGAGATTGCATATATAAAAGGAATAGCTTACTTGGGTTTGAGATATTATGCTTTAGGTTTAAAAGAATAGTGGGTTATCATTGGATACTCTTCAAATTGCCATGCTTAGAAGTTAGAACATTAATGAAGCATCAGATAGGTTTCAAACTTTAGACTTTAACAGGGAATTGAATATGTATTAAGAAAATTCTGACAAGTATTAATCTGCATTAAGGATATGGCTTTCTGGTGATGTTTACTTCCTAGTTATTTAACTGTCAAATTCTGACCTATCTTTGAGGTTCTATGAAAAATCTTTCTTCTTTCATTGTTCTGTTGTGTTATTCCCCTCCATAACATTATTCTTGATGGATGCTACTTCTTGTATGAACTAACTTGGTAGCTGTGGTATACCAGATTTTGCCTGACAGTATGATTTTCGGATTGGTAGTTACATTAAAGTTTCCTGAAAAGTGAAAGGTGCTAATTTCCTCTTTTGACTCAGAACGAGCTTAGTTCCTCCTCGTTCTCATTCATATTTGTTTCCTTTCATTTTTGAATGCAGTGAATCCCAACACCCGAATAATGAAATGTCAAAATCACATGGTATCGTAGTTTCTCATAATTTGCAGCAGCAAGGAAGCAAGAATGTTCAGACTGGACGTCCCCAGAATATGCTCACCCAAAGCTTGACTAAAGCAGTTACAACCTTAGATGAATTCAAATATGGATTTCCATCTGATGGCTTATCAACTGCATCCAATAAATGGTGGGGAAGCAATAGCCCTGAGGGTTACAAGGGCATCCATGGAGGAGCTGAGACTGGTGAAGACAACAAGCATCAATCTGACGAATTGGCAGATAACAGTGCAAGTTCAATAACAGGGGACAAAGAGAAATGCGAAAGTGGGAAAGAGGAGAATGAAATTGGTCCCCAAGGGACGGATCTATTGGTGGCTGTGAGAAAAAGAACTCTGGAAGATGGGGAAAAGGCACTTAAGCTTGGTGTTTTCCGGGGCTATGGTGCAAAGAAGTTGGGCAGAAAGGAGAGAACATTGCTTCTTCGAATATTCAAATCTTCAATGCCTAAACAATGGATACATGAATCCTCATAAATAGGGGGTGTTTGCTCTTGACATGTTAGATAATCCTTGTTATGATTAGTTTTTTTTTTTTTTTCTTTTTCCAATTTCTTTAACAAGATTGTACTTGACAACTATAATGAATTTTGAGTATGAATGGTACTATTTGTAATTCGATCATAATCTCACAAATGGTTCAGCAGCTGTGCTAGAATCTCTTTTGGTGGCTTTGTGCAATCATATATGTTGTACAGTAGTCATTGTTTGAGTTGCCATGAGTATTATGTTTATGTAGGTGATTTATTAAGTGTTTAACTGTATTAATATGATGACCATGAGTTTCTTCAAGACTTCAACCACACTTGAAAAAACATGGATCAATTGAAAACTCAGATTGTTGTGCTAATGATATTGTTGAATGTTGAGAGGGTATGGATAACTATATCTCTGGTACAGAAAACTAGAGCATCCCGTTATTCAAGTACTAATTAAACTGCAATACATGCTTTATTATTATGAAATTAAAGTTTCCATCCCATTATTCCCATCTACAGATCCGTCTTGAGAGGAAAACAATCAATGAACAGTAATAATACTACTACGTTAACACCAGTCATCTGCAGTAGTACTGCAGGCAGCACGTCGACAAATTGGGCAGGTTACATGAGAGGCAAGCCAAGGGTCGATGCACTTGGTATGGAAGGTGTGGTTGCATGCAGGAAGGACTCGGCATGAGTCAGCTTCTTCGTCCCTGAAATCCTCCTTGCAGATACCGCATGTACTCTGCTTGAAACCACTGCTTGTTGATTGTTCATCATTACAGCTAGCTCCGATTCTGCTGCTTTCGTGATCTGTGGGGGGCACCAGTTTCACCTCCAAGGCAAATATTCTTCTTAATTTGCCAACAAAGACGAGCACAAAATAAGCCCCTAGCATATAAACGGCTACTTTGCCAATAAAGATCAAAGTGACAAGCCAAAGATAAGCAAAGCTACAATTTGTAAGCATGCTCATCACGAAATACACAATTGCTAGAATGCCAACAGCCTTAGTCAAAGAAATTTCAAAAGAAATGGAGGGATGGAAAGAATGTGAGATGGTGATGGTGATTGGAGTTGCCATGCTATCTTAATTATAATTATATTGAGAGTTTAATTGTATGTATTGGTTTTTTATCGTCAAGCTGATCATTTATATAGTGGAATTCTAAGCCAGCTTATTGGGAAATTTTGTTTATTGCCTCCATCATTCCTTCGTCATCTCCATTAATTTGTCTTGATTTTCTCCTTTAATTTGAAATCTTATCTTATCTACTTGTGTAATATGTCAGACTTAACGCGTACGTTTATTATCATCCAAATTAAAGAAATTCAACTACTATTTTCTTTTTAATTTGCTAGGGAAAACTTCAATTACTATTACTGTATATGTTGTTATTATTATTATTATTGATTTCTTTTGAATTCCATTACCAGTGAATTGATATGGCCTTATCCATGACAAGATGGATGGGGTGAAGGAGGTGGCATGATGCTGGTATTTGGGTCTTTATCCCCTATATTGCAATGCATAGTGATGATTTATTAAGTTGCCAAAACTAAGAAAAATTGAGTTTTTTTAAATGGTAAGGTGAAAAACTCACATGCAAATGGGTACTCCAAGACATTTATCAAATTAGTTGATAAATTCCTTTACATTGACCACCAAGTTTCATCGACACATATAAGAGCACATTAGGAAAAATCCCATTTCACAGCAATTGCGCGCACAATTTGTGAAAAGCTAGCCCTTAAAACCCTATCAAGTTCTCAACCTAGCTCACTTTCCAGGAACAAAGTTTGTGGCATATGCCCAAGCATTGTTGTTAACAGGGTCAGCCAAGTGGTCAGCCAAGTTCTCAATTGGTCCCTTTCCAGTAACAATGGCCTGCACAAAGAACCCAAACATAGAAAACATGGCCAATCTCCCATTTTTGATCTCCTTCACCTTAAGCTCAGCAAAAGCCTCTGGATCATCTGCAAGGCCCAATGGGTCAAAGCTCCCGCCCGGGTATAACGGGTCAGTCACCTCACCGAGAGGCCCACCAGCAACTCTGTAGGCCTCCACTGCACCCATCAAGATAACTTGTGTGGCCCAAATTGCCAAAATGCTTTGGGCATGGACTAAGCTTGGGTTTCCCAAGTAGTCTAGCCCACCCTCACTGAAGATTTGGGCCCCAGCCTTGAACCAAACAGCCTCCCCGAACTTGACTCCGTTACGGGCCAGGAGTTCGGGGAAAATGCAACCCAGAGCTCCAAGCATGGCCCATCTTGAGTGGATTACTTCAAGCTCACGGTTCTTGGCAAAGGTTTCTGGGTCAGCTGAGAGGCCAGCAGTGTCCCAACCGTAATCACCGGGGAATTCTCCGGTAAGGTAAGATGGGGCCTCACCGGAGAATGGGCCCAAATACTTGACACGGTCTGGGCCGTACCATGGGCTGTCAGATACCACCTTCTTGGGCTTAGCTGAGGTTTTGCGCATGGTGACCCGGCCCTCACCAAGAAGGTTAGAGACAGAGGGACTAAGCTTGACAGCTTGGCCAGCCAGAGAAGGGGAGGACAGAGCCATTGTTGAAGTAGCCATTTGAGACTTGAAAGTAATGGAAGTGTATTGACTACTCTTAGACAATGCGAAATTAATTGGCACCAAGTGCTCTTGTTTTTCTTTGGGTAGAGAAGTTAGTGTGTATATGTAGAGGTTTGGTGCAAGGGCTTCTTATCTTTGTGATATCTTCATCTGATTTTTCATTGGTGAAAATGATGTTGAAGGATTTTCACGATGATATTATTTCTTTGATCCTTTCCAGTTGGGTTGATATGCTCCACTAGTTTACTCCCACAAACACAAAGAAAATGGAAAATCAGTTTTTGGTATTATATGCTTTAATCGCTAGCCAAGAGAATCTGTCCTATAGAATTTGGCCACGTACACCTTGAGATTGAGAGTAATGACTTCTAATGGTCCAAATAGTTGTATTCATTGTAATGTGTCTATATGTTACAAAACTGTATGTATAGATCCTTGTAGAAATAGAACTTCTTTTTGTTGGTTGTGCTAGCAATTGGATGGAGTAGGTGTTAGGGGTCTCACTCCTGAATTTTTAGTTTATGAGCCAAGTGTATACCCACATGATGCAGAAAATGCTGATAAATATAGAGTATAAAGCCTCAAATAGCAAATATCAATTCACTGCAATAGAATTCAAAAGCCTATATATATCCCCTTTCATTTTCTTTGCAGTTTTAGTACAGGTGAAAATCAATTAAATAAACAAACAAATTAAATTCTAACGAAATTATCTAAGATACTGACTTGTTGCACTTCTATAGCACCCTCCATGGTAAAGCTGCAGAGATTGTAGAAATGCTCAAACCAAAATATAAATGATGGGTATTCTGCAACTGGAAAAGTCTAGCTAGGTAAGGTAGTATCATTTATATAATATAACACAGCAGAAGCTGCTGATCTTTCTGGTTGGAAGAAGCGGCAGATCTTTCACTTGTCGATGTAAGTTCTATCAACTATGGCTATGGTCTAAAACATAGCCATGTCATTTGTTGGGGTGCCAAGAAATAGTTAAGCTTAATTGCTTAAAGATGGACAAGAATATATATATATTCATATATTGCATTAAGCCAAGGTTGTGGTTAATTAACTGGCTATGGTTGTAAAACATGTGTGATGCTAAAGGTGGTATTAAGAACTGGCATGTCATTTGCAATATGGACAAGTAAGAAACTGACATGCTCTACCACAATAGTTAGTAACCACAAACTGGGATAATAATTGTTGCATCTAATTTTATTGATAAATATATATACCCCAAAAATGGAAGCAGAAGAAAATAAACACAGGCATTTTCTCTATATAATATCTACTAAACATGTTTGTAAATAAATGTTAACTTGAGTTAATCTTATTTGATGCTAACCTAATTTATTTATCATCCATGTGAATAGATCGATATTGTCTTTTTTTATTTATCGTGCAAAGTAATAGTACACTACGTACTCTAAATTACCATTATTATTGCAAGAATTCTTGTTATAAGTGTGAGCATACAAAAGCATGAGACATGTTAATTATTAGTTTGCAAGATTTTAATAGGTTTTTTATCATTTAATGATTCATTGTTCCCTTATGTACGCTCATATTTTTTATGATTATAAGATAATTTCTCCAAATTATTGTTTTGAATCACAAAGTCTCACCCCTGGAGTCTTTGCTCATATCCAAAGAGTACGTGGCCAAATTTTATTGGCTAGATATCAAAGCATATAAAATATCCAAAACTGAGTTTCTTTTTTTCTTTTACCTATTTTGGAGCTAACTAGACCTAATTAATGGAGCATATAAAGCCAGTTGGAAATGAAGTCATTACTCCCATCCCAAAGAGTAGCAGCATTGATTGTCCTATATTCTTTCTCTTTATGGAAATAATAAACTAGTGGAGCATACCGAGCCAACTGGACAATGATGAAATGGAGAGATATATCCATCGCCAAAAAATCTTCAAACTTGATTTTCACCAATGAGAAAACAGATGAAGATATCCCAAAGATAAGGACCCCTTGCACAAAGCCCATACTATAAAACAAGAGCACTTGGTGGCAACTTCACATTGTCTAAGAGTAGTCAATATATACACTTTGATTACTTTCAAGTCTCAAATGGCTGCTTCAACAATGGCTCTGTCCTCCCCTTCTCTAGCTGGCCAAGCTGTCAAGCTCAGTCCCTCTGTCTCTAATCTTCTTGGTGAGGGCCGGGTCACCATGCGCAAAACCTCAGCTAAGCCCAAGAAGGTGGTATCTGACAGCCCATGGTACGGCCCAGACCGTGTCAAGTATTTGGGCCCATTCTCCGGTGAGGCCCCATCTTACCTTACTGGAGAATTCCCCGGTGATTACGGTTGGGACACTGCTGGCCTCTCAGCTGACCCAAAAACCTTTGCCAAGAACCGTGAGCTTGAAGTAATCCACTCAAGGTGGGCCATGCTTGGAGCTCTGGGCTGCATTTTCCCCGAACTCTTGGCCCGAAACGGAGTCAAGTTCGGGGAGGCTGTTTGGTTCAAGGCCGGGGCCCAAATTTTCAGTGAGGGTGGGCTAGACTACTTGGGCAACCCAAGCTTAGTCCATGCCCAAAGCATTTTGGCAATTTGGGCCACTCAGGTTATCTTAATGGGTGCCGTGGAGGGCTACAGAATTGCCGGTGGGCCTCTCGGTGAGGTGACTGACCCATTATATCCAGGCGGGAGCTTTGACCCATTGGGCCTTGCAGAAGATCCAGAGGCTTTTGCTGAGCTCAAGGTGAAGGAGATCAAGAATGGAAGATTGGCCATGTTTTCTATGTTTGGGTTCTTTGTGCAGGCCATTGTTACTGGAAAGGGACCTGTGGAGAACTTGGCTGATCACTTGGCTGACCCTGTTAACAACAATGCTTGGGCATATGCCACAAACTTTGTTCCTGGCAAGTGAGGTTGACAACTTTGACACATAATTAATTGTGGGCGCAATTGTTGTGATATGTGATTGTTTCTATTGTGCTTATGTTGATGAAACTTGATGTTCAACCCTGAATTCAAAGGAATATATCAACTCATTTGATAAATGTCTTCAAGTACAAATTTGCATGTGAATTTTTCACCTTATTAATTACTTACAAAACTCAATTTTCTTACGACTTAATGAATGCGAACTATGCATTGCAAGAAATGGGAAAAGCCTCATTGGCATCTGTTTTCACCAGCTTAGATTGATCAAGAAAATGCTGATAAAAATAGGAGATAAAACCCCAAATATCCCCAATACAATAGAACAAACCTGCCATGAGACTGCTGATTAAGCCTATGCAGTGGCGGCTTAATGGAAAGTGAGGCCTAAGGCGAAACTACACAGAGGTTGTCCAAATATATTATTCAAAATATTTAAAAAAAAAATCATTGAAAAATCAATCTTCTTACTTTTTGAGATGCAAAATTAGTGATTAAATTTTTTTCAATAGATAATATGACTAACCTATTTAATCTTTCTTGTGACATAATTGACCACCCAGATTCAAATTTTCTATTAGACATATTTGATATTTTCACTAATAATTAAACAACAAAGTGACAATTATAAAAAAATTAAGAGAAACTTACTAGTTATGAGTTATTCCAATAAGTCTTGACTATTGAGTTTGAAGATTGAGACTATTAGAGACTAGAGAGACTGAGAGACTGAGCGTTAGAGAAAATAGAGAAGAGAATAGAGAGACTGAGAGAGAGACGAGAGCTTGAGAGTCTGATGGCTAAGAATAAGGAATAGACAACAAATGTAGAGTTTGATCACTGATGGCTTATTATAGGCGTGTAGGTGTAACAATTAGCATTAATTGTAGGTGTGCAACATTAATTGTAGGCATGTAAGCTACTAGGCTTACTCAATAACATTAGGCCTAAAATTATTTTTTTTTTCAAAGAGAAAAAGATGGAGGCTTTTAGGCTTTCATTATAAAATTTTCTATGCCATTATAATTTTTTATTTATTTTTTCAATAGTAGAGTAGTAGACTGATGGATATGTGAGGCCTTTCCCATTTTGTGGCCCTAGGCCTGTGCCTAGGTGGCCTTGGGCTTTAGCCGGTATTGAGCCTATGTAGCAATTTAGGGGTGCAACTCATGCGGGTTGAAAGGCCAACCCAAGCTCAACCCATGCTTTATTTTTCGGGTTCAGGCTCGGATTGGGTTCGGGTTGCCCAATTTTTTTGGATTAGACTCAACCCGCAAAATCAAATAACGGGTTGGTTATCAACTTGTGAAAAACAAATCTTATTAGAAGTATAACACAATTATATCAATTAATCAATCACTATAGTTCAAAACTTCAAATATCGACTAGGTTCAAATAAAAAATATCTTCAAGCCTCTATATACATGAAGATAAAATAATAATAACAACATTACAACCATATGTCTACTAAACACCATAGTTTAGATTTTATTCCACACAAAAACATAAAAGATTAAATATATATTTCGACCTTCTTTTAAATCTCTAGTTCATCTTCAATAATAATATATTAATTAACAATATATAAATTAAATATTATATTACTAATGTAAACTAAAATGTAATCTAATATATAGATATATTATAGCATAATACTAATACAATTCAGGTTCGGGTTCGGGCTGAGCTTGGGCAAACATGACCTCTACCTAAGCCCAACCCAAAAATTTCAAATTGAGGTCGGGTTCGGGTTCGGCGGGTTTTGACTTTTTCAAACCCTCCCACACGGGTTCAAACATTGGATTGGGTTTGAGCGGGCTCGGGTTGACCCAGCCCAAGTTGCACCCCTATGTAGCATAAGATAACTTCTCATGTTCAAACTCCTCTATCTTCCCCTTTAAACCCTTCCACTCCCCACTAGCAAAGTGCCCAACAACACAGAAATAAGTTGCAATTTTGCAAACAGTGACATGCATATGATCATCTCCAATACTACCCTAACTGTGTGTCTCTCTATAACCTTTGGGGGAGAGTTGCATAAGAGAAAGTAACAAGGATTAGGCAGCACATGCAGCAACAGTGCAATCAAAGCCGATTGAGAATTCCCCATTGAAAATGGAGCAACAAAATCAAGAAAGATCCAAGTAATAATAGTTCACAAGAGACCAAATTCTCCTTCAGAATTTCAGATGTTCATATGAACTTGTTGACTCTTAACATGATTATCTCAATCAACTGAGGTTCAAAGTACTTAAGAGTAACATATATTCATGTCACTTCTAAGCCTCAACTACATTGTGCATAAATAGTAAGAATAGTTAAAATTGCTCTGCATTTCCATGTGCAAAGCCACTAGATTCTCGTATATTAAAAGGAACAAACAAAAAAAAGTGGCTTAAAATGTACTCAATTTTTGGTTGAAAAAGGATGAAAAGATCTCGAATGCCTCAATCTGAGCTTCAATGATTGGAACCATAAATGTCAGAATGTGATATTCCTTGCTGTATGAACCGAAAGAATGAATGATCATAAATTGCAAGCAAACATTTTGTTTCATCTGCAAGACATCACAGGTCACTATTACGACCACTCTGTACTAGAGAATAGAGATCATGGAAAATGGATACTGATTAAACGGTTTAAACCTTAGTTTTCTCTCTTATTTCCCTTCTCTTTTAGCATTCAAGATGAAAACAGAGATAAAATAGGAAATGCACATGCAAACATATGATATAATTAATTTATATATATATGTACATACAATGGAGTGTTCAGACTTTCAGACACACAAGACTAAATTTTTTTTTTTTGGCCACTCAAGACTAAATATTTTAATGAAGCAAGTAATGGTATGTTTTCTATTAATCATTACATTTACATCGAATGGCTTAAAATTAGATATGTGCCTTATTGGAATACTTAATGTTATGCACATGAACACTCCTTATATACCCTTTAAAAAATAACACTGCTTATGTACATATACATAAATTATAAATATTCTCTTGTCATACAACTTGGCTACATAAAATACTTATATGATCAAATATTTATTTAAATAATTAATTATGTTGATTCTTGTTTAAATGTGGTGTCTATATTAACAATCTACCAATATAACATATTATGTTGTTGCACCGTTTAATAAAATAATATTACATCTTATGTTGATAACAAACATGTCGAATTGACACATATATAAACATACCAAACCATCACATTGTTACACTTTGCTATCTCCAAAAACCTGCAGGGATATAAGAAAATGATTCCTAATGTCTCAAAATGTGGAAACTTCTACAGAAATTCCGTACTTTCCAAATAATAATTTACCAAATTTGAAGCGACTTTTTTTACTACATGTTACGTGGTCCTTCATTAAAATAAAGTGTGATATGGATAATTATGTTAAAGTAGAGAAGAATAAGGCATGGATAAATCATAAATAGGAGGTGCATGTGTGGGAGGAAGCCAATTAAATAAAAAAATAGGAATAATTTTAAAAGGCCTCGTGCAAGCAAGCATCCAAGAAATGAGCATCTTATACATTCATACTCAGACACTTCCATGACTAAAAGATCTTCATGTTTCCTTTTGGCTTTGGGTTTATTCTAAATTAAGGTGGGAATGTTAGTAAAATTACAGGTTTTATATACATAATAAATTACATGTGAAATCTATATTTTAAATAAGTAAAATGGAAAATATAAAACTAGTAATTAGCAAGTGCAAGCAAAGGAATTGAATAATAACCCCCCACACTCCACTTCTCCTTTTCTATAAAGAAACCATTGACAGTTGCACACACCGAGTGACTAATGGGCTTGGGCGGATGTGTGTGCCCCATGCAACGCTATAAAAGGCCCGTACCGTATCCTCTCTCATTGGACCTTTTATATGGCCTATTTCTTTTTGGACAAAAGATAAGGCCCAGAGACCAGGCAGTCCACCAGAGTATATTGCATTTTTTGTCTTTGTGTTTTGATCTTAAATCACATTTGCGATTTAAATTTTGTTAATTTGGTCCTTATATTTTATGTTGTTTGCAAGAATCAAATTTTAAAATTTTAAACCATTATTATCAAATGTGGTTTAAGGTCAAAACATACAAATTAAATATGTAGTTTTCCATTTGTTAGTGGCCATGAGGGTATTGTAATAGGATTTGGATTCTTTGTTGTCCTTATTTTTTGTTGTTTCAATCCGTTGTAAAATTCATAGCCTTGTTTCGAAGAGAGCTATAAATCCATTTCATGCACTCTAATTTTCTAATTGTGTTTGTCAATTAGTAACAGTAGTGTCACTGAGTGACAATAAACTATATGGTCAAGACTCAAGAGTAATGCTAGAGTCATTTGGCATCCAAATTGATCCAAATTTAGGATATCTACCTGTATTGTCAATGACACAAAAAATACCTAATCAGAAGAAACATGCACCTAGGACTTTTTAAACATTAAATAGTTGCTTTGTTTGTTTGAGCAAATTTCTATAGTATATTTTCCTTTTATCTCAAAATATAGTATATTTCCCTTTTTCTTGTAGTTTACATTCTTTCCATTATTTGGTTAATGCTTATCCAAAATTGAAGCATGGAATTAGTCAATTAGGGTGGTTAATTAGCCATATTGGCAAATTACATGACAAATTAATGCGCGAAAGCGAGTACATAGAGTGCTATGTATGACTTTTATAAGTCCAGCATTGGTTAAGCTGGCAAGCCTCCAAAACTTTCGTGAAAGACTTTGCCTTTTTTGGAATTCGGGACCCGAAAACCTATCTACTAAACTGCACACAGTTGTCCTTTTTGCCTATATATGGACAATCGTGGTGGCTACCACCTTGACTTAAAGTAGTGTCCATCTCATGAGCTGGCACAACAAAGACAAAGCCAAATTATGTTGGGTCTAATCACCATTATTTTCAAAACAATTGTCCTTACAATTATATTAAGAATGATTTGGAACTCAGTCAGATTTTTAGCGACAGTATGGTAAAAATCAACCCACATAAAGTGTTACAATTTCCTCAAAGAGATATTATTCATATTTCTCTCTTCTATTCTTTATGTTTCGTATGTGATGTAGTGCATGGTCAAGTAGTTGTAGTTTTTAGGAGTTCAAGATATAATGTTGGTTCAAATTTGTGTGGTTAATTATCCATTTACAACTCCAAGATAGAATATGCAGAAATTTGTCTTCTATATATGATGCCACTCATAGTAGTACTTCCCCATGTCACAAGTCGCACTCGCAACCAATGAAAATATTCTCTCCACATTCCACACTCGATCAACAATTGTTTTTATTTAATACATTTACTAATTAATTATAAAATACCAGAACAGCTAGCAATGGCTGAAAAAAAAGGGAAAGGAGAGAGAGAGAGAGAGTACCACCTTAGATTCGAGACTACTGACAGTGACTAGAAAAGGACGATTTATACCAGTATCAGAAGATTAAATATCACAAATTTTGTGGGAAAAAAAAGGAAAGTGAAGAAAAGAGTCCCATCACGTGCCATGCACATGATGCACGTGCAGGGCTTAGCTCCATAAAGCTGGTGCAATAGGAAACCCATTTTTGTAAAAAGAATTTGCATCCAAATCATACCCATTTCATCTAATCTACTATAGATATATCCTAATGGAAGTAAAAGCACATGATTAGAACATTTGGATGCATGGGATTGGTCATTCAAGTCAATATTTGGGCTCACAGATCTTCAAGTGGGCCTTTCAGATGAGCCAAATTGGTTTCTTTTTTTCTTTTTTTTCTTTTTGTAACATAATAAATTATCCAAAAATAATTTTATATTTAGTGTAAATTAATCTCAAAAGGATTGGAAAAGGATTTGTCTGGGGCACACTTTAATCAAAAGTTATACTTCAAATCAAAGACTGTTGCTTCTCCCAATTGGGGGCTTTGTAGGCCCCCAAGTCCCAAGCCATGATGATAATCAAGAAAGGCACAGTTGTTTATTATAAGCTATAATTTCTCTGTTAGAAGTTAACTGGGTTAGGGACCTTAGGGTTAGTCAAATTTTGTTGACAAATTTACCCTTGAGAAATGAGAACCGTTGCAACATGTTTTTTTAAGATTTTGTTGGCCTAGTCAAAACTCATAGATAGTATTCGTGAATAAAAAAGAAAGCTAGATAAGCATAACAGCTAGCTTTGTGCAATTACCTATTAATCAATATATATGCTGAGTAAGCTATAGTAAACTTCCAGAAGTAGTTGACACGAAAAGCAAAAGAGAAAATCAATTTGTTTTTTGGGACTATCTATTTTAACAAATTTTTGACTGGAGTTTATGTGGTGTGTTACCTATATATGTACATATGTTGCCTTTATTTTATCAAATTAAATTTCTTCTGGAAACAAATTAAATGTGCTAAAGAAAATTAGTTTTTCAAAGATAATTGTGCAACAAGTAAAAAAATATTTAGATACATACTTGTTCGGGTTCGGGTTCGTGTTGAAAATTGATGATAAAAGTTTATTAACTACAAATCATAGATAGTACGTGCACATATAAAATATGTTACAATGACATTAAGATAATAATGAAAGTTTCAACAATAACTAGATTTGAGAAGGATAAATATGGTGGTTAGAATGTTGTGTTATTATAAGGTACGTGTCTTCAACACGGCTCACTCTAATAAAATATCTAATAATTTTATTTAAACTAAATCGGATATTTGAAATCTTATCATGATTTCTTTGTATTAAAGCCTAGAGATCCTCATATTAATGTCTATAGATTTTGCCATCCAAATTTTAATTTTTTGATTTATTAAGATTTCTCAAAATCTTAATTTTACGGCCTACAACTACGTGTGAAAAGGAGATGAAAAAATCTAACTTAAACATAATCAACAAATGCTTCGTAGACTTTTCACCAAAAGAATATATGCATGCAAATATTCACTTATTTTTTAAATTTTAACCTATTTATCCACCATCTCTCATTACTTAAACTAACTAGAGTGTAAATAATATGCAATATTCCATCTTGAAAAATTAGATAATTTTACACGCATTTAGCGGTCTCATTATTCATCTAATTTCACTTCTTTATAGCACAAAAATATTACCTTACGTAAAAAAAAAAAAAAAAAAAGGTTCTTATCCATTCATCTAATTACATGATTTAATTTGGAGCACGAGTCATGAACATTCTAAAACATCATCCATAAAGCAAAGTTATCTAAGGATGGTTTATAATTTTTTCACATTGAACCTAGACAATTGTTGAACATTATTACAAAAGAAAGGAGAATTTGCTTTTTTTTTATTTTTTATTATCCAATTTTGGCCCTTAAAATTGGATGAAAACAAGTAATCTTTTCATCTAGTAAAGCATGAACATAATGTATTGACAAAGTAACGAAGGTTGTGTTAAAGTGTGGCCCTCTAGATTTATGGACCTCCACAACTCCAATTTGTCTGCCAATTGAAAATTGCCAAACATGCAATGACAGGCTATTAGCCTATTACCCTTTTTTTTTTTTTTTTTTTAAAATTGCCAAAAATGAAATATAATGATTCATTTCCAAAAGGATCTGTTTAAGACATGAGGACGATTTGGTAAGTAAACCTCGGGGGAAGCTAGATTTGCAGTTCCCCCTTCCCTCCTGTTTATAGTGCTGTGTTGTCTCTCTCTCTCTCTCTCTCTCTCTCTCTCTCTCTCTCTCTCTCTCTCTCTCTCAAGTTTTCCCACTTTACTTTGTAGATTAATCAATATTTTTTGTTAACCAGCTATAAATGCCCCATCTCTGTTCACCTCATTTTTGCTTTTCCTTTACTGTTTCTCTCCATCTCTCTCTATCTGGTTTCCTCCATTGCAAACCAAGCTTCCTTTCCAGCTTGCTGAGGTCCCTCTCTTTCACACAGACAAAACACCCACCAACCATTTTACCCACCTTTTCTTTTGTGCCCCTCTTAATTCCACCCCATATTTTACATATATAAATTCACCCTCTCTCTCTCTCCCCTTCTCCCTCATTTTCTCTTGAAAGATTAGATTTTTGTCTGGCCTTACCTCTCATTTTTCTATGATTCTCTGAATTCTTTTTGGCCCACTTCAGGCCACAACCCCCTCTACTTGGAAACTACTCCTATGCAAACCTTGCCTTTTTGGACATCTGGGTTTTGGTGGGTTTGTGTTATTTCAGGTCTACATTGGCCTATCTATGCTTATTGAGTCTCTCTTGGTTAAAAAAGAATCCCCTTCTCTGCTTCTCTGGGTGCTCAAGGAAGAAGATCAAGGGGGCTAGTTTAGATCCCTGCAAAGGTAAATGCTTTCTTCTTTGAATCACTTTTTAGATAGACTCACTCACATTTCTCTTTAAGGGTCTCTTGCTTGGATCATAAGTGATGCTCTTTGAGATTTTCCCTTTCTCTTTTATGATAGATTTGGAATTTTAATTTGTATTTTGGTAGTTAATGAACATGTGCTTGCTTTATACATGGAATCTGTAATTTACAGTGGCTCTTTCAGTATGATGACTTGTATGATAATGGGTTCTGCTTCATTTGTCAAGAATATATGCCTAAATATTACTGAGGTCTTGCATTCACTGTTTTCTTGTGAAACTATTAATTCCTGTGGCTGCTTAATTTTTTTGTTTTTATTTTAATAATCAAGCTGCTTAGTTATTGTATCGGATTCTCCCCTTCTTTTGGTCTCTTTGGTCTTTTTTAATATGATTAATATTTGCAAATTAAGCCAAGAATCTAATATCTTCAAATTGAATTTAACATGATTTTTTTTTGTAATTATGAATTTGAGTGTTAGATAAGAACAAGGGTACAATCCGTTAGCTTTGCTGAAGTATCTAGTATTGGCAATAGCTAGCTTATTACCAACAGGATTTTCAGCAGCATCACATCTGAGAATTAGAAATCTCAAATATGTGTGATCATTTTCACATGCTTTAGTTACATGATTTGTTTCTTCTGTTCAGGTTGGAATGTCTTAATTTCTTTAGGCACTGGAAGTCAGAGGACCAAGCCGAGTTTGATATTTAGTCTCCAGAGGATCAGATATGTCATCTGGGAGTTCTTTGAATGTGGAATTATCAAAGAAGACAGCATTTTTGGGTTTAAAACTATGGGTTGTAATTGGTATATGTGTTGGTGCATTTATTGTTTTGATCCTATGTTTCTTATCTATATGGGTTACATTTCGGAGGAAATCTAGAAGATCCTTGGACAAGTTCTCAGTCACCCAAATACCAAATGTCTCAAAAGATATCAAGGTCGATAGGGTTGGAGCTCAGGGTACCCATGATCACCCTGAGAATTTATTTCTTACAGTACATGAGAAAGCAAGTGATAAGAATTCAGAGAAGATGTTAGTTCATTTGGGCATGAGCAAATCGAGTGACCCTGATAACATGAGTCAGTGCAGCTCAATTTATCATCATGAGAGGGCATTAAGTTCACAGTCAGGGGAAGAAGGAAGCTCTGGGACTGTGCGAAAGCAGCCTGCATTGTCATATGGAGGACTTGTGACAGCCTCTCCTTTAGTTGGCTTGCCAGAATTTTCTCATCTTGGGTGGGGCCACTGGTTTACTCTTAGGGATCTGCAATTTGCTACAAATCGTTTTTCTGCAGACAATGTGCTTGGTGAGGGTGGATATGGGGTTGTTTACAAGGGCAGACTCATCAATGGAACTGAGGTGGCAGTGAAAAAACTTCTAAATAATCTGTAAGGATATAAACTCAAATGCACCATCTTTGCTTAACACTAAGATTTTGAGAAACCTGTTTTTTTATTTATTGTTTATATAATTATATTTTGTTATCTGGTATATAGGGGGCAAGCAGAGAAAGAATTTAGGGTTGAAGTGGAGGCCATAGGCCATGTCCGGCATAAGAATCTTGTGCGGCTTCTGGGCTATTGCATAGAAGGGGTTCACAGGTTAGATTTATTAACCTTTCATAAGAAATATCTATATTATCCTGACGACTTAACCTTGAATGCTAACATGATCATACTAGTAGCCTAGTACATGTTCTAACGTTTTTCTCATCTTTCTGCCTAGAATATTAATATTTCTTGGTTTCTGGGTTTTGGCCTTTTAGGTTCAAGTTTTATTGTTCTGGCTAAGTTGCTATCTATTGTATAGGATGCTGGTGTATGAATATGTGAACAATGGCAACCTAGAACAATGGCTACATGGGGCCATGCGCCAACATGGAGCCCTTACCTGGGAGGCCCGCATGAAGGTGATTCTTGGTACTGCCAAAGCGTAAGTTTTCATCTTTCAACTGAAAAATGTTGAGCTTATGTTCTTCCTTAACTTTTGGAATTTAATGATTCATATAATGGATCTTTGCCCTCATCTCTTGAATTGTACTAATTATGGTACAGTTTTCTTCATTTTCTTTTTCCATTCATGAGATAATTCTAGATAAAATAAAACCTCTAACATTGGTGAGACTGACAGATAATCTGTCTTGAACCATGCTATGACCAATTTTTATCATATTGTTAACCAAAATTTTGTCCAACTGCTGGGAATATGGTTCGGTTCATCTTCTAATTCCATTTGAGACTTTAGTTAATAATGAGACTCAATTTCAAACCAATTTGACCACTGGAAGAATGATTTGCATATTGAATTGCAGGCTTTCTTATCTGCATGAAGCTATAGAACCAAAAGTTGTCCACAGAGATATAAAATCAAGCAACATTTTGATTGATGATGAGTTCAATGCCAAGGTTTCTGATTTTGGATTGGCCAAACTCTTGGGTTCAGGAGAAAGTCACATCACGACTAGAGTAATGGGGACATTTGGGTATGTAAATTGTTCACTTTTTAAGTCATGATAATATATCTACAAAGTACCTTCTCATAGAAGCATAAAAACTGGTCCATTATGCAGTTATGTGGCACCAGAATATGCTAATACTGGCTTGTTAAATGAGAAGAGCGACATCTACAGCTTTGGTGTCCTCCTGCTTGAAGCAGTTACCGGAAGGGACCCTGTGGACTATGGCCGGCCAGCTAATGAGGTACAAATTTTTAAAAACACTGTTTAATATTTCTGAGAGACTGAGTGCGTCTTCCTTCAATAAAAGGTGGTTACAAAACTTTTACTAGTATGTATAGGATTTTAAGAAGCATTTCTTAATAATCATGGCAGGTCAATCTAGTTGAGTGGCTAAAATTGATGGTAGGTGCAAGAAGAGCAGAGGATGTTGTGGATCCAAACCTTGAAGTTAAACCCAGTACACGTGCTTTAAAACGTGCCCTTTTGGTTGCACTTAGGTGTGTTGATCATGATGCAGAGAACAGACCCAAAATGAGCCAGGTTGTGCGTATGCTCGAAGCTGATGAATACCCATTCCGTGAGGTGCCAATCATCATCTTTACCTTGGAAATAATTTCTCATTGCTTTATTTTCTTCTATCTGTTTTCATGAGACTACTTGTCTAAATGTGGAGTGGGTGCAATTTCCTTACGCAATTTGTGATTTGACCATTAGAAGATGTGGCAGAGAATATGGCTTTAGATAGGGTGGAGTGGTGAACTAGGATTCATATTGTCTTGATTATATGCCAAAGTACTGATTAACATGTGGTGGGGAAGTTATAGGTTCATATTTTTTACTATGCTCATCAAAATTTGGGTGGTGTTACGAATCTTATTTTGCTAACTTGTACAACTCAGGATCGAAGGAACAGAAAGAGTCGTACAACCAGCATGGACATTGAATCTATGAAGGAAAGTTCTGTCTCAGCTGACATAGAAAACAAGCCAGGGGATCTGGAGAGCCAAATATCTGAGACAACTTGAGGATAGGACTGACAAACACATGATCCGGATGAACGATTCCTCCCTCACCTGCCAGAGTTAGAGCTTTCTGTCATCAATACTATACATCACAAAAGTTTCTTTTCAAAATTTCTTCTAAATTTAAGAGAGGATTTGGATTGGAGATAGCCCATTGATCATGAAGCGTTCGATGGAATCGATCCTGATCCTTCAAGAATGAAGAGAGGTGCTCCCGACTCCGTAAGCAGGGAATTTTCAGAGAGAGAGAGAGAGAGAGGCTCTTGTTGTACATATGTTTCTTGGGGATCAATGGGCTGTCTGTTTCATATTTGATTGTAATTTCTTTTATTTTTCTATTTTCACCTGGTTACTGTTCTTCAGATGGTTCATGACGCCTATTGCTTTATTTATTTTTTCATTAATTTTATCTTTAAGTTATCATGTTCTATCAGAAAACAAAGCAGCATTGAATTAATGATGATGATTTACTTTTCTCTTTAAGCAGTTGTATGTCTTGCTCTTTATTACAGTAGAATGATGGATGTCCCATTGTGTTGCTTTTTTCAATTCTCTTTACATTTAAAGGGTCACTGTGTCAGTTTTGACTATAATGCTTTGTCTCTTAAAGTATGTTTCCCAACCAGGCTTTGGTTTGATGAGCTATAATAACGTTAGGATGTTTTGTATTATGTTCGTGTGTAATGTTCGCTTACCTACCAATGCACTGTGAATTGGTAGAGATGTTGTCACTTACACTCTTTACTTACCAATTCGAAGACGTTGTCAGATTGTGAATCTGAACTACGCATTTCTCAAAGTCTGACTAAAACCAATTTGGTAAGAGAACATTTTCGTTATATTGTTGAGCCTGAAAATAACTTCCCACACAAGAATGGTCTAAAACAAACTAATAAAAAGGTGGTCGTAGTTGCTTCCATTACAGCGTACTTAAGCAATAAGAAAAGCTACTTCAATTTAATGGCAAAATGGGGAGGTTCAACACAAATACACAAGGAAGCAGTAGAGCATCACTGTATGAATATTACCTTTATGCAGTGGTGGAAGAAGTAGGCATTCAATGTTTTAGAATGTTTCATCGGCAATTGCAATTCATTTGACAGTCAAATGAGTCATTATTATATATTGATGGGGGTGTGCATTATTGGGTCAAACTTCAGCCTCAGCCTCAGCCTGGGTCTCCTGACAAAAAGGTCCTTTTGTGGCGTGGAGCGTTTCCTCGGCTCCTAGCAAGCATCAGTTTTTTCTTTGCGTTTCCATCCAACACTCACTAGACAAGGCTTATGAGTTATGACTCATGAATCATGGGATGGAATGGGCATGCTATATTTGAATTCGGTATTCTCCAGCTTTTTTTGACTTTTTGGTCCTTGACAGTTTAACGGTCATCTTTTGGATACTTTTTAGCAAATCCCATTTTTGTGGTTGAAAACTTATGACGGCAACAATCATGCTCTTTTATCCTTTTCGTCAAAAGGAAAGAGGATTTGAGGACCTCAGCGAAAAGATTATTCTTTTAACCCTAGAGTCACAAGCCCTCGTACAGTAAATATTATTCTTGTTTTCATCGGTATTGGACAGCACAATAGGATTAACAGGACTACACATGAACAACTATTAGGACTATTGAATTGAATCCTAAAGCTTAAATGTAGGAGTAAATTACTATCTAAGTTGGCATTTGATTAAATAAGTGGATGATGATGTGGATCAACCATAACAATCAAATTTACCAGCTACGTGGTGTATCCATATTATGGAATAATATGTGAAATTAGGATATCTTTAAAAATTATATATGTTTTATAATTGAAGTGCATTGGTAACTCTACATTAGCATGCCATATAATGCGCAATAAACTTTTCAAGGGAGAGCATTTGTAATTTGCAATATCAATGTTATTTATAATGGGTTGGATGGGCTCATTATTTTCAGGCCTAAGAGCACAAACACGGGCCAGCCGAATCTATTAATGGTTTATCTTGCTCAAGGCCCGACATCCCATGCATCATTGATCATTGACAGACCATGTGGGTGCTCCTTCAAAGGTTGTGGTTATCGAATAGCCTTCACTCTAACGACCTCTGTCAACAGAGATTTAAGTGGTCTTGTTGTGAGCCTTCTCTTGTTGTGGGCTTGTGGTTAATATTGCATTGGGCTTACTATGGTTTAATTAGTACTTATTTGGTCAAATGGTCAGAGCTAGCTTTCATTAGTACTAGTAGTTTTAAGGAAGTTCCCTCTTAATTGGGATCAATGTTTTGTTTGGTTTCTATCAAATTTGTATTGAGCTAAATTAGGCAAGTAATATTTGATACTCATTTTACTACATGAGTTCGGATGTATTAAATGATGTTACTAGGTTTCTTTGTAGGGTCCTAATAGTCCAAAACTTTTTAGTTTTGTTTTCATTAGGGTTGGGTAAAATTACCGAAAAACCTAAACAACCCGACCCGTTTGGATTGGTTTGTTCAGTGCATGGTCTTTTACATTTTGTGAAATTGAATGAGTCAGAAACCAAACCAACCCAAAAATCTCGATTCGATGCGCAAATTACACCCATCCTTCAACCCTTAATAACCAACCCACACAAACTTAAAACCCTAACCCTAAAATTAGTTTTACTTCTCGGTCTCATTTTTCACTCCTCGTGCGATCACAATGACGAATCTTACATGCACAGAAAACCTTGCATTACTCCTAGGTAGAAATGTAGCTCTAACCTTAGCAATCCATTCAACCCCATCCCTAGCATTTAAGCCCTCATTACCGATGTTGTGGCTATTTATATACATGTCAAGTAGCTAGCTAGCTAGCTAGGTTGCCATTCCTTCAAACGAAGCACCTAATTCACTCACTAATTAATGATCTATCTGTTCTTAAGATCAAGAACAATATACATGCACTGCAGTAGTCACTAGTCAGAATTGTACTCTAGCCAGTACGCAATATTCAATGCCAATATATTCTTGAGCCATACAGAAACTGGTCTTAATTAGTCCATGCATCTAAGAAAATAATAAGTACACAAGTTTAAGAGTACGTGGTCAGAGAGTACTGAAATATTAATATCATACTTTAATTTAGTGCAATAAAATTAATATTCTCGATATATATATCAACTCTTATGATCCGAGCACGAGATCATCAGTACTAGAACTCATTGCTCTTGCTTATGATCACTAAATGAGGGAACTAAATCTTGCAATAAACCATAGTCATGAGGGACATGAACATTTAACTGCTGCTGGTGCTGGTGCTGATGCTGATGCTGATGCTGATGAGTCGTACTCATGAGGTTAGAGTATAGCATGGAATGACTTGTTGGGTCATGATGATGAGCTTGCAATTGGTTGTTGATTGGAAGCATCAATTGAGTTAAGAATTCGTGTGGAAATCTTGCTGCTGGTGATGATCCATAATTAAGAGGTGAGTGCAGCATTCCAACAGCATTCAGATTAAGACTGCCGCGGAGTGTTGCCGGACACTGATGGTTATGCTGCCCTTCATATGTTGTGATCACTATCGACGGGTCTTGGAATGATCTCTCAACACGCTTCTTTACAATGCACTTCTGAGTGGTGCATCTGTAATAACTTCTGAAAAAATATTAAGCAAATAAATAGCTCTATGAGATCACAAATTAGTTAAGCTCTTTTCAATTTGATTGTATAGAACAAAGTTGGATTGAGTTGATATGTGCACTACTTAGGGCTTTTTTTAAGCCTAGTCCTCTAATATATATATTGCGGGATGCAGTTGTGCGGTAGTCTTTCTTTAACAAGGGATGATCAATGGCCGGAAATGTGAGAAAGAGTTCGAATTAATGTTCACTATAAGCTTTCGAACATTCTATCAAATCTCGTATTAATCCAGCATTTCTTGTCCCCAATTAGAGAACTTCTATTTTATGTGACATAAGATGCATGTTATAAGAGCAATTTCTGTAAGAAGAAAAAGTTCTTTCATAAAGTTGACGATCAATTAATTGAAAATTAATTCACAGATATGGATTAACAATTAATATTTCATGAAACAATTATTAATGCGGCTATATATTGACAGATTGGAGAGATAGTTCATACTGATCCAGTTTCAAAGTTTGACCATATGATCACATTCACACCCAGAAATCATAAGTAATTTGGGGAATAAGCAAACAAACCTAGGATAGGGGCTATTCTTGACAGCCTTCTGTCCATATTTTCTCCATCTGTATCCATCTTCAAGGTGATCCACTTCACTCTTAGTCAGGAACGCAAATCGTGGTTCCCTTTGCCGCTTCTCTTTCTTTTTTGCCTTGCTCCTGATCGATCATCATCATCATCATACAACAACATATTCAATCAATTAATTAACTGTTTCCAACAATTAATCGATCTAATTAATTATTAAGAAATTAAAGATATATAAGCAGTACTAGAATGATCTTGAAATTTGTTTATACCCAAAAAATGAAACTGATCGAAGTATTTATGTATAATTTAGGGTTCTATCTGTAGAGCCTAGCTATTTTCTTTAATTTCCTTTTACCTTCCCACAATTATTTTGCTTTATATTGCATCTAAAGAAAAAGGAAAAAACAAAAATAATCTCTTCAGCCTAGATTAATAATGTAATTATTTTCTGAGACATACAGTCTTATGAATGATATGTATGTTGAAAACACAAGAGACAATGCCAAAAAAATTTGCTTTTGTTACTAATTAGACTTTGAAAGTCTATCTGGATCGAGACAAAAATATATTAATCAAGCCTATAGCTAGCTAGCCCTATTTATTCATATACCAAGAGAGCAAAAAAAAAAGTCCCTTAATTAATAAAATTAGTCTTCAATTCTAACCTTTACCATAAATCTAGCTAGATCGAAAAAGCCAAAAATTTAACCTACACTTTCTTTGACTTGTCTTCATCTTCTCCTGCAAGCGCAGCTTCTAATTCAGACCCTTTTGCCTGCTTATGATCTTTCTTGCTCTTAATATCTGAATCTTCATTTTCAACTTCAGCAGCAGCAGAATCTTCATTGGATGAATAAGAAACCGAAGAATTTGGTGTGGATGGGTTTTCAGTAGTATTAGTCCCCACTGAGTACTGATCTCCTACACCTGCAGCCTGCAGCTTCTTCTTGGGATTGTCATGATCATCTATTGGCGATGGAGTAATAACTTCAGAGGATGAGCATGACATGTCAAAGGCTCTAGAGAGAGAGTTGTAGTCCATTGAGCCATGTAGACAGTCAGTGAAGCTCATATATGAAGGATATTGATCAACATCAGATTCAAACCCATTTAGGTTTTGTGGGTCTTGTGGTGGTGGTGGGTTGTATATGGAGGAGGAGGAACCATAATTGAAGAATGGAAAGCTTGAGGACCTGTCCATTTCATGGTGGTTGTAATCAAAAGGGTCATACTGGTTAGGGTTTTTCTTTTCATTTGACATATATGGAAGAAGATAGAAGAAGAGGAAGAAGAAGAAGAAGAAGAAGGAGGAGGAGGACCTTGAGATCAGATGAGAGAAATGGGATTTAGAATATTCTTGCTTTCTTCTTAATTTTGAGAAAAATGAGGGGGCTTTAGGTTTGGTTTTTATCTTGCCTTTTTTTAATAAGAGAGAGAGAGAGAGAGAGAGAGAGAGAGAGGAAAGGGTTGATCGGATGGGATGGTAGCTAGCTTTGGCTGCTTGCACATGTGTACACCATTTTGCCTTTTCTTACTTGTGTCCTAGACTCATTTATGTGGGTAAATACACTTAAATTGGCAGGACTAGTCCCAACCCAATCCGATCCTCAACCTAGCTAGATATAATCTTCTAATTAGTTCTTACACTAATAAAAAATATATTAATTCGGTATGGATGGTTGGTAGACAACCACTAAATCCAACTCCATTCCTTAAGAAATTAATAGATAAAAATAAGTGGGAAATTATGGTTTGAGTTTTCAAATTCAAAACTCTATAAAATTAGAGTTGTTTTAACATTATATGAGACAACACATACTAGACTGTTAAAAATTATCAGAAGATTGAATAACAATGCATATCAACTACCATTGGTCTTTAATTTTAATATTGTATGATTCTCAACAATCTAAAAAGATAACATATATAATGAATATAGTTTTTTAATAGAAAATAGTATAATTAGTCAGTTTAATTAGCTTACTAAATCAAGTTAAAAGGTCTTGACTCTTGAATCAATTAATGGGTAGTCAAAATCTTAAAAATTACCCGCACCATATTTTTTTTCACGTTCTATTATTACTAATCACATATGGGTCATATGGCAAAGAGTCGGACCAACAGAATTAAGACTCATCTGTACAAGTCAATCTTACTTGTGTAAAAAATGTGATCCCACAATAAATAACCCAAGTGTTTTTCATGAAAAGTGATCAAGGTTTGTGCTAATTTTGTGAGGCCGTTTTAAGGTTGGAAGAGAATCACAAAAGATTGCGATGAGTCGACGTTGAATGAGAGTCGCAGGCGGTAGTCAAGAACTCCAGCTTGTCCCAACCTTGCGGTTTCATGAAAGGCTTACACGTGTTAAGGATTGGGCACCGTCATTTGACTGCAGGGTGGCACGTTGGAGAGACTGAGTGACGTTCTGTTCCTTGTCACGCCTATGTCTCGCTGATTCCGCCTTCACGTCATCTCCGTTACGGAAACCTCCGAATTTTGTGGCTCGCTTTTCCGGTTTCCCGAAAGTTGGTCAAACGTTCCTCCCAAAGTCCAAAACTATTAATAAAAAGTTGGTCAAATGCCAACTTCAGTCTTCGAAGAAATTGCTTCTCATTTTCTTTCAGAAAAATATTGAATTTTATGATCTCAACCAAAGCATACTATAAGTTAACAAAACTGTGAGTTACCTCTATCATGTTTTGCATTTGTTTCAAATTCGATTTTCTTTCCCTGAATCAGAAAAAAAGAATAGAAAAATTCACCTTGTCTTCATCATCAATCAATATATCTTACCATCATATTTCAAATGATGGGATTTGAGTATTATTCCTTGAGTGATTGAGCCCAAACATAAGGAATGAAAATAGGCGCAATAATTGGAGGCAATCTTCTAAGCCTACTACTACTAGCTACAAAAAGCAGGTATATAGGGGCAATGAAGTGCAAGCGTAATAATTAATCTGTTACAAACCTTATCATGATTCGTGAATAAGTTGTATACGTGCATGCATATAATTAGTTCTATGAAATTTAATGGGCAAAATTGAGTTCAAATTAATATCAATCGTGCATTCATCCATTTCGATATATATGAGTGATGTATACAATTTGAGATATTGGTTTTAGTGGGTATGCAAGCTTTTGTATGCATGCATGCATGGTATGCAAGATATATTATTATATTTTTCTAAGCCTGTGCAATGACTTTTTAATATCTAATAAGAAAAAAATGATTAATCTTTATATAATTTAGAGCGTTAAATATAGTTTCTACAATAAAATTGCTTTCACAGAAATTGCGGGTCTTCCTTTAATTTACACGTTTGTGTGGTTGTATATAATAATGCACAAATGTTGGTATTCCATAACTAACGACCTTCCAAGAACAAATTGGGCATTCTTTTAGGTGCTATCGGTTAACGGGAATGGAAGCCAAAATGATATATATAACCAAAAGCCAATAATATTTTGGTACGTGATATTTTGCCACGGTTAAGTGATCTGTACAACAAGATGCATGTGAAGACCAATTGATATGATCGATATGATGTAGAAATGTCATGAATTGCATAATCGATCTCTAGCTAGTGTCAAAGAGGTCATGATGAGAAGGATGCAAGACTTTCTGTTTGTGATTATTTGTATATATCCTTCCATTGTACACTATCCTTTAATTGTACACTATCCTATTTACAAGATTGCTAGACTGAGACCAAATTTAGTAACGTCATATAGCTAGATCTATTGGTTTTACAACTTACTAAGCTGTCATTTTGTAGCTCATCAGATTTAATTAAGACAATATTGAGTGTAATATTCTCTTATCAGACAATTAAAAATCATATATTTAAGTAAAAATCAACCTAATCAAGGGTTTATATTCAATCAAACAACATAAACATTTAAATTATTTGAGTATATCTAGATCTCATAAGAGATCAATATTTCTGTGAAATATATATATATATATACACACACATTTTAGTGGGGTGCGGCTTTTGATAGGGGAGAGCATATATATGCATAATGCAAGCAATAATCTTAAAGGAAATAATTATAAGCCCATGACAATGAAGAGGTACTAGAGCTTGAGATTGTTGACAATTTTGTGTCCTTTGTAAATGTTAAAAGGAGGATACCATCTGTATCTGACAAGTGACAATGTAATTGGAGTGTTGTGTTGGTCAATGGAGAGCAGGTTATTTGTTAGGCCTATGCATGCATAGTACGAAGAATCCAACGCACAGAAATAGACATAAAGTATAAATAGGATATTGAAATCTAATTTTATTATTTGTATAAATTAAAAATGTTCAGACTTGGCTCATCTGGGTAAAATATTCGACATGCATGAATTAATCTACATTCGATGAATGATATTCCATGCATTATTTTAGCATTAATAGAGAAAATAAATCAACTAATCATGATGTATATGGGTCTAAGAATAAGAGCAATTGATGCTACAGAATACAGATCGATTAATTAGTTTGGGAATTAAACTATGGCCTTCTGGATTAATTACTTGAGAATATATGCTAACCAAAGCTATATATCTAAACTTGTTGAGACCTTTGTCTTGGAGTTAATTAAGCTAGCTAGCTAGTGTAGACTAGTTCATCAAGGCATCACAACACAAATCTCATTGATCTATATCTAAATAGCATATAAAGCAAACTTAATTTCACCTTCGCAATATTAAAATTTGCAATCATTTACGCTGTTAATAGGATACGTCATTTGATTATACTGAGAGTTTTAATTTTGTATATAAAAATATATATGTACGTGTGTGAGGAAATTAAAAATTATGGAAACGATCATAACATTTTAACTGTTTAGTTTGTACGAGCAAAAGCAAGTGGATTAAAATCCATGTATCATCGACTGATATTGTAGAATAACCCTGCTAAGTAAGAACCAATTAATAACCCAATAGCTATAGCCTTCGTTCTAGGCTTCTAGCTAGCTAGTCATCAATGTACAATTGCTAGTACACCAGACTGTTGTGTCATCAATGTACTTGATGATGAAATTAATGGAGGAAAGAAAACCTGAAAGATACACAAGATGTCAAGAACACATATTAGCTAGCTAGCGTGTTTGACTGTAGGTCACATATATATGTACACATGTATAAGTGGTAAGCTCATGGTTTTAGTTCGATCAATTCATCTTAGAAAAATGAATTTTTAGTTTCTAGCTAGTTCTTTTTAGCATTCATCCAAATACAGATCACTTAATGACCTTAGCTACCAAAATCGAAGAGGAAAAAAATCTTTCCAGTAGTACTAGTAATCAAATTAAGATATTAATTAATTTTCTTGTTCACCTACATGTAGGAACACTAAAAATAGCATATTTTTCGTCTAGACCAAAAGCTATAATTTCCATATGACCAAAAACTGTTCATGATCGATGGATATATATGTGAAAGAGAAATTAAAGTTTGATATATATTGTTTCATTACCTAATTAATTAATTTCCACTATGATCAGAATTGATGCATGTCACAAAGTTGATGACATTACAATATTTCTTTTTGTAATTTGTTTTCTTTTGCAACTGTGAAGTGTGAGTTGGTTTGATGCAAATTTCAAAAGTCCAAATGTGAAAGGATTTCAAACAGCTAAATGGGTTCTTCCTACAAAGTCAGAACTCAGAAGCATTCTTGACTGCATATCCAACCACTAAAGCGTTTAGACTGAAAGGGAATCTATTCAACCCTCTAAACTAGCTTTTTCACCATAGAATATTAATTATATTCCTTAAAAAATTAATATTCATAATTTTCAGAATTGTTCAAGCATGATCTGCTCCACCAATGAATTAGATATTAAATATATTATATATTTCTTACAGAGAAGATGAAAAGAAAAGACAATGACATTTCCATATATTAAATAATTAAGTCTTGACATGAATCATCAATCACAATTTATTGGGCAAGTTGACTAGTACTCCCTCTTTAATTAATTATATATGTTCAAAAGGTCAAAATTTACTTAAGACCACTACATGCTTTTGCAATATTCAAATTAGCTGGCTGCAGTTTGATTCCACAATATATTATCACATAATTAATTCAGTTTGGAGACAGACAGAAGCAGATTTTGACTTAGCGTTACTACTATATATTAGTTTTTCCATTATAAGTTAGTTTTTTAGCAACATTCTAGATTCGCTTCTCCTCCATAGAGAAAAAGAAAAAGGGGGGGGGGGNGGGGGGGGGGGGGGGGGGGACGTACTATATTGGTTTTAAATTTTTAATTATTATTTGAATATGCATGTTCTATTACCCATCTAGATACGATTTTCCTTCTTTTGGGTCATAAAAATGCAAACAATTACTTGTTAGGGTTTCCTTTTCTTTTTTTTTTGTCTGAATTACTTATTAATTAGGGTTGATTTAAGAGTATATGTGTCTTCAAGAAATGCGGTGCGGGCATAAAGCATGCATTCACTCAAGCTACTAATTCTCATCGCTGGCGATATTATCAGTTTATCACACCCTACATTACTCATCCAACCCACCTTTGAAAAACAATCAAATTACAATCTTACCCTTGTAGAAATTACCAGGCGGCGGACAAAGGTGAATGCAAACGACCATGACAGTCATGGCCACATATATAGCACCAACCAAAACTTAAAAATAAGAAGAAGATTGAAAATTTGAAAGAGTTAAGATTTAACGGTATTTTAAGAATATTGGTAGGTGTTTTGAGTAACATGCTTCTCTTTATTATGATTGTTTTTAAACGTTTTCTGAGGGATGGGATTAATTAGTAGGTGGAATAAGCAGTTTGGAGAGGATCGATAATATATAGCAAACATCAGATATCTCATATATGGGATCATTTTGACTTTACTTGCTTGTATGGGACAACTCGATGCTGAATTTTTGTACAAAATGACAAGACTACCTAACTATATATATTTGGTGTCTCATTCCTATTGGTGATAGCCACTAAATGTGACATTGGTGGACCTCCTGAAGGTTAGCTAGATTATAGATAGGAACTGATCATTTAATTTGTTAATTATCCCCAAGTTTGGCTTTGCTTTTTTGGAGGACTAGCTAGAAGGTATGATCAGTACATGTACCAATGGACTCTGCAATATACTTCTATACTTAATTCAATGTCCCAAGAATTTTTACATGTACAAGAATTAATGTAGATTGGGTGTCTTAATCATATTAATATACATGAACGCTGGGTAATAATGAATTCTGGAAGATTAATTAACAAACTAAACAAAGAAAAATTGAACCCTTCACAAAAGCGAATGGATTTCTTCACAGCACCACAATTAATAAAGAATATTTTACTTTGTTCCGTAACATATAGCTAGGAAACCTGGTTAATTGGCCTTTGAATGGACACTATCTTGTAATTAAATTGTTGTAATATATACAACAGATCAAATGCATGTGATCATATTATAATAACTTACATAGCAGAAGTCAAATAATACACCAAAAATCCGGTATAATTCACAGAGAATAAGATGTTTTATTTTTATTTTTTGGCCGGGACAGAGAGTATAACATTAATTTGTAGATATAAGTAGCACTCATCCATATATATGGGACGATATTCTATTATCAAAGAATTATATATGTTGTCGAATTGTGATTTCGAGTTATACATCCTCTTCGATTGACATGCGATCGATTTGAGTAACATCATGACGGTTAATTACCTAATTTAATTTATCAATTAATTAACAAGCAAGTTAGCTGTTGGGCTTCTATCAAATTAATCCTCCCCTTTGAAGACTAGCTAGTAGCTACTTGGTTCTAAGAGATGTGATATTTAATAACCATATCGACAGTACATAAAAATTGATTTTTTTTTTTTATAATTAAGAACATGCATATGCATATGCAAAACTTTCTTTTGTAATATATACCAAATAATGGCTGCTAGCTAGCTAGCTCTATCTTCATTTCAAGTTACTTGTTAAAAGATGACCAAGTACCATTTTGTGCAAGCATTTATGTTCAATTAAAGAAAAGAAACAAGGTGAGGAAAAAGGATATAAAGTGGTATATGATATAGACTGCAGTCTTACATAGGCTCTTAGCATGCATGCTAGTAAGCCTAGCAAATGCGTCACCACACAGGTGACATGAATTTCATTTTTTATATATTTTGCTTTTACTTTAGAAAAACCCACGAATTCATTCTCTCTTTCACTATGGATGATATTGAATTAGGAGGTTGTCAAAATCACTTTTCATAGCTTGAGTGTTGAGTGGGCGTTGTTGATGGGAGCTTGTCATGACTGACTCATGATATTCATACAATTGGCTGGTTGGTAATGTATGGAGAGCAAATTGAGATGACCGTCATATTATTAGCTTTGGGTCAAATCATGGGCTCTCTCAGTTCAGCTCTCAAGTAGTCTTGGACGACCTTGTATGTGGGCCCAAATCCTGATGGACTCAGCTTACCAAATCCTAGAGAAGAAATACTTAAAGTCTGAGAGGAAAGATCAGATGTGACATGCATAAAAAATGCAATAAGAAAAAAGTTTCAACATTTGAGGCTTCAATACATATATACACTTAGAATTTGGTATAGGTCTGATTGATAAGAAAGATGCTAAAAACATGTATTTTATGGGCCACGCCAAGAAGGCAAGAAGAAACTGAACAATTGTAATCCAAATACAGAACATTAATTCATTCCCCTTTACCCATTTTGTTGATTTTTGCGTTTGGACTTCAATTCATGCCTTCTGGTACAAGCATGCTTTACATATTATGTGTCTTTGCTTTCTCCCCCAAAATCAAAAGGTTTCTCAAATGCTCATTTTTATTTGTCCCACTTTTTTTATGCAATTTGAAAAGACTTTCTTTACTAATTCAATATGATCTGCAATCATATGCTATTTCAAGCCCATTTAAAAAAAATAAAAGTAAAAATAGGCCTTCCTTCGGTCGTTAAGCTGAACTGTTAAGACAAGCCAATTTTCAATAATGGGCTTCATTTTCCAGGACCAACAAAATTATGGGCCTCATCATGGGCGGACCCTTTTGGTCTCTTTCCTTTCATCCAGAGAGACAGAGAGACAGAGAGAGATGATACTGTTGAAGACTGGTGGTGGCACAGCCATGGCTGTCCCTCGTAGACCTTTATGGAAGCCCATGTGCTTGGCGTCAAACGTCAACACAGAGCAGCTACGTGCCCAACTGGGTCAGCTCCATTCTGAGGCTGAGAGCACCAGAGACAAAGGTATGTAACTATATTTGCACCTGCTTTTGCTCTCTTTCATAATATTCTATATGAATTATGAATGAAAACCCGAATTTCTTTGCTGGATTCTAAACACAAGTTTTTGTCTTTGTTTTCGGTTGTGAGTTATATTAATCTGGAAAATTTGTATGAAGCGTGTTGTACACAATTTTGAATATGATTAACTTATCAGCTTAGTGCAGAAATTTGGATATGTTTATATATTTATCACCCAATATGTTGGTGAGTTGCTTTATCATTGTTGATGTATGGCAGAATTGGCTGTGTGTTGCAGGCCTAATGTTTTTGTTGAGTTAGATTGTCAGTTGCTGGTTCTCTGTTTACATTTTATTTTTTCTGTTGTAATGTGCTTTTAGTCTAAGGTTAACTTTACTGTTCGTTAATCTTTACACCTTTTAATAATTATGTGATTTATAACAGACTACTTGACACAATTTTAAGAATTGTTCATGATTGTTGGCTTAGCAAACAATGCAAGATTGAGGCTTCTGCGACTGTCAGAGGCAGCTGAGAATCTTAGACGGCAAGCAGCAATTAATGTCCAAACTGGGAAGGAAGATGATGCACGGGAACTGCTCTTTCAGAAGAAGAAGGTTATGCAAGCATTGGAGAAGTCAAAAAACCGCATTGAATTGCTTGATGGCCTTTCCACAAAGCTTAATGAGGTAACATAAACTTGTAATAACTTAGGTTTTTTGCAAGAGGGATCTTAAAACCTTTGATTCGCCTGAAAATAAATAATGGATGATGTGAAATAAGTTGTGTGACAAAGCTCATATCTTGTTAGATAATAACAATCAGATATAGTGTCAGTTTGTTTATGGGCGCAGTGGTCTCTTATATGCAACTTCTCAGAATGTTATAACTAATAAAATTTAAAAATCCTAACCACCGGTAACATACGCCATCTTGATTATGTGTTTTATCTTAATATTCGTATTCCAATCTTTGATCTGTTACTCTATCTTATCTAAGAACTTTACCTTTCAGCCTATCATTTTATCAGAAGAAGACTAATTTGGTTTCAGGCGATTTCTCTAAAAGAAAGGCAGCTAATTGGGAATGTTGCTTTGGATCTTGAAGTGGTCAGAGAAGATGCTTCAAGTCCAGTTCGAATTGTATCCCCAACACCTGGAGTTGCAGAAAATTTGGACGAGGGCAAAGAATGTCTTCCTAATGATCTGAAGCTCAATGATGATCAAGAAAGGCTGCTTCTTGTAGAGAATCAAGCAAGCTTACATGTTGAGCTGGAAGGGGAGGATTTTCGCGAACCTTCAAAGAGGGGAGTTTGGAATGAAGATAAGATAATTAGTAGCTTGAAGGGCATAACATCTTTTGAGAATTTCTTGGAACATCTGGATTATCAACTTAACAAAATTGAAGCAGAACTTGTCACTGTATTAAGGATCTCAACCTTGGTAGTGGACGGCCAAGAGAAACCAAAAAATTTTAAGGTGCAAAAAACAATGGAACTTCTTGAGAGCATCTGTGACATTAGACAGAGGTATGCATATTAGCAAAATCAAAAGTTGGTATAGTTCTGCCAGTTGTCCCCTTTACAAGACTTAACAATCATAATTATTACTCCAGTAACATATTCTTATGCTCATTAGTTAACTTCATTTGTCATCTTTAATCTTTGTGGTCGCAGAATTTCAAGTATCAAACTGGCAAATGTGGAGATCAGATAAAGCTTCAATTGTTTATTCTATCTCTAGCATCTGGTAAGGATTGTGTTTATCCACGAGAAATTGGCGCTTCCCACTCTGTTTTAGCATGAAAATTATTTAACCTATAGATGTTGGATTTTATATATGTTACGCATGCATAATTAAAATTAAAGTTGTCTTTCCAGTCCTGGTGTTAGTTCATAGCATGAAGCTAACAAGGACTGTGTCTATAAATTATCTGCTTCTTTGTTGCATTATGCAGCTTAAGTAGAGTTCCTATGCAAACATGCTTTATGCATGAATTCCAGACTGAGGAAGTGCAATTGCCCACCTAAATGCCTGAAGTTTTGCAAGTTATATTGGTTTTTTGAAGCTCTGAACCATAAATATGATGATTGATGATATAATCAGGAAACAGTATTCTGTTAATGGTTTTGACACGCTCGGTGATAACAAATTGTCCTTCATTTGCTTCTCTAAACGCTTGATAGCAAAGATCCCAATAAGATGCAGAGAGAATGGCTGGATTAAAATTTTGGATGCAGCTCCGGTATCAACAGCGGCAGAGACCTATGCACCTTTTCAATTAAAAAAAAAAAAAAAAAAAAAAAAAAAAAAAGAAGAAGCATTTTTCATGTGAACATGTGAAGGTTTGATCCAATAATAGAAAAGGGAAAATGTAATTTTGTGAGGCCACTTAAGGCTGAAGAGTATGCTAATTTATTTTCTTTTTGTTTCTTTCTTGTTAAGTCCTGTTCTCTTGAGTTTGCAAACTCTCTAATTAATCATGGCTATTAAAGAAACTAAGGTAGTAATGATAGCATTTTGTTGTAGTAAATAGAACTTATTTTATTAACTCATCACCATTTCTTTTCATTTGGGTCAAAGTTAGAAAGCTTAAATCTTACATGATTCAATTGTTCTGACTCATGCTTCATGTAAATGCTTTTCCAAGATATAAAATAAAGCTTTCCATTTTGAGGAATTTAGGCAGGTCATTTAATTGGTAATTAGAATTGGGTTGGTTGTTTGGAATTTGATTATCAGATTGCTTAGAAGAAATGTCCAAAACTGGTAAGCCTACATTTGACTGATGATGATCATTCTCTGAACTGCCAGGCAGGCCATTTCTTAATACATCTCTAAAGGAAAGATCCACCCTGCTATTATGTGTGCGTAGTGCAATACATTTTTCCATAGGATTGTAAAGAACAAAGTAAATAGATACTTCACTACTATAGAAGGATCCTGTCATAAGATTTTGGAATTGAATGAATTATATCAGACATCCCCAACCACAAGTTAATGTTTGTTGCTTTGCCCATAATATGGCTAATTTCTGCATATCCAATTTCCAAAGAATATCATTGAATTCAGCTGCCTTTGATTTCTCTAATTCATTTTTCAAATGTATGGTTTCCATTAAAAAAGCAAAACCTGAAACACAGTTGCCTTCCAGCATTTTGCATGCCCTGTAAGTCTGTAGATAAGCAGGTAGTGTATGTTTCATACCGTGAATTGTGTGCGGCAAAGCATGTGCTTTGACAAACTCAGGGTTTCTAGAACAGAGAATGTAAGTGAACTTTCATTAGAATGATATGGTTTTTCACAATCAATAAAAGAAGTCTTAGTCTTCACCTTGGCCTTCTAATAATAATAATTAGCTAAAACCCCAAGTGTATCAAAATAATTAAATGAAAACAACCTGACAATTATAACTATATATATGGTTACATCATAACTGGCATTTCTTGAACTACATGGACTACTATAGAATTATAACTTGAGCATTAGTCTTCACTACCTTTAGTTTTTCTTGGACAATTGCCCTGCGTTTTTTTTCCCATTCTCGGACAGCTACCCGGCAATGTTTTTCCCGAGATGATGAATCCAAAACATGTACGTCGATAACCTCCACCCAATGTCCTCCACCCATATAGATCTTTCCAAATGGATCGATTACCATTGTCTCAAGCTTGGTTGCATTTTGTATAATACAAATGGCAAACTCTATCTCGTAGAAATTACTTTGAAATCCATGAATCTTAACTCTTTTTAGATGGTCATGTGTGAATATGAAATAATTACTTTCCACTTGTTGATTCTCATGGAACTTTGGTCCGCCCAACTACAATAACATCAAAGAGATATCGTTTAGTTCTATATATTGGTGGATCTACAAGATGCATGGTATTATAATGAACTTCGCCTAGCATTCAAATTGATTGAATGAGATATATACTACAAATAACAACGAACAAGTTTTCAATTACTAACCGTAATTGCAAGTTCTTCCAAAAGTGGAGCAGCCCCGAGAAAACTCAGAACAGCCCTGAGGTCAGCTGCAATCCCATTTCTTTTGAAAATGAGGTCTACATACAGTTGCTTGAGGTTTCTATTTATTGGTACTGTTTGAGGTGTAATTTTCTGCACGTAAATATGAACTTGTAAAAGTTAAAAATTATGCAAAATTAACTTCCATGCATGTTTTAGAGATAAATCTCTACTCACCACATCAAGACATATGTTTAGATGAAGAGTCTCAAGCCCAGGAATTGATACAAATTTGGTTAGTGCAGCAGGTAATGTACTTTCAGACATCCCCAGGTAATAAATTCGTGCTATCTGTGGAGTTTTGATGAAAGAAATATATCCAATGCGTCCAATGTACTCCAAGCGGACAAGATTTACCGCAGAAATCTCAAGTTTTTTTAGTTCAAGAGAATAGAGCACTGTCAAATCAGTTAGACGAAGTAATGGAGGAGCAGCAACAATCATATTTGAACCCACATCACAACAAATTAACCTCAATTTTTCAAGAAACACACAAAAAGAGAGCACATGTGCCATAAAAACTCCATCGACGGTAAGTCTATTCAGAGAAAGAGTCGTTAGCTGATTGAATCTGTCAAAATCAGGAGGAGGTCTTAGATCACATCTCCGCAATGACAAATGCTTTAGAGTTGATGCTTTCAATTCTGAAAATATCCAGTGAGGAAAAACATAATCATTGATAATTTTTGTCGAGGGGAGAAATAAATGTAGCTCAAGCACTTCAACTCCCTTTGTAATTGCAAACCAAATCCACTCATCAATGATGTCAACAGCTTCTCCATTCAAAAAGGAATTCACTTTGAAAGAGTCTACCTTTTTACCATGGTAGAGCTGCAAAATCTTATTCACACGTCTTACAAAGACTTGCTCCGGAAATTCTTCCAACAAGTGAACAGAATAGTGGTCCTTAAAAACAAAATTTTTGCTCCCGAAAATGTTTGGAATGTCGAATTCAAGATTGGGCGTTTGTAGGATTGCATTCAACCAAAGGTGCCTCCAACGACGAGATATTAGGCTAGTATGCACTGCATCTTTTATGGTTAACAATGAAAGTATGGACTCGAGAATGCAATTAGGCAACTCACTAATCCAATCCTTACTCTCGCCCTTAGCCTGAAAAACATATATAATTAAGAACAACCCAACACTGGCATTATACCAAGCAGATTACTAGATGTGCATGCATAATAATGTACACTCATCTTGTTGGAATAATTCAAATTGGAAGAAAAAGTTATGGACATTAGAAAAAGAAATACTTAATATATATTAAAGAAATTCACTGTAGTGATGAAATTATGAATTATGATATCTCTAGAACAGAACACTTCAAAGAAACTGAGTGTACACGTAAAACAAAAGAAGCTTACCGAAGCTAAGGGGGCATTTGGTATCCTTCCCAAAAACAGTCTTTTATTTTCATATTTGATATTTTTAAAGAAGTTAATTTTTAAAAACTGTTTTTGAATAGAATACCAAATGCCCCTAACCACTCCACCGGAAATTCTCTCTTCCCCTACCGTACTCAGTATTCCACTTTGATCCATTAGCCTTCTTTTTTTGGTCAATCGATCCTCTTGACTGCAGTTGATAAGAAAAGTTGAATCTTGGCTACCTTTCAATCATACGGAATAAAATTGCAAGTTTCGTAACATATATATGTATGGTGCAAATGATGATCCAACAATTGGAAAATTATTTCAGCTGGTTGACAACATATGAAGTTATGAACAAATTGTTAAACCCTTTCTTGGTTGGTTGATAATACATATATGCATGTGTTGAAACAAAACAATTCAAGAAGTTATAGCTTAGATATGGTTGTTTCTCTAGGACGAAAAATAAAAATTAACTAAATAAAATCAAAGCTCGATTAAAACTCAATAAGTAGAGTTGCAGACTTGCACTAACAAACAACAAGAAGTTCCCAAGTTCAAGCCAAACTTAGACAGCCGGGTAGGGAAGAACGACTCACGCAAAGCATAAGTACAAAAGAAAAATTTTGCAATCCTTTTCCATTTTAGAAAATAAATTCAAAAAAGGAGAGACCACCATGGAGCAATGAAGCTTACCTACTGCCGGAAAAGACCGGTTTGGGTTAGAATCAGTATAGAGTTAGGATTATAATAAATTTAGAATTAGAATTATAATAAGATTGATCTATTCCAACGTAAATAACAATTTTTTATTTTTAGGCCTACAATATTAGATATTTGGGGCCTTCGGGCCCTAAGGCCCATATTGCACCAGCCCAAATCCTCGAGCTGTCGTAAATTATGCTTTAATTTACTCACCAGACCATCTAAAGTGGCAGTGGTTTGTAACTTTGTATATAAACTAACTGCAGCCATGGCTAAAATTGGATGGAAGGTGCTTAATGAACCCCATAATCGGTGGGTTCAGCCAGTTAGAAGGAAATATTTACATCTTACTCTTTCTTTCAATTTGTGTTTTTTAAGATTTTAATGATTATATGAGCTTATCTCGTTCCTTTTATAAAAAGACATATATGAGGTCCAACATAACTCCTAAGAATATCACCATGGAGGTGTTGAAATGAAAAAATTGCAAGAAATATAAAAGCTTCCTCACCGTTTGACAACCTCTTAAAGGATTAGGACTCCTGAAAAAAAAAAAAAAAAAAAAAAAAAAGAGAGAAAGGATCAGTGCATTTCAAAATGTGATAAAATGCATGTGGGATAAATTAAAAGGGGATAAGCTAGTGCAAGCAAGATAAGAGCTGTTTCAATTTCAAATTCGAAAGTTGAATTCAGTTTTTATTTATTTATTTATGTTTATCTCCATCTTCTTGAATTCTTATATGTTTGTTCATTATTCATCTATTATTCCATCATGCACGAGTAAACTACTCTTTGTTATTAGGCTCACTGGTTAGGCCACTTTGTTGGATATTTGGGGCCTTTGGGCCCTAAGGCCCATATTGCACCGGCCCAAATCCTGGAGCTGTCGTAAATTATGCTTTACCCACCAGACCATCTAAGTGGCAGTGGTTTGTAGCTTTGTATATCCAACTGCAGCAATGGCATATAACTAACTGCAGCCATGGCTAAAATTGGATGGAAAATTGGATGGAAGGTGCTTAATGAACCCCAAAATCGGTGGGTTCAGCTAGCTAGTTAGAAGGAAATATTTACATCGATCATACTCTCTCTCTCTCTTTTAAACAAACAATAGTGAATAGTCTATCGTGACGGTTTTTATTAGTTGCATGCGTTAAGAATGTTTGCATGCAGTAGCTTCTCTTTTTCAAAACTTTGCTTGGTTTTGCTTAGCACATAATTGAGACTAGTAGTCACGATCAGCCTGCAAGCATTTTGTATAGGCTGCGCATGCAGTTATGTTCAAGCATTTTGTATCGAGTACGTACCATTTTGTGCAAGCATTTATGTTCAATTAAAGAAAAGAAAGAAAGAGATGAAGTGGCATATGACATATGGAGTGCAAGACTGTTTCCAGTACGTATGTGGTTTTAAGGTGTTTTAATTCAGTCATTTTTACTAGTTCTGTCTGGTTCATTGGTCGGGGTTTATTAACTTTATTTACTCCTACCATAATAAGTCAAACACTTGACTATTATGTTATATGTTCAAAGTTCAAACTAATTGACAATAGAATATTTTTCAGCTTTTATCAGCACAATCAGGGGTAAAATTGTAAATTTCTTTGATAATAAGTGCATTGATCAAATTGTTGGGTGCATATTTAAAACCCCCTTGGCCACTCCAAGCCACCCATGGCTCTATATAATCTCGAGGAATTTCAAATGTACATTTGCTTCAACTTGTCTGAGTCATATTGGATTTGCTTGTATGTATGGACCACTGACTCGTATCCCTGTAAAGAATTGTGACCAAAGAAGAAAAATTAACGAGAAAAATAAAAAAACAAATAATTTACAGCCAAACACAGCTGCCATGCACATGAATAATGTGATTTCAACTGCCACATCAATAATGTGATTGCTGCAGTTGGTGAACGTGTTCTTCATTCCTAAGGTCATGCATGCCAGCTTTTTTTTAATTTGCATGCAGTACTGCTCCATTTAAGCAACCTAACAAGCACAACTCCGTCGATCGATCTACTCTCACTCTCCCACCTATCCTCATCATTCCTACCTCTACCTAACCCGTACTTTAGTTTTCTCTAATATCTCATTTCTAATCAGGGCATAGCCGATGCCCTCTAATTTTCATATGTGAAGGGTGGCAAAATTTTTGTTGATAAGCTACAATTCAGTTACTGGATTGTCACATAAAATTGGACTTCATTCTATACAAACCAAGGAAGATGGGAAGGGTATCAAAGCATGGAGCGCTGCAGATCTGCCTAGAGTTTGACAATGCCTCAAATCAACTTTTCCTTTCACACAAAGTGTGAAACTCTAGGCAGATCTGCAGCGCTCCATGCTTTGATACCCTTCCCGGCCATCTTCCTTAGTTTGTATAGAATGAAGTCTAATTTTATGTGACAATCCAGTAACTAAATTGTAGCTTATCAACAAAAATTTTGTCACCCCTCACACTCTCCCACCTCTCCCTAACCCGTTCACGACACTAAGATCGGTTCTCATTTGAAAATTACGGCCTAAAAATTGGCATCGGTTATTTCTCCATGATTGCTCCGGTCTACACCATTAAAAATGAGACATTGGAGGAAACTGATCGAATTCACAAGAGATCATTGTGATGAAGGAGCAGATCGAGTTTAGGGAATTGAGTGGTAGAGATCAGGCCTTTAAGTAGGTACTATATATCTGCCTCTGCATTGTTGGACCCTTGTTCTTCAATGTTCTTGTAGTAGTTGCTCTTGTTAAATTGTGATGAAGGAGCATAGTTTGGGGAATTGAGTAGTAGAGACTCAGGCCATTGAGTACTATCTGCCTCTGCATTAATTGTTGGGTTTAGTCATGACTATTTCTTGTGTAGGTTGGTGTAGGTGTTGGTGGTTGTGGTGGTGGAGAAGTGGGGTCTTTTGCATTCTTTTGTTCAGCATCCATGGAGGTAGGAGGTGGCCGGTGTTCTTGGTGTTGGTGGTGGAGAAGAGGAGTCGATCAGTCTGAGTTTTCTTGAGCTCTTTCAGCCATGGAGGTGATGAAGATGAAACAGAAAGAAGTAAGTGAAGAGCTTGGTGAGTGTAGTGTCTAGATAGTTGTCACCATATCCAACTGTGCATAGTGTGACCCCAATGAAATAGAATACATCAACAATCTTGCTTGATTTTTTACCATTAATAACCTTGAAATATGCAGTAGTTGATAAGTACACAACCATAGGAAGAATCGCATACACAATGATGACAATGAAATTGAGTGCTCTTGTTGGAGACATGGGTCCTTCTTCTTCTTGATTAATATGTGTCCCTGCTTTTTTGTTCATCAATGATAATTATCTCTTGTACTGGTGATGGAGGGGCAGAGTCTGGAGAATTGGGTGGTGGAGACATGGGTCTTTAATTATCTCCCGTGGTAAGAAATAGTGAACTCAAAATCGCCAATTTGCATGTTAAATTTAAGTCGTGTCAAAATTTGTCACTCCTACTTAGTCGAAGTATATGATTATGACTTAACAACCAAAATCTATGACAAATTTTTAGTCATTAATTTGAGCTTAATTGCATTTAATATGTTCTTTTTTCTTTTTATAGGTATTCTTCTTCAATGATCCAATACATAACTCAAAAATAGAAAAAAGAAAAAAAACAAGAAAAAAAAGCTTACAGATTGAGCTATTCTATTACATAATCGCAGGTGATAACGAAAAGAAATAGCATGAAAACAGTCATGAATAGGAGCATAGGACCAATTTTCATCTCCTTGAGACTTTATCTCTCTTCATTTTCTTTTCAAATCTTGTTTTTGTCGTATCTTTTTTATCATTTTCGCCTAAAGAAAAGAAAAAAAAAATTCAATTTGTACCCTCCACCCCTTTCCTTTCTCTCCCTTCCCCAACTCATCCCCTCCTCTCCTACCTGCCTTGCCATGGGAGAGCCAAACCCCACAATTCCCAATTAACATAAAACTACTTCACCCAACGACCAGTAATTTTACATCTAAATCCAATTGTAAAAGATATCCAAATCTTCAAAGATCCAATCTTTCCCAGCAGATAACAAAAAAGAACCTTTCTAGTATATGCTCTTCAAGGCCAGGCCATGCTTCCCACCAATGCAGCCATGCCTCACAAGCACGTATGAAAGGCTACTGTTAGATGCAATTGAAGGCGAACGAAGGTTGTTCATTAGAAGTGATAGAGCTTGATGCTGCTTGGGCACTCTTCACACCATTGTTGAAGGATGTTAAAGGATCTTGAAGAGAAGAAGATTGTTCCTCAACTCTACCCCTATGGTAGTCGAGGACCGGTAGGACCACATTATTGAGCACGTGAATGTTTGAAGAGTATATATGTGTAAGTCTATATGCAGGTTGTGTGTGTGGCAATGCATGTTTTTGATAAACTCTTAGGTTTTCTAGAACAGAGTGTAAGTGAACTTTCACCAGAATTATAAGGATTTTAACTATCAATCTACATTTTCAGCATATATGGGGCAGAGTATATGAACAAATCATGACAATGAAACATTATTTGCATCTACGGACAGAGTTTACATTTCCTTAGGTGCTGATTGAAAGATGACTTCAGCAAACGAACAAGTAATTACAATGAGATGAGATCTTTAAGATCACCCATTTTTATTTGAAATCGAAAGTATGTACAAAAGAATTGAATTGGGGTTTCTGTTTTGGAGTGAAACCATCAAATTCATGTGCCTAATTTCTATGTAAATGTATTGCAAAAATCAACATTCTCCCAGTTTGCTTCTGTTAATTGATGCAGCAATATCTGGATCATGTCTCAGCCTTTCCATTGAGGGAATCATATTGGAATTAGTCACCTGTCACCTTCCATTAGGTCGACAAGAGTAATTTTGCCATCATTGCTATGTCCCAGAGATTCAAATTGTTTGCAAATCTGCAGCATGTCATGCTCAGATACCTTTCCCATCTCCTTAAGCTTGTATAGAACGAACTCAGATTTGCTGTAGCATTAAAGAGAAAAAAAGAGAGAGTTAATAACAAGTACACATGCAGTAAAGCTGAAGGAGTCTAGAAACTTGACAAAACCAGCTGAAGAGGCAAAAGAAAGATAGTTTGCATATCATAGTTCATAGAATGAGATATTTATCTTCTCGAGAACTCCGGTACAATGTAAGATGTCTTTCCCCTTTGATTGTATGTAGGATGTCCTGTCCCTTGTACACAATCGTGGTATACAACTCTCTCACATTCAACTCTCTCACATTCAACTTTGTGCAAATCCCTTTGAGAGTGTTTATGTTTCTTATTCAAATCCCTTTGAGAGTGTTTATGTTTCTTATATTTATAGTGGAGGTGAAGCCAATATGAAGCCTCTTCTTTTTTCTTTACGGTTCTTGCAAGCTTATTGATAATTAACTAGCCCCATTTGGGAAAAGTTACTATAGGAAAACTCACATAGGATACTAAGATAGTAGATTTTCAAGTACATATGAAAATTTGCTCCAATCCATGTAGAGAAAATTAAGGGTTACCTTATGCATCCATCATTATCGAGGTCTGCTGCCAACAAATCTCTTAGGGTGACCTCCTTTTGAAGAACCCATTTGGCTATTCTCCGATTTCTCTTTTCAATTCTCATCTCAGTCAGGTACAAAAAGGCTCTGGCAACCGCCAATGTGCTTACTAATAACCAGACAATTGCAAAGCATCTTCCTCCCACCGTATTGAAAGCATAATCCCCATAACCCACAGTTGTCACTGATGTAACAGAGAGGTAAAAACTATCAACCCAGCTCAACCTCTCCAAAACGTGCACTGCAATTGTCCCTATAGCTATACAACCAATAACTACTGCCAAAGCCAAGCACACTTTGATTCTTATTCTCATTCTTCCTTTTTGTTTATCGATCAGATACGTCTGTACCATTGTGTTGAACTTGGTCTCATCCACAGTGCTCAACAAGACAGATTCTTGCCTGTCACAGATATATGCCACCAATCCATTTAACAGAATATCGATGAAACCAAAACCAACCAAGATGAAGAAACAAGTAAAGAGCTTGCTAAATGTTGTGTCCGGAACAATGTCACCATAGCCAATGGTACAGAGCGTGACCACAATGAAGTACAAAGCATCCACCGGCTTGTATGTTTCATGGCCCTTGAAACTTGCTGTAGTCAAGTATACGAGAATGCCAATTATGACATAGATAATGACACCAATGAAGGCTTGCCTAACAATGAAAGGGGTTGATTTAGGGGCAGGCCTGGGATCATCCAAAGCATCTTGAACTGGTAACTTGGAGTTGATGAACAGTGATGGAGCAGAGTTTGATCTGCGCTTGAGCTTCCTCTTCTTGTTCTTGTTCAAGTTGGCAATGAGATTCACATAGGAAGACGAATTGGGTGTTGTGATGATAGGAATTATAGCATCATTGGCGATTAGCTCACTTGAGAGCCGCCGAGGTGGGCCGAGATCAAGGTAAGTTGTTGAAGGGATGTCTCTTCTTAATGATGCAGAGGCTCTGCTGGACCCTTCTTCACCAACACCTGTCCCTGTAATCTTGGGAACAAAAGGTTCATCCATGGTGATGGGTCTGCATATATTGAATGAAATTAAGGATTCAAAGTCTTGACTATTTCTTGGGCCTTTCCAGAAAAACCAACTTCCAACTACAAGTCAATCCAATAGAAGAAGAGAAGGTGGTATTGAGCGGTAGTTCATATAGGTGGGATGGGTATCATTTCTAACTGCCGCTATTTGGTATGGAAACTATTCCGAATATAAAGTGTGCCAATAAGAAGTGTCAGCTATAGGACCATGTTCTTGTAAACAAATGGTAAATATTCCCACAATTGTAAAAAATAATAGATTAAATGATTGAATCTAAAATGCTTTTTCTTAGTGAAAATTGAATGACCAATGCTATTCAGACCACCCTAAATTGTTAAGTTGACCACCCTATTTCAAAATTCCAACTTTACATTTAAAATAAAAAAATTTCAATTTTGTTCGTTGGGTCATTCGACAGTTATCTACCAAAATATTTATGGTTATTCGACAGTTATCTGCTGAACATTGGTGGATTATTTGGTGGATAACTACCGAATGGAATTGAAAAAGGCATTCGGTGGATTATTATGTTTTTGTAATAAAGGGTAAAATAGGAAAAAAATTTATTAGGGTGGTCAACTCAGCACTGAATGGTGGTTTCCTCAAATTGAATTGGGAATGGAGTGTCAAACTCATCCAGTCACCAACTGACAACGTTTAACTAATACTCATTGCTAATATCTCTTTATTATAAGTTTCAAGTTGAGAAATATGTTTCCTAAATTTTAATTTTAATTATTAATTAAGGCTTGCCGTTTAGGTTCCTTTTCATTGAATATTGTATTCGTGGCTCACATTTTCTTAAACCAATATTCAATGTCGAACTCACCTATTAGACTATTATTAGGTTTTTCTTTTTCACTCTTTTGTTTGGTTGATATGGATTTATTGAAGAATAAATGCTGCAGGCCCAAGCAAGATCTTACAAAAAGTTAGGGACAACAATACTGTGTGCAGAAGGCTAACTGTATGAACAAGACTAAAAGTATATTGGCATGCCCATATATAGCTTGTTTCGAAGTCCAGCAAAAAGGATTCTGGGTACCCCAATGAAAGTTAATCATACACAATCTGCCCAAGTTTGTTTTTCCATAGAACAAAAAAAAATTCCGAGGGTGAACAAAATACAAGCAACACAAAGGCAGAAGAATAAGGGTTTCATCAATCTGCCAGTAGCTCACCCATGTCACCAAGAACCCTTTGTATTATGAAGTATAAATGCAGCCAGTTACTGCATGAAGAAAGTGAACAAATAACTTGCATATTATTTGTTCAGCTGATGAGAACATAACCTTCCCCATCTGGAAGTCTAGCTGCAGCAGTTGGGTTGGTTCTGGGAACAGTTTTTCGTACCTGGGCATGAGACTCTGCTTCTTGCTGAAACATTTTAACCAGCTCTTGGAGCTCTAGTTTTCTAACTTCAACATCCTCTTCAATAAAGGGTTCCTTTAACCCAAGGTAAAGCAATCCAATTCCAATGAGTATAACCCCTAACAAGACGACAATGCCAGAAAACAGAGGAAATGCATATGTAGCTTCCCCATTTCCAGGTATCCCATCCACATTGATCCCAAAAAGTCCTGTAATGATGGAAAGAACAAGGCCACAACCACCAAAAACTCCCAAGTTGTGTGTAACTGTTAGGCTTTTGTCCTAAAATTTGTAGTAGTGGCAAAGTGTGAGAATACTATTATGTAAATAATCCAACTAGTACAACAGAACATCAAAGCTATACCCAGATGAACTAGCCACTAAAGAAAATGAATTTAAAGCTAAAACATAATGTTGATCCATAATAGACACTCCAGTACAACTCATAATAGACGATGCCAACAAATACAAACCAACTTGATATGAGTCATCTGAACCTATGGTAGGATAATGAGTTTGGACTTACCAAACTATGTCAGACAAATCTTAGAACCACACATGGTGAAGTGCATTTCCTATTGAAAGCAAAATCAAAATTGCCATATACATTGGTCAGTCATAAACTTCTACTAGAAATTTTGCCTAGCCTCAATAAGATAGCCATTATATGCACGATGAAATGCACTTTATATCATAAAATTTTGAAGACGAAGCATTTGACCTAAAGACAATTATCCATGAGGTTATAAGGAGTCAATGATAGAATTTTAAGCATTTGACTTTGTATGTAAACCTGCAGCCATGCACGAACAGTGTTCTGCATCACATCTTGAATGGTAAACAAGCGACCACGAACTGCTTCTTGCTCTTGAATCATTTCCCTTGTACTCTTTCTTATTTGTTCTAGCAATGCCCATGTGGCATTCCCCCTCAAGTGCTGAAGAAGCTCAAACACAATTTCCTCCCTTGCATGGAGTGACCACTTCACTCTAATAACCTTCAGGATGTAGATCAAGATATCAAGTTCAAGTCAAATAAAATTGTACTTGTACATGATTCGCACTTAAGTTAAAGCTCTACTTTCATTCTTAAGATTCGAGACTCCTTACCATCTCGTGTACTATCTGAAATTTAAGCTCAATAGTTATTGCAAACTCTTTGCCTCACTTATTTACTGTGTTGATTAAGTCATTTGCATGACTACATACCCACTGCCTCAGTATAAATATCTATTTCAACATTTTCATTTTATCTAATGAAGTTAAGCCATAAGATTGAAGCATGCGTATCTTGAGACACAAAAATGTGAGAAAATTAGTAAATTGACAATAAGAAGACAAATCTATATCCAACTTATGCTATGTAGAAAGATTACATTTGCTTCATCGATTTAAATAATTCTACATACTAAAGACAAACTTCTAATTGCTTCTCACACTATACAAGATAAAAGTTTCTGCAAGGAATAGCAAAGTATCTTACCTGGGTTGATAGCCTTTGGATTTCTTGGTTCAATATTATACTGAATAGATACAAATCTTCATGGGTTCTCCTATTCATAAGCAAAAATCATTTGTCGTGTGTGTCATACATTGAAAACAATAGACCTACTTCCAATGTGAAAATTTTCTATATAATATGACAAAATGGTCCAATGTGCAATGAAGCACCTGTCCATGAACTTCAACTCCACTTCATCTGCAGCCCCAAATATGGATTTGCGAAATAACCTGAAAAATAATGAAAAGGAAGAAAACAAAGGAGCAAGTCATTGGACAATAGAAGCCTCACTATCATTATAAAGATAGAAAAGACTACAACTGATCTATGCCCATGGAACACATGAATTAATTATAAGTGAAAGAATCATAAGAATGAGTTTTAACTCATGGGTGAATTCAAACATGTATCCAACTGAAGCACAATAGACTCATGTTCAAAAAAACTGTAATAATTTGATAAGGATGAAATGCTTAATGATCTTTCCACCGCTAATCTCCCCTAAATAGCAAGGATAGCAATAATAGGAAGCAGTTTATTTAATTAAATAGAAGTACAAACAATCTGGATAAGGTAAATCATGAGAGGGAAAAGATCTATCACCTATCATCCCAACATGCAAGGCGGAGAGTTAAATGTGCTATGACTTCGTGAACAGTTCGTGGCATGTTAGTGCCCTCGGCAGCAAGCAGTTCCTGCATGAATTATGATGCAAACTGAGTTTTAATAAATTTAAGCATGGAAACTGAACTTGAAGGGAAAGAGGGTGATATTCATGAATCACAAAATAAATATTTCATTGAACGTGAACAAACCTGGACTTCTGCTATTCCTAACACATTAATGTTTGGTGCAGAACCTTTAACATGCAATGCTGTTACTAGAAAATTCTGTGCCTGCCATGATCGTAGAACAATAGGAATGTCATCTTCATCAACCAATGGATCGCCTACTGACTGGCCTAGGAGCTCGAATAATAGTCCACTAGCAACCCTTACAGGAACCTGACAATATAATGGAAACTTATTTGCGTTAACTTTAACACTAGTAACGGAAGTTATTATAGTCCTACAGAAAGATGGAACAAATATAAAATAAATACGATACAGATGGTACAATGACATGCAAGAGGAATTGCTTAATTGATCTAATATTATCTCAATAGTCCATACACACTGTGACTTGACTTATCATAATTACAACACACTACCCCCTCGAAATGATGGAGGTGAGAATTATTATCAAATTCTCACAAGACGCACTGAATTAGCCAAGAGTTACATCATAAAACCTCCAGTTTCTAAGTTTCACTTGATGGCCATTACCTGCAAGTGATTTTTCTCAGAAACCACAGATTCACTCCACTCACATGTAAGAAAGGCCAAAATCATCTATTACAGAAATAAATAAAAAATATAGATAAATAGCAAACATTCATAGGATACTGCTCTAGCTGAATGCCTTCGCAAAACATTCTAAAGTCGACAAGAATGTCCATCACAACCGTCTATGTGATTGAAAATATATATGACAGATTAAATGCACAAAAGAAAGGCATATTAAACATCGATATGAAGGTTTCAGCATGCAATTTATGTTATACAACTTATACCCAGGTTGTATTTTTCCTTTAGTATTTAAAGTAGTCATCCCATCAAGCACCTCAAACTTTTATTGAAGTAACATGCGCTGACAATCATATTGAACTCCATACAACAATTGGATTCTCAGAATGTACAACACTTGCTTCATTTGAACGAACCTTTTTTAAGGAAGTACGTGAACCTTTTTCCTTTCCTTTCGTTTTCTTTAACCACATTGTATGAGTTTTTTTAAATCATTTGTCTTAAATATTATTACTAAATTTTCCCCGTCAGTCGGTCAGTGTTACAGATTATGACTAAATTCGTGAAATTTCAACAGTCTAAAGATGCTAGTAAAAACAAATCAAGCAATACATTCCATTACTGTGTCCCAAAGAAGCCCTTTGATAATTAGCCTAAACATTTCCAAAGAAGCTAGTACTATGAATTTTATATTTTCAAAGATAAACAGGCAATTTACCTCATACAGGAGGTGCTTCATTCGGTCACTTATCAGCTTACTTTCATCTCGCAAAGCAATACTGACAGCAGGATGTAACCATTGAGCAGTACTCAACCATGAATTGATGTATGGATGACCAGCAGCTACATGACACCACCAAGTCGGACCAACTGGCTGTTCCCAGTAAGGAGCTGCCACATCTGCTACAGCAACATCATCTTCATCATCTGTGAAGTTTATAGGCTGTGACATCCATCCAGAATCAACTTGTACCGTCAGGACCAGTTCAGAAATCCTATCCCAGCCAATCGGTACCCAGAAATTTCTAGGAAGACCATCTCTGCCACTAGAACGGCCTAAACGAGAGTCCTGGCTGTAGTTGTGGCCTTCTAACATATCATTCTGACCAACTCCAGAATCTATTTTGGGCGATGATTCACATAAGTTGTTTCTATTCTTTCTTGGGTGTAAAGAGTGATTCAGTTCATGTGAAGAAACTTGCTTCTTTGCTACCTCTCTGACCTTCATATACCCTCGAACAAATTCAAACGCACAAATGAGTCCATCAGTCCAAAGATCCCCAACTGGATTGACATCCACAGTATTAGGGAAGCTTTTCTGGTTCTCTTGCTTCTTCCTTTCGTATTTCACGGGAGCTGTCATCCTCATACCACATTCATCTATGCACAGCAAGTCAGATAATCTGAACAAAAACCTCAACATTCATATTCTTTTTGAAGGAAATTAACTGAGTCAAAAAATAAAAATGTCATCACAAAATAAGGAAACCTTAAAACATCTATGTTTCAGTTCGATACATGTCAACAGGCTTTCATGAACTGGATAACAAGTTAACAACCAATAATATTTGCTACTTTCCTGCTGAACCACAAATTGATATTCATCACTAAGATCACAGCTGACTTTAACTCTAAAAACCTTGCAATTTTCCAGTGTCCCTCAGTGTTGAACAAATGAGAAATCAACAACTTACTATTTAAATCTTTCACGGATATTAATTTGGTCCCAGAAACAAAATCTTGCACTGATAATTATAATCAAGCTTGAATTCCAATTAAAAATAAAAACTCAGCTACTCTGACCAGACTAACCAAATTTAAGGGATCCATAGCCTGGATTAAAATTTAGCATAAACATAATATAATTATGAATTAAAAATAGGAACAACAAAAACCATTGTTTACTGAGACAGTGAGGAATAGAAACTGAACCCAACACAACAATGAAACACAAAAAACTTACCATTAGATTTCCTGATGATGAACCAAACTTAGCAAGAGGGAAGCTCGATGAAATTTGGCATCAGAACCTGAGATTTGAAGAATGGCAGCATAGATCAGTGGGGAGCGGTTACAATGGACACGTGGAGAGATTTTGCAGTGAGACAGTGCACGAGTGTTGAGTAACTCTAGTTCTGGGTCCTCTTGGATTGCCACACAGCTACTCAAAACTGAAAAGCTCTGGATACGGGGACAGTCGTCTCTCATCATGCAATGACAAAGTTACAATTTACAAAGTTTTTCTTTTCATTTTTCTTTTTTTCTGTAAATGATGCAAAGTTACAAAATACAAAGTTAGCAAATTTGTCAATTGGCTTATTATTAATTTATTAGAAAAAGGCTACTTTACTTACCTCAATTTTTTCTTTCTCAATTAAAAAAATTAATTCATAGATTAATAATAATTTACCCCAAACTGTGATTGATTTTTTATACTTTGTTTCCAAACTAAGGGGGTGTTCCCAACTTATATTTCATTAGATTTTAAATGTCCAATGAAATATAGGTGTCATCAACTGAGATTTTAAAGAAATCAAAAAAAATCAAGACGTCCTCAACTCAGATTTTAATGAATTCCAATAAAATCTAGTATCATAAAAAAGTCATGAATTTCATTAAATGAATGATTTGAATGCATCTAAATGTATTTTTTACACACATAATAAATTTCATGAGAATTCTAGTCAATTCTTTTGGATTTTGATAGATTCTATGGATTTAAAATCCACTAAAATCCTTTAAAATCTAAATTGAGGACACCTCCTTAAAATTTCAGGCACTCAACACCCCAACCTAAATATTAGATTTTTAAATGAATTGTGGAATCCCCAAATTACCCTCAGTCAAAAAGGCCATGTGGTATGAATGTAGTTCCACGTAAGGAATAATGACGGCCTATTTAAAATTTTTTTTTTAACGAGACAGTATCATGTGTAATGAAAAATAATTTTAGGGATCAAGTGTCAAAAAATTTTAGTTTTAGGGGCAAAGTGTAAAACTAGTTATAATTTGGAGATAAATTGTAGGTTTTTTCGCACATTTGCCCCATAACTTTTAGGTTTTTTCTCACTTTGCACCCTCACATTTATTTGTATCATATAACTCCTGAACTTTTATCTTGTCCCATATTGCCTGATTCTATCAACTTCGTCTTAACCTCGTTATACTTACTGACTTGGTGTCTACGTGACAGAATATTTTTGTCTTTTCACCTATATAAGACAAGCATTTGCCATATTTGTGTCATGTTGTGGATTTGTAGGACCCAACACTCCATGTAGAATACATTTTACTTAAAATGGATAAACTCGTATAATATATAATAAGAAGTTATTTTTGACACGTTTTTATTTACATAAAAAACACGACGTAAGAGCAATAGAAAAAGGCATTTAGTGCATGTGAATAGACTAATTCATTTAATGCATACCAGTTAACAATTAATTTAGTGATATTCTATCCACAACGTATCCAAATTTGAATCATCCCTCCAAATAGAAATAAAATCTACGTAATACATAATATGATTACATCATAAGTTGGGAAAAAAATATTTGACGAAATTCTTATGTTGTATATATAACATTGTTCTTTTTTTTTTTCCCCTTTTTTAAGCCTTTCAAAATGAGCATGACACAAGATGAATAAGTATATAATTAACCTTAATATTGATTTTCAATTCATTGTTTAGTTTGATCCATGTTAGACTCGTTAGTAAATCATTAGTAAGATTTTGAATTATATATTTAAACCCTATTCACTGATTTGATTTGTTAGCAATCGAGGGCCAAATTAATTGAATAACATTAAAATTTGATTTTGATTATTTGAATATCCTTATGGCATTGCAAAAAGCACTCTTAATTTCAAAACAAGACCTAAACTTGTAATATATATAATAAAAAGTAATTTTTGACACGTTTTTCACTTGACAATATATATGTGACGTAAGAGCAATAGAAAGATACGTATAGTGCATGCGAATAGATTAGTTCATTTACTGCATACCAGTTAACAATTAATTTAGTGATATTCTATTCACAACATTTCCAAATTTGAATCCTCCTGCCAAATAGAAATAAAATCTACTTAATACATGGTATGATCACATCATAAGTTGAGAAAAAAAATATTTGACGAAATTCTTATGTTGTATAACATTGTCATTTTTTTCTTTTTTTAGCCTTTCAAGATGAGCATGACACAAGATGAATACGTGTATAATTAAACTTAATATTGATTTTCAATTCATCGTTTAGTTTGATCCATGTCAAACTCGATAGTGAATCATGAGTAAGATTTTTAATTATATATTTAAATCCTATTCACCAATTTGATTCATTAGCAATTGAGGGCCAAATTAATTGAATAGCATTAAAATTTGATTTTGATTATTTCAATATCCTTATAGCATTGCAAAAAGCACTCTTAATTTCAAAACAAGAACTAAACTCGTAAAATATATAATAAGAAGTTATTTTTGACACGTTTTTCACTTGACAATATCTATATAAAAAGGACGACGTAAGAGCAATAGAAAGATACGTATAGTGCATGCGAATAGACTAGTTCATTTAATGCATACCAGCTAACAGTTAATTTAGTGATATTATATTCACAACGTTTCCAAATTTAAATCCTCCCGCCAAATATAAATAAAATCTACTTAATACATGATATGAGCGCATCATAAGTTTGAGAAAAAAAAAATTTTGAAGAAATTCTTTTGTTGTATAACATTGTCATTTTTTTTTTCCTTTTTTTAGCCTTTCAAGATGAGCATGACACAAGATGAATAAGTATATAATTAACCTTAACATTGATTTTCAATTCATCGTTTAGTTTGATCCGTGTTAGGCTCGTTAGTGAGTCATGAGTAAGATTTTGAATTAATATTTAAATCTTATTCACCAATTTGATTTGTTAGCAATCGAGGGCCAAATTAATTGAATAGCATTAAAATTTGATTTTGATTATTTGATATCCTTATGGCATTGTAAAAAGCACTCTTAATTTCAAAACAAGAACTAAACTCGTAAAATATAATAAGAAGTTATTTTTGACACGTTTTTCACTTGACAATATCTATATAAAAAGGACGACGTAGGAGCAATAGAAAGATACGTATAATGCATGCAAATAGACTAGTCCATTTAATGCATACCAGCTAACGGTTAATTTAGTAATATTCTATTCACAACATTTCCAAATTTGAAGCCTCCCGTCAAATAGAAATAAAATACTTAATACATGATATGATCACATCATAAGTTGAGAAAAAAAAAATTTACAAAATTCTTATGTTGTATAACATTGTCATTTTTTTTTCCTTTTTAAGCCTTTCAAGATGAGTATGCCATAAGATGAATAAGTATATAATTAACCTTAATATTAATTTTCAATTCATTGTTTAGTTTGATCCGTGTTAAACTCGTTAGTGAGTCATGAGTAAGATTTTGAATGATATATTTAAATCATATTCACTTATTTGATTCCTTAGCAATTGAGGGCCAAATGAATTGAATTGCATTAAAATTTGATTTTGATTATTTGAATATCCTTATGGCATTGCAAAAGCACTCTTAATTTCAAAACATGACCTAAATTTGAGAGTGATTCTCATCAAACATGATTACTCAATTAGCTCCTTAATGTTTTTAAGAAATCTACTCTTTTATCCTTCATTTAATCTTTTCAAATCATGGCCACACAATATAGTTGTTAACATGTACTTATTATATGAATTAAGATGATCAATGAGTAGTCGATCACATTATGAAAAAGGGGGGAGAGTTTCTTACGTTTTCTAGTGTGTCAATTACAACACGACACTAGAGTGCTTTTCTGCCAACAAGCAAGGTAACCAAATTTTTTTTAATTTTCAATCAAGAAAAAAAAAGTGATTGACCAAAAAACAAAAAAGTGAAAAAGTGAAAAACAAAAAAAACAAAACAAAACAAAAAATTAAATCTATACCGTTCATTCACTTTGACGACAAGAACCTGCTCGGCTGCTCTGTCCCTAACTCAAAAACGACCCTAAAAATCTATCTTGGACCTACAAGCCCTTCTAATCTCACAGCCCATCCCCACATCCTCAAATCTCACCCGTCCCACAACCGCTCGTTTCGCTAAACAAGTGGGCCCCACAGACTGCGTGGCCCTTCAAGAAAACTGACCGTGACGGACACTCCGAAACCGTCAGTGAAACTAGTAGGTCTTCCTGACTTGCTGTTACTAATTCTAATACTTAAAAATCAGTCCACCAAAAAAAGAAAAAACCGTGGTGTATTATAAAAGCCAAAAGATAGAGAGAGAAAGGGATTATATTGTAATGTCGTTTCAGAGATAAAGAGAGAAAGAGCGAGAGTGTGAGATACTGAGGGTTTTTGTTGTGTTTGGCTGATCGGAAAATCTTTAGCGAGAGCCGCAAAGAAAGTTTTCTTAAATCGTTTCAGAGAGAGAGAGAGAGAGAGAGAGAGAGAGAGAGAAAAGGATGGGGAGTGAGAGCAAGAACGGAGTGGGGTCACAGTTTTCGCCGGGGACGAAGAAGATGATACAGAGCCTCAAGGAGGTTGTTAACTGTCCTGAGCCTGAGATCTACGCCGTGCTTAAAGAATGTAATATGGACCCGAACGACGCCGTTCAGCGTCTTCTCTCTTTAGGTTTCTTTGCCACCACCTTTTTTATTTGTTTTTTTAATTTTCTTTTTATGTATTATATATATTACTAATATTGGATGCTTTGTTTTTTGTGAAAAGAATAAAATTAGATTTAATTTACTTTATTTTGTAGTATTTTTTGTTTGGCTGGTGAGAAAACTTGGGAGGAGATAAGGAGGAGCTAGGTTTTGAATGTTTTGGGCTTGCGGCATAGCCGTTATCGACAGTGGAGGAGTTTATATTTTTTCCTCTGAAATTTTGAAGAATAACAAATCCTTTTTTTTTTTTTGGCATTGGTATTTGGTATACGTTGGCGGTGAAATTTTGGATTTATTTAAAACATTGATTGATTGTTGTTTTAGGATAAGGAGCCAAATGGTTATACAGGATTGAGTGCGTCTATTAACCTTATTTCTTGTGATTTTCTCTGGAATTTTCAAACAAGTTTAAAATTGTAATATTTTAGTATGTAGTCCCAGACCTCTTGGTACTATTTCTCTTCATCCAAGCAACGCATCAAGAAAATTTAGTTTTCTTTTTGGCATTTTGCATTTCGTATTCTGCTACTTAACGGTTGCTAAGAAAGCTGACAGGTAGAGAAAGGAAATTTTGAAAATATTGGGCCCAAGTGGTTGTATCCCATTGTTTTAGTTTAGAAATAATTGAAAATTCGTATTGTTATTTAAAAGGCAGAATGATATGTCAGACATGCTTAGTGATAGTTATTGATTGCACTTTCAATGACAATTTACGTAAAGTCCTTTGTAGGCTGCCTATTTTGATTTTATTAAGGGGAATATGTATTTGAATTTTCAATATATGCTAATTTGAATTTTATGTAAAATGTGTAATTTACTATTTCTTTTAGTGGGTTGAGTTTAATTTTCATCTAATGAATGGAATCTTCTTCCACTACTTTTGGATCTAATTGTTTTTCAAAGTCACCATTGAATTGAGTATTTTGCAATTGTGTAGATACTTTTCACGAAGTGAAGAGCAAACGTGAAAGAAGGAAAGAGGTACCCCTATGAAAATATGCTCAATTTTAATTTTTTGGCTTGTGTAATTTTTTTCTCTAATGGTTTTCATTCTACTAGTTTTGTGCATGAGGCTAAAGGTGTTTTGACAGACATTAGTAACAGTGATAGACTTTTGGTATTATTATAAATTATTAACGTATCATAGAACATTTTTTTAATAATTATTTTATGCTAACAGCTTTTTTGTTCGTGTCATTAGAACCTTTACTGTCCATTTTTCTGTGATTGAAAATTTTCAGTTTAAGATTCCTTTCTGTGTTTATTATGATTTATGTATTTCAAGTTAGATTAATTATTTAGTGTTTACAGTGTGATTGACATGATTACAAGACTACTTTCTTATTTGCTCTTATTATTATTATTGTTTGTCTTTGTTTCTATTTCTTTATAGTTTTTATTAATTCATGTTATTTTTAAATTATTTCAGATGAAGGAGACACAAGACTCTAGACCGCGAGTTTCAAGTCGTGGAGTTAGAGGTAGTAGTGAACGTAATGCTGGATGGTCTGGATTGACTCAAACTAGTTACAATGGTATATTGAACTTATTCTGGAATGCCACTGTCTAGTACTTATATGAGTGCCATTGATGTGCATTTCAATATTGCATGTTCTTAATTTGTCAACTTTTGTGTTTCTCCTGTTAGACCTTGGTAAAGCTGCATACAAGGGACAGAATGGGTTTGTTGCTCCTTCACCTCATCCTCCAATTTCTCATTTTACAGGAAGAAATACAAATCATCTACCTTCATTTCACAGGCAAGTTTTAGTCTGATTCTCCTGTGTTCTTTTGGAAAATTACTGGTTGGGATGGATACATCATGAAATTAAAAATTAGTTCTATGATCCATTTTTTCGTTGCTTGCCTAATATGTTGAAGCAAATACTATTAAAGGAGGTTTTAGGATTTCTTGATGGTGGCTTAATTCTATAACTTTGCATGGTACAAGGGATGGGTATTAGTGAGTAAAGCAAAGGTGGAGAAATGGGAAAGGGTAGAGGAGGGGGACCAGGACTGTCTTCTTTCCCCCAGGTTGTTTAGTTGAGTGGTTTGAACAGGGCAGGATCAGTCATCTGTAAGATTAGTCATATGCTCTGCTATATTTTTTAACTACTCATTTTAAGTCAACTTTCAATATCTTCTGCAGCGACTCTCTTAGTACTTCAATAGGGTCCAGTGATGCCATCTCTGCATCTATGCAACCTTCTCCAGGAAATCAATCCACCTGGTTGGGAACCAGCTCAGGACATCTTTCAATGGCTGACATTGTTAAGATGGGTAGGCCGCCCAGCAAGGGATCACATATTTCACCCGAGATATCTTGGCATCAGGATGCATTTGCAACAGATTCATATAATTGCCATGTGGAATCTTCCCAAGCTTCTGCATTTATGGAATCAGAGATACACCAATATATGCACTCTCAAAATCCTTGTGTGTCAGAGATGATCCATATATCTGGCCATACTGGTGGACAGAATGCTTTCCATGATGAATGGCCTGTGATTGAGCAGCCAACAGCTGCTAGTGGGTCATCATTAAATGCAAATATGGAGATGCATACTAGTCGATCTAATTCATATATTAATGAATCTAACATGCCAAGGGATTACCAGTCAAATAAGGTCCAAGTATCAGAGGGGGATTTTAGTAGCGAAAATCTTAGTTCAGACTACAATGCTTCTGCTTCTGCTTCCAGTAGACAGAAAATTGTGGATGCTTCCGGTGGAAGGTCTTATTGTGCTGATGATATGTCTTCTAATTCAAGTTCCTATGATTCTCATCGGTTTGCATATGAGAATGAGGAAGGTAATTGCTTTTTTTTTTTTTAATATGAATTTGGTACAGCTGTTTTTTCTACTCGAGATCATTGCTAATGACATTCATAATGCTAGAATCCAGATCAATACTGGCATTGAACACAAGTTCCATCTCTATAATTTTCTATTGATACAGTTTTTACTTTGGTGTTTTAACATTTATTAAAAACATGATGCATGTTGTGATTGTATAGTTATTAAGTGGAGAATGTGAATATGAACTATCAGAATTCTGGGGTTGGAAGCATGATGTACATTCATGTTTGTTCGATTCAAGTTAGATTTTGTAATCCTCAGCTGAGTGAAACATGCATGTCTCTACATAAACTTTCTCATCTCGACCTTTTAACCTTCCTTGGTTGCCAATTTCACATTCATTGCTTTTATGTTCTGAAAACGTGTGACTTTATGAATGTATTTTTTTTTATTTGTTTACATTTCTAATAGTTTTTTTTTTCTGCTTGATTAAAATTGTTCCTTGAATTTTATATTAAATTTTTTGGAGAAATTTCAAAACACGAGTATTAATACACAAGAAGATGCTTCAGCAGAGTCAAAATATGCTTTACTATCCATTATCCAATTGAGTATTTGGCTAAACAATTTTCTTTCTTTATTATAAAAGGCCGTATACTTTTTTCATGTTTCTAAAAAGATCTGTGGAGCTGTTGTTATCTGTCTCCCTAGTCCTCAGAGGCAGGAATTTGAAGCTACAATTGATGGTGCTCAGGTTTTGATTTGGATTGATTGTGAAACTATAATGTCTTTGATGAAGAGTTTCTGATAATTTTGGTGGAAAAAAGTTGCAACTGACCTTCATGTCATATGTTCAAATATTGGAAAGCAAACTGTAAAAGTTTATTATTGTTACCATCCAGGAAGAACTTCATGTTAATGTTTTTGTGTAATTCTAGGAACAGGTATTCGATCAAATTTGTCATATCCAAATCAGTCTGCCTCTAATGATGTTGTGGCTGTATCATCAGCTACTATGAACATGCAGCAACTCAATTTAGGAAAGGAGGAGCATGCAGATAATTGTACAGTAGTCCTTCCAAATAATTTGCAAGAATTGGCTGTTGATTGTTCACATTTGAGTTTTGGAACCTACAAAGCGGGCATTAGTTCTGCAGTTTCCAGGCTGCCTTCAAATTCCTTGAAAAATGACTTGGGAGGAGCCTCTGCAGGAATAGACGTTTCATCAGCTGGGCACTTGGATACGAGGTATGAGTCCACCACTTTAGTTCCAATATGTCATATTTCAGTTGTAATGTGTTATAATGTTTTGGTTTTTTTCCTTGTTCAGAAATTCAGGGTACAATCATGATGAGCCTCATGGATCCTTGTACAATACTGAGAGAGCAACCATAGATGCTGAAAAGTATGATTTACCTGTACCTTCACAGTCAGAGCTGATAAAACGGGATATCCTTGAAGCAACCCTAGGACATAAAGACATCACCACCTCATCTCTACCTGATTTTCATTCCGAGAACGTCCGAAGAGCAAGTTCGGGATTGTCTTTTGCAAGGGCAGATTCCAAATTCAGAAATATTCCTCAAAGTGACATGGTAATAATGCCAGCCATTTCCATGTGTTATTGATGGCATTTTTCGAATTGATTGAGTTGTTTTTCTTAACTTGCTGCATGCACAACTTATAAAGAGGACTTGTGTGCTACTGAATTATGGAAAGGGTTCTTATTTGTTGGCTGAATTTGTGCAGTCGCTTGTGGGCATTGGAATGACTTATGAGTGCCCGTTTACATTATATTGTAGCTGAATGATGATCCTACTTTTCAATACTGCATCTAGAGCTGTTTCTATGAAATGGAGCCATGATTTGTATATTCATGATGATCCTACTTGATTTAATACTCCAATGACATGGTTATTGTTTCTTTTTCTTTTTCTTTTTTAATTGTCCACAGGCATACTCAGATTCTATACGAAGTGATCTGTTGGAGTCAACTTTTCAATCTTTAAGAGGTTCTGATCTACTCTCCCAGTTTCTGGGGACACCATCAATGTCTTCAAGATACAGCGGTGCAGTTTCATCTATAAACAGTCCAACCATTTCCATGTCTGAGGTAAGCAACGGTGAACCTTTTGTGCTTCATGCCCAGTGATTTCAGTGCATTATACCCCTGTTCATGGATTTGAGGCCCACATGCAATTTTTTTAAGATTAAATTAAATAAGACCATGTTTGCTGATATATCTGTGGCACTAAAATCATACAGGCCCTGAGACCAGGTGCCTTGCCTTCATCTGAGGCATCTTCTGTACTTCCTCAGCACCTTACAGCCCGTCCATACTCTCAACCTACCGTTCCTTATGAACAATTAGCAAATATTATTGGCTACCCCTCCGTGCCTCAGAGCTACTCAGGTATGCCATCAAATTTGCAGCAAGCATATCTTGGTGGTAGTGCACTACATCAATCCGTGGCAGGCATGGAGTACAGCTTCCCACAGTATAGAAGTGGGGCCTCAATAAGCAGGTTGCCACCATCTGCTGCTGGTGGTGGTGGTGGTGGTCATGGAAATTTTGGGACCTCTACTAACATACATGGAAGTTTCTTGCATAATTCATCTGCTGCTCCCATCAGCTCGAGTGACTACGAGGATGTTTTGCGTTCTCAGTACAAGGATGGAAACCATTTAACCCCGCTTCATCAGGTAGAGCTGAGCATTTTGATACTACATTTAGTAGAAGTTCACTGTTTACAGTTTAAGAATTTGTTCTTGTTTGTTGGTTGGCATGCCACTATTATTGAACTAATAGATAATATGTGAGTATTGGCGTGTCATATGCATATTGAAAACTTCCTTTCTTGAAGCATAGAATTATTTGTGCGCAATTTGTGTGTGTGCCACTTTATGTGCTTCATAATGGTAGTACTCCATGAATGCCAGAGTATCGTTTATAATGCTGGATTTCTAATAGGATTTCTAATGCTGGATTTGTTTTCATTTTTATAATTTTGATTCTCTGCGTTAAAGTATCTTTTTTCTGTGAATGCCAGAGTTCGAGAACAATGGCTTCTGTTCCAGACATACCATATAACAACTTACTTGGGCAAAATCAACAGCATGGAGGATATGGACAAGGACAGCTCCCCTCACAGTCACAGCACTATAGATCACTGGGATACCCTGATTTATATCATTCTCAAATGGGGCTAACACAAGAACATCAAAGGCAAAATCTCAATGATTTAGCCTTAGCTGGTATCCCAGACCTGTCGCCTCAGCAGTTGCACCAAATTTGGCAGCGAACCTACTAACAGTTTTTTTAATTTTTTTTCCCATGGGGCTTGTAGTGAGTTTGGAGTTGGCAAATTAGGGTGTTACTATAGTTCAGAATCTATTTAGGTTCTGTCTGGCTGTCCAATTGTACATACTCTAAACAGAGATTGTTATTATTTTTGTGCCTTCTGCCTCAATGTTGTATCCTACGAATCTGTGTTGGGGCATGATTTTTGAATTCAATGGGATAGCTTGCAAATTTTAATTTTCCTTGTGAAGAAAGCTTTCTGAAGTTTTTTGATCAACAAGAAAGCTTTCTGATTGGGTACTTAAGAGTTGAATGAAATTCTTGCATAACCTGTTTTCTCTAGTAGATATCTTGAATTCATTGAAATGCGCATCAAATGGCCTAAAATAACATTTGTTCCTCACCTGAAATAAAAGAGGGTGAATGTTGGTAGCATTGCTTGGGTTTAAATTAACTGAGTTGTATGGTTTGTGAATGATTTAAAGTATAATACATGTGACATATGGGTATCTGTTGGAGAAGGCAATTGACATGAAGGAAAAGTCAGTTGGGAGGTAGGCAGTGAGAGTGATAATTGGGGTTTGATAAAACTAGTGATAATTTTGAGGTTGGTTCACTTAAACATCTCCTAATTTTGGATCATTCTTTCTGGTTTGTATGATAAAACAATTGGCACAAATGATGCTATTTAAATCCACAGTCTGAATACAGCTATGGTGAATCTCTGGTCACTCACTGCAAAGGGTGTGTGCTCCAACAGGTGTAGGAATGGCTGGAGGTGCAGATCTAGCAGTGCCTTCTGTTGTGTCCAAAACTGCAATTGATCGTAGCCAAGATGCAGATAAAAGTAATCAACACCACCACAGGCCTGGCTTTGATGCAATACTCATGGCACCCAAATTACCAAAGTCAGTGCCACCAGTTTCTTCAGCAGCTGAGGGGGAGACTATCAGGCGCCCTCGTGGCAGGCCGGCGGGTTCTAAAAACAAGCCAAAGCCACCCATCATTGTCACCCGCGACAGTGCTAACGCTCTTCGTGCACATGCAATGGAAGTAAGCTCAGGCTGTGATGTGAGTGAAAGTTTAACCAACTTTGCTAGGAGGAAGCAGCGTGGCATATGCATACTGAGTGGAAGTGGGTGTGTAACCAATGTCACACTGCGGCAACCAGCTTCCTCTGGCGCAATTGTGACTCTCCACGGCCGGTTTGAGATTCTCTCGTTGCTCGGGTCAATCCTGCCCCCTCCAGCCCCGCCCGGGATTACAGGCCTGACCATCTATCTAGCAGGGGCTCAGGGGCAGGTTGTGGGTGGGGTGGTGGTTGGTGCACTCATTGCTTCAGGCCCTGTTGTGATCATGGCTGCATCTTTCATGAATGCCACTTTTGATCGCCTGCCACTGGATGAAGATGAAGTAGCTGCAGCTTTGCAAAATCAGCAGTACCAAACTGGTCGTCACCACCACCTGGATATCTCAGATTTATATGGACTTCCACCAAACCTGCTCACTAATGGTAATGTGCCCCCTGAGGTGTACTCCTGGGCATCAGGCCGAACCATGTCAAAAACTTAAAAACATGGTTTGCTGCAATTCATGTCTCTATTAATATGTGGTGATTAATATTCTCCAGATGTGTGTTATCTCCCCTGTAGCATTAAGAATTTAAGCTTTATTGAAAGAGTATGTATCTTCACAATCAAATGCCTTTAGATTACTGCTTGTTCTTCTTGTTAATGTATTACTTCATGAAGTATATAAATCATGTAACGAGTGCAAGAGCAGCTATATAAAATACAGTGGGGTTACTTCACCTCTGTTCTATGATTCTATATGTACCCCTATACCTCAATGTGTATTAGTTTGTGCACCAGTACAAAAATTTAACCTATCTCATTTCTGGTACCATAAATCCCAACTCATTCAATAGAGAGTATATCTCTGGGGCTTTGTGATGTAGCCTTCCACCAGCTATAAACTCATGAACCTCACCATCCACTTCGATCAAACTACATCCTGGTTCTTTCTCCATCTTCTTCTCCTTCATGGAAAGCCTTTCCTTCATTGCTTCCTGAAATTGACTAGAGGCAGCATAAACGTTTGACATAAGCACATGACCACAGCTATCATTTGGATCCAATTCAATCACATGCTTCGCAGCCCGTTTAGCCATCTCAATGTTTCTGTGCTTCCTACAAGATGAGAGCAAAGACCCCCAAATAATGGCATCTGCTTTTATTGGCATACTATCTATAAGCTCTTCTGCTTCTTCAAGTAGTCCAGCTCTGCCCAACACATCAACCATGCAACTATAGTGCTTTATTGATGGTTCAATCTTATACGTTGTTGTCATTACTGAGAAATAATCCTTAGCTTTACCCACCATGCCCGAGTGATTACACGCTGTTAGGACACCAAGAAAACTGACACCACCCGGTACAAAATTTGAAGATTCAAGCTTTGAGAAGAGCTCAATTGCCTCTTCCTCACAACCATGAGTGGCTAGGCCCATGATCATAGAGTTCCAACAGGACAACCCGGGCTTAGGGGCTGCCTCAAACACATAAACAGCTTTCTCAATGCTTCCACACTTGCAGTACATATTTATAATTGCTGTGGTGACAATGGCATTCAGTTCAATATCATTTTTCCTTATATATTCATGAATCCACTCCCCTTGTCTAATTGCTCCCAAGTGAGCTGAAGCATTCAACAGGCTCACCATTGTAAACTCACTAGGCTTAATCCTTTCCTTCTGCATTTCACCAAATAAATCCAATGCCTCTGCACACTTACCATTCCTAACAAACCCACTAATCATAGAATTCCAGGAAACTGAATTCCTCATAGGCATCTTATCAAACAGCCTTTTCGATTCACTGATTTCACCACATTTGGAAAGGCCCATTATCATAGAATTCCATGTCACAGGGTCACATTCCAAGTCTTCATCAAAGAGTTTTCTTGCTTCACCCAATAACCCACAATTTGCATACATGTGTATGATTGTGTTTCGTATAAACCGATCATTTTCAAGACCCAATTTTATAATCCTTCCATGAAGCTGAGCTCCATCATGGGCCAGACCAACTTGAGCGTAAGCCTTAAAGACTGAAGGGTAAGTCAATCTTTGTGGCTCAATAGTTGAAGTGACCAACATGTCAATGAAAAGAGAGATTGCAGTTTGTGGGGTTGGGCTTTGAGAGAAGCCTCTAATGATGGTGTTCCAAATGAAGAGGTTTGGATTCTGGATGTGTCTGAAAACCATGAAAGCATAGTTCATGTTTCCAGCTGGGGAGGCACAGAAGGCCAAGACACGGCTGGCGGCAACAGTGTCATTGGCTAGGCCAGTTTTGATGAGGTGGGCATGGATCTTTTGGAGGTCTTTCATGGTGGAGCATTGTTTTTCTAGCATGGACAGGTGTGGTCTATCTGAGATGAATTTGGATATGGAGGTTGAAGAAGTGAAAGAGCAACAACATGGTGTCATTTCTTTGTGGCGCTTTTCCGATTTCTATCTAATCTAATCCTCTCGTGGGGGGGTGTAAAGTAGCAAAGACTGAACTGTGAAAGGATGTTGGTGGAACAAAACGGGTATGGTACTTGTGGTCACGGTCTCACAGCCCAAATTTCCACCATGGATTTTGAATCTTTGATTGCAAGGAACTATAGTTCTGGCCCATAACCCGTTTTTTCTTTTTGGTATAAAGGAATCCCGAAGGACACGAGAAAGTTCAAATTTGGTACGGGTAAAATGTTCTCTACCACTTCTATCACTGGAGCTACAAAGCTTACTATTTTTACTAAAAATGAAATTACGTGTATAATATATTACATTATTGACCGTATTTCTCAAGTGAAATTCATACAAAACTCACTTATATTATTGAATTTTGCATGAAAACATTACATTTTGGTATTTTACCATGCTCGTATGCTATTAATAAGAGAAATTCATGCTATTTGCTAGGAAAAATATAAATACTTTTTAGAGGGCAAAATATAAAAAAGCAAGTTGAGGGGGGGGGGGGAGAGGTTTTCTTTTTGTTGAGGTGAGAAAAAACAACTAGATATGAAAATGAAGGTTAATAATTAAACACCCAAGAGATTTTTATTAAAGACTAATAAGTCTTAGGCTCCAATAATTTTATACTCCATAGTCTCAATCAAAAACATTCCCACTAAATATTAATGAGATTATGGGAGTAACAATCAAGAAGTACCTTTTAATTTGGAACCAAAGCATAAAGCAGATTAGGATTAATAAATTATACACATAGGTATATTTCGAATTCAATTGGTCAAAAGTGCAAGCGTAGGATAGGTTTTTAGACGGTCCGCTTTATAAGGACTCATTGCACCAATTCAAATCACTTTCTTCATATATGGTGCCCCACATAAAGATCTATGATACATATATATTTATCCTAATTAAAACTCAATATGTGATTAAGGATCAATGCTTTATACTAGGTCTCAGTATTCAAGAAAGAAAATAGACTAAAACTTGAAAAAAAATCATTTTAACGAGTTTGTCTGACAATAGTATAATGTATGACATTCAAACATATTTAATAACGAAAAATTTTTATCTTAATAGTCTAAAGGCCAAGTCTTGGTGGTTGGTTGACAAGCCTTGTAGCTATGTTATGGAATCATTACCTACCAGCTCATGACTACAAACATGTTAAAGTGAAAAATTTCACAAGCTAGCATCACCAAAATAAATAACTAAAGAATGTATTGCACCCAAAAAAATGAAAGGAAAAATATGCAGAGAAAATCAATATGCTTATGCAGTAGGTAGTCACATGTATGTAACAACCCAACCACACAAAGCCTTGCCAAAAAAGCATCACCATCACAATCATCAAAAACTGAAAGGAAGATGAGAGAGAGAGAGAGAGAGAGAGAGAGAGAGAGCTTTACTAACACTTAATTGTCACTTTTAATAAGTTGCAGAGCATTCAAATTAACCCAGATATAAATTGTACAAGTACTCATGGTAGCTAAGCTTAGAAGAGACTTGTATATGTAGAAACCTGCTGTGGAATATGGAATATGGCATATGGTTGGTTAATGGCTACTAGATTAAGTCGTATCAAACAGCAGCGAAAAGGGAGAGGCAGAAAAAAAGAGAAAGGCAAAATGCACACATCACCACCATCATTACAATCATCACTTACCAGCCCACAGACCAAACCTAAATTCCAAACAATTCTCTCTCTCTTTACCTTTTTCTTCAACCTTCTTCTCTATAGCTACCTTTTCCCTCCTTTTTGCACCCTCCCTTGCTTGCACCTCCCTACACTACACCCCCCCACCTCTCTCTCTCTCTCTCTGGGGTGCACTTATTCTTTAAAACATATATATATGGATATTTTAAGTGCATGACAATTGACAAAGGGGTACAGAAACCTCTTCTTTTCAACAACATCATTGGTGCTTCTCTAGTTTAGATATATCTGCTTCTCTTTTCTTCCTTTCAAACCAAAGAAAAAGTATAACTAGATTGGAGACAACCCAACAAGAAGAAGGCACCAAAAGAGAAGTCACCAAGAGAAGAAGAGAAGTAGAAGAAGAAGAAGAAGAAGAAGAAGAAGAAGAGGAAAAAGAAGAAGGCACCAAAGAGAAGAAGTAGAAGTCACAAAGACCAGAAGCAGAAGAGGAAAAAGAAGAACCAAGGAGAAGAAGGAGAAGGCACACCAAAGAGAAGAAAAAGAGGATGGTGGCGATGGGTGGAAGGTTTATTAATGGTTTAATCATAGGATTCCTGATCCTATTGAGTCATTTCCTCTGTTCAGGTGACTTCCTTTGTCTTGTTTTGAACTTTGAGTTTGCTTCTATTAGAATTTTATATTTGGTTTTCTTATAATCTAATACGACTGCATCTTAATTATTTTTCTTTAGTTAATATATATATGTGATAATAATCCCATTAGCTTCTTTTTCTTTTTCTTTGTTTTTTTCTGTCTTTGACAAGTAATTGTTTATTTCTTCCTCTTCCCATTAACTTTCACTAAGAATCTATGTGTTCATTGAGAATCTTTCTTTTGGGTCAGAGTTTGGATATTGAGATATGAATGTGTAATCTTCTTGCTCTGAATTCAAATGTGGATTGCCCTGTTCAGACTATTTATTTTTCAAACCTTATAATGATGGTTCTCAGGTTCATGCTCATCATAGGTCCTTTATGGAATCAGATATATATGAACTAGCTCAGTTCAACATTCATTATCTTTTTATTGATCCAGTTCTTCAAGCAGTTACATGATTACATTTTGAAATCTGCAACCTTTCCTCTTGGTAAGACCCCAACTGGGGTACACCCTATATTGGGCTAAGCTTTTAAGTACTATTTTCTTTAAAGTTCAAAAAGAAAACTTTGTTGCTTGAGCTGTAGCTCAACTCACATTGAGGTATGATGAGAGAATGGTAGCTCCTAAGTTTGAATTCTGTTGTATATAAAAAAATTAAAGAAAAAAGAAAAGGAAATTTTGTCTTCCTATTACCAATAAGGGATCAATTGTTCAACTAGTCTTGGGTACCCTCTACTTGCTTAACTTGCCCACCTAATTGTGAAATATGATAACTTTGTGGCTTTTGAAACTATTTATGGGGTTTTTGTCAATTTTAATTCAGGAACCTGTACCCAGTTCAGATTTGGCACCATTACTGCCAATGTTCAAAAGTGCCAAATAGGATAAGTAAAGCTTACTTTAGTTTTCATTTCTAGTACAGGTTTGAAGTTGACAAAGAAGGAAATGAAAACTGGACACATCAAAGAACAAGACCATGAAGAGAAACAGCTACAATTTACTAGTTCAATTTCCACTACTCAAAAGGACATCACCACTCCAATAACAACAGTTCCTACAATAACTCCCACCACTCCCACTTCATCAACACCAATTGTAAACCCAACTTCCACCCCAGCAGATTCAACCTCTCCAGTCACAGCAACCCCTAGTATCACCCCCTCTACTACTACCACATCCTCCCCTGCATCCACTGCTGCAAGTTGGTGTGTTGCTAGCCAAAGTGCATCACAATTAGCTTTACAAGTTGCTTTAGACTATGCTTGTGGCTATGGTGGCACTGACTGCTCAGCAATTCAGCCCGGCCGAAGTTGTTACAATCCAAACACTATCCGGGACCATGCTTCTTATGCATTCAATAGCTATTATCAGAAGAACCCAGTTCCAACTAGCTGCAATTTTGGGGGAACTGCTGTAACTACTAGCACTGACCCAAGTAGGATACCATCTCTTCTATTTTTTTTTTTAATTTGACGTCACACGCTCTATATCTTATTTTTGCAACATTGTTTTCAGGTACTGGGACATGTCAATTTCCATCCACTAGGTAACTCTCTTATCCACCTCTGCTTTCTTATGTTTTCCTATCACCTTTTTGGGGAGAAAGAACTTATTTGTATAATATACATTGGGTTTGCAGCACAAGTTCATCCGTCTTAAACACAACAAATTCAAGCGGCTCAACTGTTTTTGGTGCAGTACCTTCTGGCCCTTCTGGCCCTTCTACCTCAACAGCAGCAGCTACAAACTCACATAGCCTGCAAAATTTGTTCATCATGATGTGTCTGATGGTGTTGTTAATCCCATAAAATCTCTATACAAGGATGGGAATTGCATTCACTTCCAGGTTCAGGTCGACTTCCCCATCTATTGGTGTTTTGGGGGATGGAATGAAGCATATATATTAATACCGGCCTTAGGTCTAAATTGAGAATCTGAGCTCTTGTACTTGATATGCAATGAGTTCTTATTGATGAGAGAGACATTATAGAAAGAAAAAGAGACAAAGCAATATGATAGGTTCTTGTAGTTGTAGAGGTAGCAACCCTAAGGTTCTTTTCTTTTTTTGTAGTACTTCAGAGCAATAACATACATATCTTGAAACAAACAACCCAATTAGGCTGTTGAACTTTATGTACTTAATAATGCCTTTCAAAAAACTACATGTACTTAATGGGAATGAAAATTTTGATTGGAACTTGGAAGATTGTGCATTTCCTTTTTAAATGTAGCAGCATATATAGAAATCATTTATGGCAGTGTCCTCATATGAAAATCAAATTGCATAAGCATGGAATTGATCAGGCAATAAAAGCTACCCGAAGATGTACTAGAACTACAGCACCAATTGTTGGCTTTGATCTAGACCTTGAAAAAATTATTTGAGCTTGAGCCGACCTTAAACTTGATAAAAAATACGGGCCGAGCTTGACCATCTTGGTATTCGGTTCGGCTCAGCTCCATTTACACTCCTACTCGAGTCAAATGAACTAAGTTGCTTGAGCTCGTTTAAAAAACAAGCCAAGTTCGAGATTAGAAAAAATCAAATGAGCCAAGTTAGGTTTGAGCCTAAAAAAAATCATTTGAGATTGAATAGAGCTTGAGATCAATAGAAAACATACAAGCCGAAGTTGACCACCTTGGTATTTGGCTCGACTCGGCTTATTTGTGCCCCTCCTCGAGCCAAATGAACCCAAGTCGAGCTCATTTGAAAAACAAGCCAAATTCGAGCTCGCGAAGAATTAAATGAGCTGAGCTGACCTTGAGCCCAATAATATATTAATATTCATTCGAGTTTGAGCTGAATAGAAAATATACGAGTCAAGCTTGAAAATCTTGGTATTCGAATGGGCTTATTTTTACACCAAAAACATCAAACAAAAAGAAATTAAAATAGGAATTTCCATTCCTGCTCTGCCGATAATAACGAAATGCCAAAATAAACCCATAAGTTATATAAATGGTGCAGCACTTTGAATTATAATAGAATATTAGCACATGGGATGGGGGCAAAAGCACTTAGAAGCCACTCAATTGATCTGATCAATTTGCTTCATTGCATAAATTGAAAATTCTTGGTGCTTTTGTTTCTTATCCATCAATCACTTGCCCTGTTTCATGCTCATACAGTCATACTCTGCATATGGAGCACCACCAATCCATCCTCATCCAACCCCTCATCCATGGAGGACAACCCAAAACAAAAACAACCCATCTCTCACCAAACAACGATGACCCTCATGACCACCATCACAGCGGTAATGGCATCACCATACGTTTCCTTTCACTCATTTTCATCGGAGTAATCTCATTGTGGGCAAACCAGGAAGCCTCCAAAGGCTTCGACATTACCATCATAAACGACGCCAAACGCGCTCTCCCGCCGGCAAACGCTTCAACCTCTTCTACATCTCCAACGACAAAGCCACCCGCATAATCCTCAACACCAGCAATTTCATCGAACACCTTCTATACCCTGTTGACAGCGACCACCCCAAGAAGCACGTCAAACATGTCGTTCTCAGGCTTCTCAGGCTCAACTTGTCCGACGACAACATGGGGGTCGTCGTTCACTCCTCCAGCGAAGAACCTGACAATTTTACCGTTAACATAAGCCCTTCGGTGATGGAAGAGGCCAATGTGAACCGCGCATTGGTCTCGGCGATCGAACGGGGCATGTCACGCGTGTGGCTCTGGGGAGGCGAGTCTGGTGCTCAGCCAGAGCTCGTGGCCGGCATAGTCGAGTACATTAGGATGGCGGCCGCGGGGTTCGGTCGCATGAAAAGTTATGGCGGAGGCGGCGCCGCCGCCAAGTTGGCGGAGTGTGAGGGGGTTTGTTGGGAGGACAAGGACCCTAAAGTGGTGGCGCGGTTGTTGAATTATTATGAGGGGTATAACAAGGGGTTCATCCAACGGCTTAATGGGGCCATGAAAGACAAGTGGCACGATCGATCGAACGGTGGATGATGCATTAGGCATGCCGTCACAAAATTTGTGTGGATCGTATGACTTTTAAACGTACAACTCTTAATTAGAGTTAGCCTCTGTTTGACACTGGTTCTTAGAAACACTTATAATCAGTAGTACTTTTGTTGGAAACGCTTATGCTCATAAAAACACGCAAATTTTTTTTTAAAATTCAAGTATTTCATGCAAAAGCACTTGGACGTGCTTCTTGAGTAAGCAACTATCAGGTGCTTCTCAAAAATTCACTTAAAAGTGCTTTTATAATCAATAAGCACTTTTATTTATTTATACCAAACACAACTAAAAACGTTTTTATCAATTCTAAAAACAGAACCAAAAGGGCCCTTAGTCTGTACTTTTATTGTTATTGCATGATTTATAGTTATTAGTTTGTGGGATGTTACATTGTTAAGCCATGCACACACAGACAAAGGATCGGTGGATTGAATCATATAATTAGTAGTTGTATAATAATGTCTTTGGTCCTTTCTTTTTCGAAGAATAATACTATACTTATCACATTTTTATATCATTTTACGTGTCATTATTTTATTGGACAAAATTTTTCTTTTTCTTTTTGGGTTTTTATTTTTATTTTTTAGTGTCCAATATATAAATGCTATATAAGTTACCACATAAGGTGGTATAAAATTATAATATAAAAATATGAGATATCTAGCACTACTGTTTTTCGAGCAATGCACATGATGTCTTATTCTTTTGTTTTTGTTTTTTTAATTTATGCATCTAAGAGATTTGATAATTGACTTGTTACACATTCGTGCCATCTAATTTCATATTATAATAGCTGTCATTTTTAAGAAAATTGAGCTAGTTCTCTATGTTTTCCAACTTCCTTATCTATAAGGTAGGTAATTAATTAAGTTGGTATGGGTAAGAGTGCCTACATTCAGGTCAACAACTCTCAACCTCAGCCCAGCCAAGACTTGACCATTTGTTGCTGGCCCAACTTGATTATAATCATCTAATGTGATCCAATCCAATTCTCATTGGATTGGATTGCAAATTAAATCTACAAACCAATTAACGGATCAGATTCTTGATCTCTTATTGTAGGCAAATTCTTAAATAGGTTGTCTGATGTGTATGATACAATTTTATTAGTGGTAGGACCTATGTGTACTGTTTATTTTAAAAAATTGTAAATTTTACTTAAAATATACACACATATTATTATTTTATTTGAGATCGTAACAAACCGGTGACACGAACCATCCTATTAAAAATCTATCTTTATTGTATCATCTTCCTATCACTATTAAAAATCTATCTTTTATCATCTTCCTGTCACTATTAAAAATCTATCTTTATTGTATCATCTCAACTAATCCTTTTATGTACCATATTCTCAAGAGAGGTGGGACTTATGTAGGTTATGTGTGTATGCTGTAAATATTGTCACGAGAGACTTTCATTTATCTTTCAATTCATTACAATAACATGACATTTTTTATAAGGTAAAAAAAACTTATCTATCTCATACATTTGTTTCTTTTATTATAAAAACCTAACACGTAATGAAAAATATAGACATAATATATAATATATAATATATATATATATACATATAAATGATCACCCATTTATCATAGAGTGAAGAATTTTTCACTCACCTAACTACTCGTTCACCACAGAGCGGAGAATTTAATAATCATGATTGTCTATTTTTTTCGTTTCTCCTTAAAGGTCGTTCTTGTAAAAAATCAGTTAAATTGATAATTATTTGGTCATCTAAATTGTGCAGACAAATACAATTTGTGAGATAAAATTAAAATAATATTGACAGTTTTACACTAACTAAACAATTTCTGATTTGACTAATTTTTTGTAAAAATAATTTTTGAATGATATTTTAAAATATGGACAATTTTAATCATTCAAATTTATTATTAGGTAATTAGGTGAGGGACAAAATTTTTTACTATATGGTGAGCGGATGAACATTTACATAGAAATCCTACTCAAGAACATCCCGAGGCAATGCCACAGACAATGAACAGTCATAAATTATTTCTTAAAATATAAAAAGAGGATAAGGAAAAGGCTACTCATAAATTGTTTCTCGGATTCAAAAAGTTGCAGACTGCAGAGGATAAAAATCCAACTAAGAAAAGCAGCTTAATTGGTCAAACAATTAAATACTTCCGAGTTCCTACACCGACTACAAACTCCATTATCCTACAACTGCCTATACTTGGAGCCTAAGTAAGATTCACTACTTTTTTCTTTCCTCGTACATCAATATTCAAGCTCATGGGTATGTGAAGTGAAACACAAGCTTGTGCAATTAATAATCTCTTTTATTATCAGGAAGAAATTAGAAAATTGTTCATGAAATAACTTCGATGTGTAATGCATGTTGCAACCATGGTACACTTGCTTCCATATGCTAAATTTGTGGCCAAATCTTATCTTTACAATTGTGTTTATGTGCTTAATTATATACTCTATGTTCCAAATTAATGGCCAAATCAGCTTTGAAAAAATGGAGTTCATGTGCTTATATACTATATATATATTCCAAATTAATTCATGCAATGTGAGACTATACTAACAATCTCATCTACGAATGCATAAATGCATAATTTGTAATTAATTTGAACACATGCATGATTAATTTCATATAATTTGTGAACAAGAACGATAATAACATCTATATCAAACGGCAATAACAACAACAATAATAACAAATGCATCCGATTAGAGCCACAAGTGGGATCTAACAAAAATAAAGACCATATATAATATATATGGTTAATTTCCTGACCTTACCAAAAAAAAAATATACATATAGAAATCTCATAAGATGGGTGAACTAAGGGGGTTGTAAACCAGTTAAGGTTTATTTCTTTCTCTTATTTTTATCCTGGACAATTCCTTCATTCCCAGCTAGCATCAAGTACTTGTCCTTCCTTGTAAGAGTGGTACACTCAAACCCCAAAGCATCCGCCAGTTTCCTCTGTATATAGTTAGCCACTTCACAGCTAGACTTGCCCCCAGCACAAGTTAACCGTTTTGGGAGCTTCCCTAGCACCTCAACATAGTAGCCAGGCCTGGGGTTCATCAAGAAGAATATGGGGTCCAAGCATTTTAGCCCACTGGCTGTAGTCCCATAGAACATGGTCACATGTGTGTTGATAGCCACAGGCACAATCTCATCAGCCAATTCAGCAAACAGTGAGCTGAACCTCAACAGATATGGCTCTCTGCAAGTTGTTCCTTCAGGGCACACCACCAAATCACCCTCACTCAGCAGCCTCTGCATGGTCTCTCCATCTTGGTTTCTGTCCCTTATTAGCCTCACTGTCCTAATTGGGGCTATGATCTCAGACATTTTGCTTAGGCTGTATGTGACTGCAGTCAAGGGCTTGCCCAAAGCTGTGCTGAGGAAAACTGGGTCTAAAAGTGTTCTGTGGGTGCACACATAGAGGACTCCAGTTCTGTTTTTGTGATCTGATTTTGAAGAAGTGCGCCCTTTGACAGTTAGGTTCACACCAGTCCAAGAGGCCAATGCAAGTGCTAACTGGTAGGGAAGGAATATGCCCACAGAGATTCTGAATATGGCTAGGATTATTCCAAGAGGGAGCCACATGAACATGGTGAGAGTTGCAGATGGGGTAGGCAGGAAAGCTAGCCTTCCATCATGAAATATTAGGGGCTTTGGGTATTTTTCCCTTGGCAACACTGAACTTGAACCAATCTTGTTGTCTTCCTTGTTCACTACATATGCTTCCTGTACAATCAAAACCATAGAAATTAATAAGAATTAATTAATTGATAAGAAATTTCACTACCACATGGCCCACATCTATATTCTACACATAAATATGTAATAGCTAGACTCATGCATCAATGGAAACATTATATAATATAACCTGTACATAATATTTGTCAGGTTGTTGACCAAGGCCAAAGTAATATAGATTATATAGATGTGATGTCTTAGATTAATTTAATTGTTTTATTATATTTATACCCAACATAAATTAATTGACAAGTCAGAGTGTGCATGCAAGAAAAACAAGATAGAAAAGTGTGCAAGAAACTTTTCCTTAATAATTAATTAATTAATTCAAGGAAGGGAATTCTTGTGCGTTTACTTATAAATTATATGATTTGTGAAAATGGTTATATGATGCAATTAGTGTTAACTTATAGCCCAATATCTTCTGGACTACTCTAAACCATAAAAGTTGATATGTATAAGAACCAAACTATAGGTAGCTATGGGGTTAAGTATATGGGATTAACCATAAAACTTCACTAATAAGATATTAATTTCACATTAGAAATTTAAGGAGATATTTTGAAACCAGCTAGTGTTGTATGTATACCTTGCAAAGGGAGATAAAGAGACTGTCATGGAGGCTTGAAGTTCCAAGTCCAATATCTGGCTTTTTGTCTCCAAAGTGCTCCTTTACAGCTCTGTGCTTCACAAGAAAACCAGATTTTGATAACAGACCAGTGAAGTAGTGCCCAACTGTTTGCAACTCAGTCCCCATAACATCACCAACATCCAAATATTCCTTGAGAAATCCTTCAACCATGACTCTAGGGACACTTGTGAAGACAACTCTAGACCCTGTTGAAGCCAAAACCTCATAGGCTTGACGGTTGAGATTTTCAAGATAAAACTTAGGCAGGACAGCCCTGCCAACACTCTCCATGTCCTTAATCCTAAGCCCACAAAAAGTGATGAAAATCATGACCCTCAGTTTAAGCTCATAGTCCAAAACCCACAAAATGGGGGATGATAAGAGCAAGAGGAATGCTCTGAAAATGCTACCACCTTCAAAGGCAACCAACATGAAGTAGGGGAAGAAAGAGTAGTGGGATCTCAAAAGGGCTCCATGAATGTCACAAACAAGTGTGTCAGAGCCTCTGCCCTCCAGACCACACTTGGTCACACTAGGGAATAAAGGAGTAGCAGTAGCAGGTTGCTGTGAGGACCTAAGAGGTGGTGATGATGATGAGTTGCTTAAAAGGAAACCACAGTTTCTCACTTTCCTTGCAGCTCTGTGACATGAATTTGCCAACAGCTGGTACCAAACCCAGTCTGTGAGCTTGAGAAGTACCATTGGAAGGACCATAGTTTTTTGTCCTGCCTATACCAAAGATGTTATATATGGGAACTCTTAATATGACAAAGAAAGGAGAGCGAGAGAGAGAGAGGTGTAAATGGGAAGGGATGTGAAAAAGAGAAAGGGTTGCAGTGGGTATTTATAGGAGTCACTAAAGAGAGAAAGAGAGAGAGAGAGAGGAAGGTTGACCAGAGCATTTGGTTAGCCACACAGTTAGCATTAATTGCCACCTCAACATTTCTATTTCTACTATTTGTTCTTGTATATTTTCTTATTTGATCATCTTTGCAAGTGCCTGATCAACATGCTGCCAGGCAACATCCTTGGATTGCTTGCAACAACAGTAGGTTGGATTGTTGGTGACCGCCTTAATTGGCAATTTCTCTATTTCTCTCTCTCTCTACCATTCCAATGGCATTGGAATGTGAGCACATTTTTAAGGATGCAAATATTGATGAGGCTTTTTATTGTTTATCCACATGAGCTTCATCAATGAATCACATTTTCAATCTTATTTTCTTCCAGGAGGACCAATCCTGAGTTAGATCACCCGTATCCATCTGATTTATTGACTTTTATAACCATTTAAGAGATTGCAGAAAGTCAAATGCCATCAGTAATTTGCAACTACTATTTGTCCTTTGACTTTCTTTGGTAATAACAAATTTTGGTTTTCCCAACAGGCCAATAGTACTGCCATTGATATTCTGAGTCCTTATAGCATCATATGATCACTGCTATTGAATTTGGTTGATTAGGAAAATATATGACCATCATATAGTTTGAAGATTTTAGGTTCCAATCAAATTATGAAACTTCATGGGTTAGTTAATTTAATTTTGTGACTACAAAGTCACTCTTTTAGAATTTTTATGAGTCAGTACATAAATTCTTAATTTACAGATTCTTGTCTGCATAATAAGTATATAAATTGACAGCATTGTATGTGTGAAGTCATCCACACAATTATTCTTTATGTTATACCCTCAAAGGTAGTTGACACCTCAACAGCATTTTTCCTCTTTTTTTTGTAAATAATTAAACAAACAAAACATTTATATGAAATTAGTCAGAGATTTCAGTATGCATGATTCTTTACTTGATAATAATATATGCATGATTCTGCCACAAAATCTATGAAAACCCAATGGTTTTATTTTCCTTTTATTTTTTTCGGGTATGGCAGTTAGGATCATGCAATTCTGATTAGCAGGTTGGTGAAGTCTTAATCATTTGATATGGATGTTTGAATATTATCATGCATTTTGTTTGCATGGAGTTAACACTAGAAGATATATTCCATGGCCAAAAAAAAAAACACTACAAGATATATTCACAAATCTAAAGGTGAGTTTGGTGTTCTGTTTTTCTTAGTGTTTTTCTCTCTGATCCTGACCAATGAAATAGAAATCATTCCATATGGATGTTTGACAGATAGCTAGCAGCTATAACACATGACATGCTTTCCAAAGGGAAGTAATTTATTTTCTTTTAAGTATAAGGCTATACCTCTATATCCAATCTATCAAGGCCAAGTTTGGAAAGAGAAATATGCGAATTGGCCCAAAGCAATAACATAGCGACTCACCTAAAATAAATTGGGCTTCAAAATTAGATTATCTGGATCATGAATTGGCCCAAAGCAATGACATAGTGACCCTCAATGGTTTTTTTTTTTTTGTTTTTTTACATTTTTTTTATAGAAAAAAGACTTCATCAATGAGAAATATTCGAAAATAGTAGATGAGGGCCATGAGGCTAAAGAAAGTCATCCTCCACCAAAACATGAAAATCAAGAAATAGAAGCTGCATGCTGGTGTAATACTGTAATGTGTATCACCCAAAAATCAAATGATCACATACACATAGGACCCACCATAAATAAAGAGCACACTTTATTCTAACAAGGCAACAGGGGTGGGGGGGGGAGTGAACCAAAGTTTGAGATCGATGCTATTCCTTCCACAAATACACAGCACTTTCTATTTTCTCACTAAATAAAATAATAAATGTAGGGATGGTTGGGAATTTATTCTCTGCACACACACCCCCACATGCATCTTAAATTCTTAATAAGTAGGTCAACGTACAGAAAAGATCTTACACGTGGAAATGTGGCATGCACTGCACATCAGAATTGGACAGTCAACACTGTTCTTATCATGATGACTCTTTTGAAATTTGAGTCTTCTCTTGAGATCATTTTAACACCATCACAATAATTTAATACTTGAAAGTAGAAACTAAGTGTTCAAAGTTCAAACCAAATCCAAGATTGCGCATGTCCTAACTCCTATCCGATGTTTGGCCTTGGATTCGTTCAACTTAATGGATGATTTAAGATAAGAGTAATTCCAAGGGTTTCAAAAATGTTAAATCGCATGTTAGTAGAGTTTAAATAGGCATTTAAGTTAATTAAAATGTTTGAAATGTCATTTATGTGTAAAATACAGGTTTTTATATTCAATTTTTTGCTAATAATTTAAATAATATTAATTAATATCATATAGTCATATAAAAAGTATATAATAAAATCATCAAAAGTAAAAGTATAGTGTCAAAGTAAAAATTTCAAAAAAATATAAGGATCAAAAGTGTCATTTCGTCGAGATAAAATCTATTACATAGTTGGATTGTGGACCTATGGTTGAGCACGGGTGGAGCCAACTAATAAGAGTAGCCAAACAGGTCTTTCAAATTAGTAACAAAAAAACAGGTCTTTCTCAAGTTACAACTTACAACACACTCTTTCGACCAAAAAAAAAAAAAAAAAACTTACAACACACTCTCTCTCTCCCTAAACCCTCTCTGTGTGTGTCTGCGTGAGTTTGTGGGCTCTGTTCCTCTTAGATAGACGGCAATGGACAAGTCACAGAAGCAAGTGTACCTATTCTACTGCGCCGAATGTGAAGACCTTGCTCGACAGGTCGCTTCTCAGTCTGACCAAATTACCCTCCAGACTATAAAGTGGAGGTTCTCTCTCCCTCTCTCTCTCTCTCTCAAGCATGTTTGTTATGTTTTTTTTTTCTTTATTTGTTCTGCTTGCTAGTCTGCCTTATCACCCATTTGTGATTTCTGCTTGCTGTTCTGCTTTATTTTGTTTTTTGTCTTAAATTTTAGATGGGTACTTTTTATTTCAGCTCACTTTTTACAAAGAAAAAATGGGTACTTTTCTTGTCATTTGTTAATTTTTTGTATGCAGTATTGCAGTATTGCAGTGATACAATGAATAGAAACAGAATAAGAAACCAAAAGAGGGAAAGGTATGATTTTGTGTAAAGCTATGCAGTGTGCACACAGGAGTGTTGAAATTTGGATGAACTTGAATGTTGCTTAGATTGATTAGTGGAGACTAATAAGAAAAGAATCATTTATACTGGAGAAGGGTAATCGAGAAAGATTTATATCAGGGTTGCATTTTAGTAATTACTGAAAATTGGACTAGCCCATTGTGTTTTACATAAAAAATTTCATTGAATCCATTGTCAATTTGTCATATATGCTCTAGTCAAGACGGATGGCACTCACCGCATCCTACACTAAGCGCTACATTCAATGTATATGCTCCACATTTTCTCTTGAAATAGAACTAGCATATATGCTAGGTACCTATCCTCTACCGTGACAGATTTAATGCATAGCAGATATGTATGTAATTACTAAGCTGCGATACAAGGTTTTTGTTCTGTCTAAAGTCTAACTTATCATTCTGGTTCTTTTGATCCAATGTATTGCAATTGAGGAAACTTGAATACAAGTCTCCATAATACCTATAGTAATATTAATTACATGTATGTGATGACAGCTATGTGATACAAGAACCTCACATGTACAACTAGCATATGTAATACATGAATATATCATGTCAGTTACAGGAGGACATGAATTTATTCTGTGTAAGATAAGTGCAAATACTTACTGGATTGTATTTATACAGGAATTTTGATGATGGATTTCCAAACATTTTTATAAACAATGCACAAGAGCTTCGAGGCCAACATGTTGCCTTTCTTGCATCCTTCAGCTCCCAAGGAGTAATATTTGAACAGCTGTCTGCAATATATGCACTCCCCCGGTTGTTTGTTGCGTCCTTCACATTAGTATTGCCTTTCTTTCCAACTGGTTCCTTTGAACGAATGGAAGAAGAAGGGGATGTAGCAACTGCATTTACCATGGCAAGAATGCTATCAAATATTCCCATATCTAAAGGTGGCCCCACCAGTTTAGTCATCTATGACATACATGCTTTACAGGTTTGTTTGCTTATTCTTTTTTCTTCTCTTTTTCTGATGCACGAGATTTTTAATATGTAAATTGGTCACTTTTTTCGATATTTTCTGATATGAATACTTTTTATCATGTTATTTGTACATGATGCTACTGAGAAGTTTGTATTTGTAGTTCACTCCAGTTAATTTTTTCTTGATATTTATTCTTTTACAGTGTTTGACCTCTGTTTGAAATTCTCATTTTCTCTATTTTTAATCACGATGGGAGTAAGACTGTATATTGTTTTTTTCCATTACAGTTTTGGGTGAATATTTATGCGTTAATTACTTAATGTTCTATTTATACAGGAAAGGTTTTATTTTGGGGACCATGTTTTGCCTTTGTTCGAGACTGGAATTCCTCTCTTAAAGCAACGTCTCCACCAGCTTTGTGATTCTGATAAGGTGAGTCTGCTGCACCATCTTCCATGTGTCTCATAATGCTTTTTTCTATGCTCTTTATAATCATTTCTTCAGTTTCCATACCTTGTCTAGGAATGCTTGCTTGCTAACCTACAGTATTTTCTGTATTTATGATTTCCATTCTAATTATAGTTCCCTTCCAGATAGTTGTTGCCTTTCCTGATGATGGAGCATGGAAGCGATTCCACAAGCAGTTGGATCATTTTCCCATGGTTGGTCTGAATTTTTGCTTAAAGTGGGAATTAGTTCTATTATCTATTTCAAATATAACCTTTGTGAATTGGTCGTTGTTTAATGGCAGGTGGTATGTAATAAGGTTCGTGAAGGCGATAAGAGGATAGTTCGGCTCAAGGAGGGAAATCCTGCAGGTTGTCATGTGGTCATTGTTGATGACTTGGTGCAATCTGGAGGTACTTTGATTGAGTGCCAGGTATTTTTTCAATGGGTGACCCCTATTTATCAATGTGTTTTGCCCTTGAACTTTACATATTTTTAAGCCTGTTGCTTTAGAATTTTGACATGTTTATGTTCTTTCAAGATTGCTATTCCTTAGTTATGAGAATATGGTATCATTTATTCTGGATGTAATAGAGCTAGCTTTTTATAGCTTGTCCTAGGTTGTGGATCTCTTGTCCACGACTAGGCAAAATTTTTGTTAACTATATTGACTTTTATTAATAAAGTCTTTGTTTTCTATCAAAAAAGGAAAGAAAATGAGTAAAAAATTTAAATTAAGTCCTAACCTAATTCTTTTTCCTCATAATTCATGCAATCGCTCTACTCCCTAGTATTTCTAGCACAGACACATGTGGGTTATGGACATGACACGATATAGAGAGACATAACTGGTGAACTGAAAATTATGGATATGGAATGTATAGCAGGGCCTTTTAATTGAGTTAATTACACTTACACCCCTTGAGGTTTATCGTCTTTTCACATACACCCCATGAGGTGTCAAAACTGTTGTATATAACCCCCTGCAAGAGAATATTTCTATTGAGGTTGAACCTTACACTTCGAGTAATCTTATTAGGCCATTTCACTACTTAGCATGCTTTTTTGCATACTTTGTCATCATTTTTCATGTCACTGTAGGGGATTACATGCAATAGTTTTGAAACCTCAGGGACTGTATGTGAAAAGACGATAAACCTGTAAGTGTAATTAACTCATTTTTAATTACTATTATATGCCTATTGTCACCAAATGTTTGAGCTGCATTTGATATAAACACTTCACGTCAAGACAACATATATTTAATTTCATACTTTGGACATTTAGAAATTACGGAATATGTAACATTAACATGATTCAAAGAGTGGGGCATCAGATTGTTGAGTCTTAGAAGGCCATGTACTTGGTCATGTGGTGTGTTACAAAGTATATATGGTTCCCAAAAAAGTATCAAAAAATAGAATTTAAGTTTTCCTGTGATTTCTCTTTTTTCTTTTTTCTTTTTTCAATGACTTTGCTTTGTATTTTAATGACATCATGCTTCAGTTGGAATTTTATGGTCAGATCTCATAGCTTTGTATCGTGTGCATATCAGAATTCTAAAACCATTTCAAATATTTATCTTCTATGCTTGTGCAACCTAATTTCTTAAATTTGCCTTAATCATTCCTTTTGTGTTTTTGATTCTGGCAGAAAGTTTTGGCAGCTCATGGTGCAGCCAAGGTTAGCGCTTATGTCACCCATGGTGTATTTCCTAAACGCTCATGGGAGCGGTTCACTCACAAGGATGGTAAGTACTTGCATGCTATTTATTGTATATATGTCGTCTCCGTATTCTCGTGGTCTTTATTGCCAATTGATTTGAATTGATTTTCAGAAGGATCAGAGAAGGCATTTGCCTACTTTTGGATCACAGACTCCTGCCCGCTTACTGTCAAAGCCATAGCAAATAAAGCTCCCTTTGAGGTGTTAAGTCTTGCAGGTTCTATCGCTGATGCTCTTCAGATTTGAACAAATAGAAAGTAAAAATATAGTTTGAATATTATGCATAATTTATAACAGCATTGTTTTATTGGGCAAGGCCTGCGATTGAAGATGGATACTTCACATTTTATGTTACTAATGAGTAATGACGCATGACTCAAATGCAATTTGCTATCTAAAGGTTCCCTATAATGTTAGAACTTATACTATGATAAGTTTATAATTCTGTGCTTTGTAATATGTCCACAAACACAATGATTTGGTGGAGTTCTGGAAAAGCAAATTATGGGTACGACCGTACAAGGTACATAATTATAGGATGCGGTTCCAAAAGAATTATTTTGCCCATTCATCAAAAACTACAAGAGCAAGAGCAAGACAATTGCATATGCCCCCCAAACTTCAATCAAGTTTTTAAGTTCTGGTTCCAAGGATGATGAAACCTTGCCCATCTGGTTCCATAACTTCATAACTTTAGCTGATGACATCTTTTCTTTCCTTAAATTTCCAGAAATTGATCTACTTAGAAACTTTATTCGCAAACAAACCGAAGATGTCAAACCAATCAAGCTAAACCATGCATTAATTCTGCCCTTTCTTTTGGCTTGGTCTTCTTGAATTGAATTTAAGAAAAAAAATCGTTACTAATAATGTCCAACATGCAACCGTGCCTCCCATGACTCATTAAACATGTGTCAACGCAGTGTCCATTGTTATGCGTGTTGGTGTTCGTGTCATGTTTGTGCAAGTTTCACCTCTTACACCTATGAACTTCCATAAAAATGTCATTTGAGACATGATTTTGTGTGTGTGTGTGTGTGAGAGAGAGAGAGAGAGAGAGAGAGGGAGTTCAATATCTGTACATCCATATATTTAATCCAATACAAATTTTCTTCAGTACATGACAACCCAGATACACTATGAACAAGATGATTCTGTTTGTAGGTCCCTTCTATACAACTTTTTTTTTTTCAAACACCCCTGAATCCCTAAAACCAACAGGGCATTTAGCCATATAAACACGTAATCGTATTTGCAAATGGGATTTAAAAGACCCAGAACAAAAAAACAAAAGGAGAAATTCTGCACAAACCGTGGAACGGAGTAATGCATATGGCTGCAGAGACTTCACAATTCAGCAATATGCTTCACCTTATTCTACTCCCTTGGTTGAATAACAATTTGCACTCTACAAATTAACAAAATGCTCTCTGCCGCTTTCCCTTCAATGATTCCTCAGGAAATATCATAAGTATCCAGCACTCAAAAGCAGACACTAGCCATAATGATTTATTATATGGCCCGTACTTTGACTTCTCTCTCTACTTTGTACACTTAACTATGCAGAAGTTAGCAGCCCTATCCCTGCTCAGGCAAGTAAGATTACCGATACATTGTTAACTGTTCTCTGGCTTCTCATCCAGATTCCCCTTTGGGCTGTCCAATGAGTCGCCCAAGTAAGAGCCATCTGGCTGCCGAATGCATATGTTTAAATTTCTCGAAAGGAAAGTTTCCTGGAGGATGCACAAACATATGGATATTCATCAGAGAACAATGTGTTACAAGACAACTTCATTACAGAGGCTCCTAATGATCCTAAGTAATCTTATGCACCAATGCTACAGTATAAATCAGGATCATTTTTTTTTAGAAACCCATTGTAACTCGAGAATTCTTGTATGACATAGCAGAGACCATATTGAGATCAAAATTTTGAGAATCCATATTACCTGATCACCAGCGTCTAGGCCCTCTGAGTGGAAGAGAATAGGCCGGCAACGTTTGTCCTCATTCATTAGGCTTGAATTCTGAAAATGAGTCACAAGGGCAGCTTTTCCCTGGATTCGTGCATATGCCAGTGAAGCAACTTTTTCACTGTTAAACTTCTCCCACTTCTTCCCGTTAAATGCCTGCACCAATTTTAATGGTATAAGTTCCCATTAGTTTGCACTCTGAGTCATATATCAGGATAATGTTCTTCAGTTCTTCCTAGAGAATAAAGCACTCAAATACAGAGAGACCAACAGCAAACAAGGGTTTCAAAGGGACCAAAACTAACCTCATAAAAGGCTACAATGTGGGAAGGTGACACCATATTGATGAAGGCATAGCCCACATTGCACTTATTCTGCAAAAAGAGACGAGTAAACATTAGCAATAGATCAACTTGAGGAAATTATAGAGTACTCGCAACAAATATTAGTACAAAGAATCACCTTAAAGTCAATTGGCAGGTAGAGAAAATCATATGTACCGCTGTGATTTTCATCAATAGCAGCCAGCAGCATTTTTGAAGTGTACCTAAAATGAGAGACAATATAGGGCAAAATGATAAAGGTATTCAAAACTGTAACCCAACAAAATTAGAAGATAAAAATTGCAAGCATCTACTTTCTAGAATGATTACGATTTGTCTTACTTATTCGGGATGTTTTTTATCATTAAAGTAGTCCTAGTATCTTCGCCACTGATAATTTTATCTAAATCAAGTTGAAACTGCCTTTTGCTATCTATTTGATTCCCAGTATTCTCAATCCGTCGACTTCTACCACGATCAGCCAATATCTCATTGATGGTTGCTGCTGGGCCAGTATAGGAACCATTCCCAAGGTACACAGGACCAGGCTTTGGCATTGACATCATTCTGAAACTAGGCGAGCCATTTTCAGTAATATTTCCTGGAAGACCAACACCACCACTCAAAGTTCCACGACCACCCATGTTCATCATGTAATTCCCGTTGCTGTGACTTAAACCCATGCCCCCAAACACTGGATTCATGAAGGATGTTTCTGGTGACTCTGGGAAATAGCCAAAATGTCTATCCAGAGGAACACCAGATGGAGCAGATCCCACATGATGGTTATGTGAACTGAGGAAAGAGCCATGCCGGCTAGTCAATGAAAAACCTTGTCCCTGTCCACTGGAAAATGGATGCCCCACAGACGATGTTGGCCAGGCAGAAGAATTATGCTCAGCATAAGGAGTCGGACTTCCCCAGAGAAACTGAGGACCTGATAATGTTCCAATCCCTGATGAATTTGAATTCAACTCGCCAAATGAGATGGGACCTGGACTTGCGCTTAATTTCTGCTCAGGAAAGGAATGAGGATGCTGATAGGCTGCTCCCTGTGTTGATGTAGAGTTACTATATATCTGATTTGTATGGTTTAACCTTCCTTGGTCCTTACCGATAGGTGCAATCTTTGCAGAGTTAGATACATGAGCTGGGAGAATGGAAGCTAACCCAGGCAAATGGTTGCTATCTACAGGACTGAGGCTTCCCAGACCTGGGGACTTACTAAAAGCATGCTGATTTTGTTCAACGGGGCTTCCAATTTGTGCCCAGGCACCTGTCACCATGGTAGCAAAGCCATAATTTTAACTTCTAGCAGACCATGCATTCCCAATATCCAGGAATTGATGAAAATAAGCAGAGATAATTGAGTTCTCAGACCAATGAAGAATGCAAAGAGATCTACCTGGAGGTGAGTTGGTTATTGGCGAACCCACTTGATGTCGGAAACTCCGAGCCTCATCTTGTTCAAGCTCTTGACTTAATTGTTGCATCAAGCTAGACATAAAAGTACAATGATATAATTCCCTACTCAGCTTAATGAATTAATAAATAAAAAATATATCTAAGGTTATGGGATTCAATAAAGGTTATAAAACATGAAAGTAGCGAAATCTATATGGCACACATAATGAAGGGCAGGAGACATGGGAAAAAAATTATAAAGTAAAAGGAACAGAAGGTAACAGCAGTTAAAGATAGAAGAAACTGAACAATTCATGAAATACATGTGTTGCAAACTCTCTATGAAATATGAGCTGGTATCTGCAGATTCTACACATAGTACAAGATATATGTATAAAATAGGTCAGTGAAATAGGCTCCAAGATCCTAGGATATGATTCCAACAGGAGAAATGAAGCCCAGCCCAAATCAGAAGTGCGACAATTGTACATCTTTTCTATATTTCCTTAGTTTTCAGATCCTTCACTTAGGTTTGAAGTTCCAACTGCACATTCCACGTCAAGTAAACCATTTATTTCTCAAGGCTCCTTTTCACAGGATGGAAGTCACCTCGTGACAACACATTTATTTTCTGTGGATGTATATTTTTGAAGTCGCCAAACAATTAGCAGCCATATATTGTTTTATACAAAATATTTTTAAGATTATGTCCTGTAATCTGAAAATCATGAAGGAAGATCTCATAAACACCTAAAGTTGAACATCAGTACAACACTTTTATTTGAAGTGAACATGAACTTTTGTGTATGGTAATTGTCGGTGCTTCAATACAGTTATCCAACCAAAGAAAATAAAAAATTCTATTCACTGAATCGAGGCTTTGGAAATTTGATTTTTGTGTAAGACGTTTAAAGGAGAAAAATTAACAAATGAAAGCACCATTAATCAAATAGGCTTCGCCTCACGATTTGCAATATTCTTACGAAATTGTTAAGATGTTAAAATTCAGGGCAATGCAACCCTAAGCTTAAATTGTCAAATTGTTACAGAACCCACATCAAGTAAATTGATACTTACTTTCTACGTGCTCCACCAGGGCGGCTGGGTTCGAGCTTTATGCGCTTCCCAGCTATGTCACTCCTATTTAATGCCCTTAAAGCTGCCTCTGCAGCTCTAACGTCATAAAACTCTATGAATTTATGGTGTCTCTTGTGTGGCGTTTCCCTGATCTGCATTTTGTGCTCAAGGAAATTTAGATTTTAAACAATCAATCAAGATAGTGAAAAGGTACACAACTGCACATACAAGGTGACAAGAAAAAAAAATCATATATAACATATTTTTTAAAGAAGTTACACCTCTTTGACTTCTCCATAGGCCCCAAATATCTGTCGAAGGTCATCATTTGACACTGATGCATCCAAATTGAACACCACAAGAGTCCCTTGGTTAATATCCTTTTCTGACGGGTTATCCTGAATTCAGCAGTGAAAAAGATGCATTATGAAAGTGTTGATTGAATCACTAGTACCAAACCAAATTTTAATAGCAGACATTTTATTCAAACCTTGGGAATTGAAAAATGAATGTCAAGTTTTCTTCGTCTCAAGGGCTTGTTCTGTAATGCACGCATTGCAGTGCGAGCAGCTCGGATATCATAGTAAGATATCATCACAAAGCCCCTATGCTTGCATGCAGTGTATAAAGTTCTGATATCCCCATATTGCTAAGAAAAAAGGGAGAGCTCCATAAATCAAACTAAGCATTAAGAGTATCAAAATAAAGATGAAAAGTTGGATACACACATACTTATAAAACTTCAAAAAAAATCCCAAAAAACTGAAAAAGCACTGCCAATACCCAATTGCAAACTCTGTTTCTCAATTCTCACACACCGAGAGCAAGCTTTAAAAAAATGAAAGAGTCTTAGCAAGGGAAGGCAAACCAGTGCACCAAATACATTATCTACCAAAACATTGTAGTTGGCAAAGAACATCCCAGTGATAAGAAGAATGTTAGCATAGGCTTAAAATTATCTTGAATGAGTACTGGGAGTACAGTGCTACAAATTCGCTACAAAATGAGGTCTCTAACTTTAAAAGGATAGTTCCTAAAGTAGTAAACCTGAAACCTACCTATGTCTTTACACTGAGTTAGCCAATGCAAGTTGCAACAATAAAGGAACTTATAATTATATAGACCAACCCAAGAAAGAGAGCATGATGAAGTCCAACTCAATATCAACCAAATATGAAAATCCAAAATCCAAGGGAATGAGCTACATAACAAGTTGGGCTAGAACATTAACTTGCATGGATGAAGTTACTAAAGAAGGGAAGGCCATCTCCATGATATCAAAAGTTCATTGTTTGATGTTCTCTGCAATAAGGACCTCGATGCACTTTAAGAGTTAATTTCTAATAAGGAATTTTTAGTGGGGCAATAGACAATGCCATTGAATCAAAAAGCTACAATTCATTCTATAATTTCTATTCCATTTCATAGAAAAGTCTCACCTAGAATTTTTTTATATTCTTTTTTTATTTTTCTTATAAATAAGAATCCCACCTAAAACTTTCATCTACAACCTAAAAACACAATGAAAATCTTTTTCCTTTTGAGAAAATCACCATGGTCTCAAATTTCATCTCACCCACCACCCCCACCCTAAAGTAAGAACTCTAAAGTAGCACCCCCCCCACCCACCCACCCGGAAAAAAAAGAAAAAAAAAAGAAAAGGGTGAGCGCTAAACCGAATACATAGAAAACAAGGAGATCAACAAAATAAGCAAGGCACAGAGGCCAAGTAAAACAGACGATTGTAATGAAATAACCATTATAGAATACCTCAAACAGAGATCTCAATTCAGAGTCCTCAACGTTACTATTGATATTTCTAACGAATAAGGTCCTTGATGGATGCTCTCCATAAGGATGTTCCCCGGCCACTGTTCCCGCACCATTTGGAAGAGCAAAATGACCAACCCCATTTGGAACAACCCCATCAGATATGCTTAGTTTCGACATACCAAGACCAAGGCTCTCTTGGGATTCAAAATCCAACTCCATTCCACCTCCACTGCCAAAGAGATCATAATCTTCCAAATCTTCCAGCTGACTAGGCAATCGACTTAGATCAAAATCATCCATTATGCCTGCTAAGAGCTCATCTTCATCATCAGGAAGCATGATTCCAAATGCATTTGACTCAGAATTTTCAAGTGGATCCTTAATCTCATTTTCTTGGTCAACTTTGTTTAAATTGGGCAAGTTATCATCAACAGACTGACCCAAATGCTCCAAATCAGAAAAATTCACTGCATATTGAGAAAACCGAGCCTCAACTCTCAACAACCATTCGACAGATAGGAATAACATTTATGTTACAAAAAGAACTTAAACGTACACTTTTCATGTGGAAGGACAGGCAATGAGCTCGAAAACAAGCTAGCATCACTTGAAGCATGATATGCCTCAGTTGCACGAAGGATCCCCCATGCAGTATTCTCCAATTTTCTAGGAATGTTAACCGATGGAATCTTAAAGGCCCCTACAAAAAAGTTACAAATGGCTGATCAAGATAATGATCATGCATACACGAGCAAAAAAGTTACAAATGGTTGATCAAGATAATGATCATGCTTCCATCAGTTAACAAAAAGAGAGGGAACCTTCAGAACGGCCCAATATAGTATCCTCTAAATGTTTCTCCATTGAATCGATTTCTGCAAACACAAGGGCAGTGAAAAATGAAAGTTAAACTATCAGAAAGCTCTTAAATGTATATTTCTTTTAAAGTTCAGAAAACATGCATATGTAAACAAACATACATCATATGCATCAATGAATATAATAAATAAATAATATCAACAGAAATCAGCATGGTGCAAAGAAATGAAAAACAAAGGAATCAATTATTAATCCTGAAGCCCAATCATGTAGTGCTCTGTACATTTCATAAGGGTTTTTAAAACATGATTTATAACTGAATTGAAACCCCAACAGTAAAAGACTTTAGCTGAGCTGCATAATGTTTCCCTATTTGTTCAGTCAGCCAATCAGGAATCAACTTAATGTGACTCAGCATGTACATAATTGGAAAGCATCAATAATTGCAATCTTCATTTTAACCAAAAAAAAAAAAAAACCATCAATAATTGGAAAGGTGAGCATCAAAATATGTACAAAATGTCGGAAGTATCAAAATTGGAGAGGTACATTTGATCTCTTAAGTATACATACAAATTTATGATGTTTTTTTCCTTAAAAAAAAGTATGCATGCAAATTCAGATGCAGGCAGATAAGAATCTAATCAAGGGAGAAAAGTATCAATCAGGACTAAGTAAAACATCCATCAGAATTACCAATGATCGGATTGATTGTTATGATAACAGAAGGGTCTATCAAACTCAACACAAGTTTTCTAATTGATGGAGTAAAACAAAACCAGCTTGACATATTGCCTCATAAACAAAGATCGGGCTGAAATCAAATGATGCCAAACCCATATGATGTGCAAACATAATCGACTGCGAATTCGGATGGAGAAAGTGCAACAGAACAACTCACTAGCTCATAAATTCCAACTGGGTACCAAGTCAACAAAGCTCTGAACTCAAATTTAGCACGCAAATTTAACAAAGGGACTTCAATGTTAAAATACCCATGTACGCCTACCTACTTCAGAACCCAAATTAGCTTCAAATTATTCCACTTTCCCTCAAATCTCACTAGTCAAATTAATCTCACAAAACTAGAAAAACCCACATGCAATATCAACAATCACATGCAAAAAAACAAAACTTTATAATTAAAAAATTATAAGAAAAAAGCCCAAAAATCCTAAATTTGATTTACCTCAAATAATTCAGGAGCCTAGAGAAAAGGGGGAAAAATGGAGTAGAGAAAAGACATAAAGAGAGAGTACCTTATAAAGAGAGAGTACAAACAAAGAGAGTAGTTAAAGAGAGTCCATTGAAGGTGCGTTATTTGGCATACTGAATTCAGAGTTGTTTGTCATGATCAAGAAAAAAAATTGTAGAGAGAGAGTTTCGTAGAAGCAGAGATGTTTGTTTCTTCTACTCCTCTACTTCCTCCACTCTCGCCGAGAAACCAGATAGAAAATGTAAGAAATTTTCTCAAACAAAAAGAAAATTGACAGATAACCCAAAAAATAAACAAATAATAAAAACTGAAACAGAAGCAAATGATTGGAGCCAAGGACCAAGCAGTAGCAGACTAGCAGTACATCAAAATATTATTTTCTTTTTTTCTTTTTATTTCAGACACTCGCACACATACACACAAACCATAACACCAAGCTCTCTCTCTAAAACTAGAAATTCGGCTGCATTTGAATTTCCTTTGGCGTCCGTTGACACAAAGCATATGAGATATGATCATATGACACACGGTACACACCACAATCCAAAACTCTAATGAAAATTCAGATAATTTCGCGGGAGACTTTGACCCTTGTTGTTGTTGGAATTACGCAACTGCCATGCTTCCCTCGCTTTCTCTGCTACGTGGCCGCTGATGAGTCGTTGAGAGGGTCTGGTGGGGCCAAAAGTATGGGGACTTGGGGAGCTAGAGAAGGCTTGTCTGCTGATGGTTGCAGTGGATTACTACGCTACTTATTGTGGTGGGCCTGCTGACGTGTTGTTGCATCGGCGAAAGGGCTGGGTTCCACTGCTTTTCAATAGGATGCCCCGAGGAATAACTGGGTCCAACCAAATGTTGCCACGTTTCTTTGATTGTGGGTCGGCTTTGACCGTGCCCGCTTGGTAGGGCTTTATGGCCCAACACACTGGTATTGGGCTGGACTTTAAACAGGCTTATATGGTTTTGTAAAAAAAAAAAATTTGGTGTCTTTCGTCAACAGATATATTTTATGGTTTAATTCTATAGTACTATATTGTTGATTTTATGGTCAACCAATATATATAACAGGAATAATAGTGTCTTTAGCTATTGTTGATACTAAAAAAGAAATGACTCAAAATTGAATATTGTTACTCCATTTAGATGAAATTTTTTTTTGAAGGTTTTTTTTTTTTAAAAGTCTATTATAAAAAATAGGCTTTTTTAAGGTTCATTATCAAAAAGCAAGTTTCAATGCAGTTCACTTTAACGAAGTCCCTTTTTTTCACATCTAGGAGAATTGTCATTGTCCAACAATGACAATTATGTTTTTTTTCTCCATAAACATGTCAAAAAAAGGATAAAACCAACACAAAAAATAAGCTTTTGGAGAAAAAAAATCTTAATTTTAATAATAACAAATAATTTTCACTATCCAATATAAACTATCTGGGACAACTGTTCAACAATAACAATCAGCACAACAGCTCCATATTAGCGATTCAACAAAAATCAAGATCTAGAGGCCGACGCCTACTTCCAGATCGATGGTAGACAAACTCCGATATGGACCTTCAAGGCTCTAGCAATGGTTTTATAGTGAAGAGAAGAGAATAGAGAGATAGAGAGAACGAAATGGATGGAATCGGCATAGTACCTCCAGATTAGCGATTCAACACATTTAGATCTGGAGGCCAACGTGTTCTTCTAGATTGGTGGTCGACAAAGTCTGATATGGACCTCAAGGATCCAACAATGGCTTATAATGAAAAGAATAGAGAGAGAGAGAGTATAAAGAGAAAGGTTGTCATGAAAGAGAGAGGAGAGGGAGATGAGTAGCAAGGGTGTGGTCTTGTCGGATAGTGAGGGTTCAATCGAAGAAGGAAGAGAGAGAGAGGCGATTAGAGAATGAGAATGGGTGGGAGAGAAAGAACCACCAAGTTTTTTAAAATATGGGTTTAAAGCTAATTAAGTGGACTCTTTTATGATAGAGATAAAATAGATGAGTTTAATTATCATTAAGAGTCCAAAAATGAACTTTATAATCATTATCTGTTTTTTGAATTGGGCAATCTAGTATAATCGCCTCTTATATTTATGAGTTATATTTCTGAAAATGAGTAAGACTCATAAATATACTCAATTCAACTAAAAAGAAAAAAGAATATTGTTGACAACGATAAATCTATAACGTTGCACTCTTTAAAAAGAACATAATGAATCTCTTATTTAGAAATAACATAATGAATTCCTTATTAGTAAAATGATTGTTTTTGCTATTACATCATGTTGACAATTATATAGTTAGAACAAGAACATGAACTAGTAGATATAAGAGTAGGACATATTCTTCTTTAGTTGCTAGGTGAACCTTGGTAATGGCTTAAAGTTTGTCTTTGTTGTAAGCTCAATTAACCTTGGTGTCCTTAACTCTTTAACTTGATTTGAGGGCTTATTTTAAATTACGGCCACCCCTGCACATGTTCTCCTTCTCGCAACCTCTGTCATACGGGTTACTTGGTGGAGGCAAGCAGTGTGAACCAGTACAATGGGGCTGGTCATGGACTCATGTCGAATCGTGCCATAACCAAGACTAGTGGCAGGAGTTGTTTCAATGTAAAGTGAGCACATGCACAAGGAGAGCAACAATGCGTAAAGTGAACGCTTGGACATGGCCATTTATTCAGAACAAATGGGTCAATTGGTTGGTCTACAGTCTACACTTACTAGATAATGAGAACTATAGGATTGGAGGAGGTGATGATAATGGGATTGGGAAATTAAGTTGCCATTTAATGTGATAGTTTTTGCCAATTTTAGACAATGTATCAAAGTGAACTTAACTTGAATTGTCTACACTGTTATTGATTGTTGGCTAAACTTTGAATTAGCTGTTAGGTAATTAAGAATAAAGTTATTCCAAACTACCTACTCTTGTCCACAATTCTCAAACTACATAACACATATGCATACATGTACATACCGATAAAATAAGGTTGAAATTAAAGATTGCTCATCTTACTAGAGCTCAAAATTAAATATGTTAGATAAAGTTCACAGAAAAGAAGAAAGTTTGAGTGTTAGATTTCAAATGATAGTGCAAATAGAGCCCCTAAAAACAAATATCTTAACATATTTGTGGTCATAGGGAGGAATTTAATTATACTTTCAAAGAAGAAATTATGTTGTTCATATTAGATAACTATATATGATGCCCTTAAAAACTTAAGTTATCAAGAAATGTGCCAATAATATATATCAAACAAACACATGTTTTCGTGTATAGCCCTAACCTACATGTGGAGTGCATACATATACTAACATACAAAAATAGTAGAGAGAGTTAGGGATAGAGAGTTTGAACCTAAAACCTCCTGCAAGCAAGATTCATATACCATAACTGACAACCATTGTATTTCAAAAGTTTAAACTATCAAATAATTAACCAACAATGTATATCAAGCTAACATATCAAAATTAAACTATTTTTTTTTCTTTTCTATTTTTATGTGAAAGAGAATTCAAATTTGAAACTTTTCCAATATTGCGGAGATAAACACAACTAAATCAATAACTACTTTGAGTTTGGTAAGTGTTTGATTGAATTCATGTCATAGACATATATTTTGAAATGGTTCATGGATATATGTTGCTATTCAAGATCATTGTGGGCCCCAGTTTCCGTATGTGTAGATGGGCCATTATATGTGTATGTGAGCAGATTGGCGAATTCAGTTCTTGATTCTTCTTTGTCCATAAGGTCTCAGCTCCATGATCATCGTAGGGTAGAGCAGCTTGGTAGCTTACTGCAAGGTAGCAATAATTGAGAAGTGGGTTTTCTGTTTTGGGTCTGAGCAAATGTAACAGTTTATGGATTTTTGGGTTGAAAACATTGGGAAATTAGGTAAAAAATGAGCCCAAATAGATCTCAAGAAGGAAAGAAATATCAAACGAAGCCCATTTCGAGGCCTAAGTAAGGTAAGGGTTCAATTTTATAGGGCCTTTGCGTGAAACATAAATTATGAAACTCAGTCAGTTGGTACAACAAGAGTTTTTTATTTTGTTTTTTTGTTTTCTTATTCTCTTGATGTAAACGCGTTGACAATTCATCCCTTTGTTGGAGTCTTGTAAATCTAATTCATCACATGCAAAACGAGTTAAGCAAAGTAGAATACAATATTTATAATTTAATTATCTCATTAAGTTATTTAATAAACCTCTAAAGCTGCTCTTACCCCTCTGTTCACATTGGTTTTGTCTTCAAGACTCCTAAAATTGGATAGCCAACTCTAACACAACATTTTAATCGATTGTGAGTCACTAATGTATATAGATCTTATTATAAACAAAAACTTATTAATGAATATATGATTGATTTATGTGTATTTCGCAAGTGTAAATTTCATATATACTAATGATAAATCAACAACTTTTCAATTTTATCATAATTATAAAAAATAAATAAATAAATAAATGATTAGTGTACGGGTTTCAATACAAAAAAAAAATTAACGATCCACAATTATTCACGTACAAATTCATGGACACAAAAACTAGCGACGGTTATTAAAACCTTTAGAGATGAATGAGATTGAAGATGACACCTGAACCCCAACTACCCCAAAATAAATTAGAAAACAAAACTAAAAAGAGTAGATGTTGAGCTTTGGCATTCTTTGCCCTAAAGACAAAAGACTTGGGTAGTTGGGGAGTGAGAAAATGGAAGTGGGGGAGCTACTACGAGTCTACGAGGCCACATCCACATGCCCAAAATGTGGAGCTTTGGCCCTTTGGGGGATATTGTGTTTGTGGTAGCATTGAGGTACTTTCATTTCACCGTCCGTGGTAGATGATGAAGTTGCAACATTGCAATCATGCATGCGATATTGGCTCTGCAATTTGCCACCGACAGGCTGTGGGACCCACTCTAGCTGACAATTTAAGCTGTGGCCTGTGGGATCCCACTCTCTTTAGTCTTTCCGACGGTCACTTGCTCGAGGAAAGTCCACGTGGCCACGTGCATGGACTCGTGGAGGAACGGACAGGGATGTACTTGTGATGGAGGCTAGGCATATCCTTTTCCCCAAACAGTTATACACAATACATACAGTATTTCTCTACGTATTTGTACTGGTATCATTATACGTATAACGTATACAGGTCAGGAGCAAATACGTAATTTGGATATTTCGGTGCAGCCCATTTTGACTCTTTATGACTACGGAACCGTGCAACATGTGACGATCACCCGATGTGGCAACGTGTCATACTGCCATTGGCTGTTGTTTTGCGATGGGATTGCTTTGCCTGCCATTGCAGTATTATTGCATGCGTTGGCATATCTACTTTGATCGTCCATTAAATTAGGCCCATCAAAATATATTAAAAATTATAATTTATGTGGTACGTAGCTGAAGATACATATAGTGTCATGTGAACATCTTATGTACATAAGTGTATTGGGTGCCAAATCTTTCCCTAAAGTTTAAGGAACATGAGATGATAACACATTGTTATCAATGTCGAATTCAGATATTTTTCTGTGTAAAAATGTGAATAAGATAAAAGAAGAAATTAACAATGGGCTTGTTTGACCCACTGATCAACCTCTTGGAGGCATTTTATCAAGCAGCTTCCTCCCCCACCACTCCTAAGGAATATATATTCAAAGGAACTATAATGTGTTGGGGCAATATTTTAATGGATCAATACCATGTAGGATATTGAATGGAGTCAATTGTCTTCATTCTCCCTCATATGGATCTAGTGATTTAAGAGGTTATCAATTGTTACTTAATTTGTTGCTATCTATAGTGGTTTAAGAGGTTAAGACTTTCCTAATAATCTCATATACGAAACAAAATTATGTAAAAACAAATAAGAATGAAGTAACTGAGATAACTACAATAGTTTAATGCTACTTGATTTTGGCATTAATGCTTGACTTCTAAATTTCTAATCTAAACCTTGAGATCAATCTATATACAAGTCAATAATTCATTTTCTTGATTTTATAGAAGCCAAATTCAGGAGTTCGATATTACTATTAATTTAAATTTGTGAGGAGTAAACAATTAAGCAAGTCTTCATTAAGAATTTAAAAGTGGAGATAAATGTTGATTAAGAAAAGGTGGATAAAGAATGAAAGACCCTCTTCACCTCATATGATAACTAGGAATGCTCTAACTCCCTACCATGCGTGTCCACTAGATGTGCACTTATATGGCCTATTCTTTGTACAAGAAGGAGCTAATGGGGTAATAATGTAATTAAAGGACCAATTACTAGTTTTTTAATTAGTAGTCGTAGATTATTAAACAACGGATACACAAAATGATTGAATGAAAATGACATAATTTTAATTTGGTGGGCAAGATTCGGTCCTCAACCTCCTTTTTCATGCGTGATTGTGAAAGCAAGTAGTAAATCTAATTATAAAATCCTTTTGTGGCTATCATGCAGACTTGCAGAGTTTCACGGCAAGGTATTGGACATTTGGACAAAGCGAATTTATATATTTTATATTCAATTCATGCTTTTTCTAGCTACATATGTGTTTGTCTTCGATCTGCTCTGAACCACAAGGAAATTAATATATAATTGTTTTCAACAAAAAAATAAATTAAAATTTAATATGATAGAGACAACCAAACACCCAGAAAGGAAAAACAATTAGAGAAAACTAGAATTAAAAAAAAAAACAAAAACAAAAACCATAAAGGGCAGGAGATGAAAAGAGAGAGACAAACAACTTTTCCTTTTCTTTATAGAAAAAAAGGGTTTTATTTTCAATAGTTAATAGGATTAATGGATGCCTACATGTCCCACATTTTAATAAAGAAATGCTGCTATTTTGCCTCCCAACTTTTGTACGTGGTTGGCCAGCCTCCACTTCAAACACTTTCAATGTGATTTGAAGTGATCGATCAAGATGGCTTTAGCTGATCATGCACTTATTCTTGCTAATTAAGCTTTTATTTAAAAATTGAGTTGCAGCTGCAGACCCAATTTTTGTCCTCTGCTCTATAGTTTCAATATCTTCTTCTCTTGTTACTTTTTTTATAGTAAGGAATTAATGTTGGCCGGTGTACGTAGAACCCAACTTCTTTTTAATATAGTTTATTAGTTTCCAACTTTATGTGGGTTTTATATGGATTCCAGGATACATATTATGGATCTCGTTTCATGTACCTGAGAGATGGAACAAAAACAGTTTGAGATGAATTGAGTTCTAAGACATTTTCCTTGTATATATGTAGCTTTTCAAGAATGCAATATAATCTCTCTGTGCATGCACATAAAATTCTCTCATTTCATAATTTGCAACAACTATGTTTCAGTACCCCTTTGATTTCCTGCAAGATTTATACGTGAGAATTAAAGTCTCACCTGCCCCGGGATACATTAGGTGGTATTCCCATCATTCCCTCTCTTTCCATCTCTCTCATCTCTCTTTTTCTCTTTCTCGATCCCTTTCTCTTATTCTCTCTCCCTCCCTGATGATACACACAGGTGACATCCCATGAATTAGTAAGTTTTATTCAAGATTTATATATCATATCTCAGTTTTATTAATTATTTTAGCTGGTAAATTCGATCCTCTTATATTCGAATTCTCACGAATAATTAAGTTAATCTAATACGTACATATAATTTGTAAGTTATTGTATGAATTTTAGTCTACCTTAAAGCATTAATTATACATATATGAAGATCAAGCGAACAAATCATGAGGGTTTTCCTAGCCTCATTAATAACAAAAAGGATAAAAATAGGTTTTTCAGGTGTTTACAACATATATATAGTGCATATGGAACTGAAAATTATCTTATTTTCTTGTTTAATGTGTGGGGTGATTAGTCAAACCATATAAATATATGATAAATATAGAAAAACTCAGAATTCAAGTTTCGATCAGTTTCATTTCATGCATCATATTGTGACTGCTATATATATATATACTAATCCTAATTATTAACCTGTAGGTGGGGACCCAATCCTTTTGCAAGTCGATCAAAAGGTTGGTAACTTGGTATTCGTAAATGTGTTATATAATTTCATATGAAACTTAATTAATGCATGTTTAGCATTATTTTTTTGTTTGTTTTCCATTTACATTAATCCAACATGAAAAGTCATATTTAATTAAGTTGGATAAAATGTCCATGTTGGAAGGTGTGGCCCTTGCTTTCAAGAACCCATAAAATATATATATATATGAAGTACCAAACGGAATTAAAAAATTTAGTATTAAATGGTGTAATGTGTATGTATCTGTATGATACAATGCATGCTTTGTGCAATAATTGTCTTTTCATAACTCACATTCATATTGTGCTTGTCTAAATTTATACTAACCAATTAATCAAATACATGCACATAGTTTAACCAAAAAAAACACACATGCATATGGTAATTAACCATACATACATACGGATATATGTGTAAACGGAAGCAGACAAATTAATGCATGTACATGCATTGGAATTTAAATAGCTATTGAGTATTATAAATAGCTTAGTATTAATCAATCGTACATTATATTTATTTTCAATTCCTCATCTATGTTACATTATATATACATGAAACTAATATATAGAATATAAAATTTAATTTGTTTTTTTGTGGTACTTTTATGACAAATTTAGTATAATCTATAGTCATCACAATTGCGATAGGTCACTCACATTGATCGATCTTTATTTTATATATAATTTTCTAAATTAGGGATATCTTCAACTCAGATTTTAATGAATTTTAAAATCCATAAAATTAATCAAAATCCAAGAAAATTGGTTGAAATTCTCATGAAATTTATTATGTGTAAAAAATTCATTCAAATTCATTTAAATCCACTAAAATTCATCACTTAATGAAATTCATAAGTTTTTTTTAGAACACTGAATTTTATTGAAATCTATTAAAATTTGAGTTGGGAACACTTTAATTACTTTGAAATCCATTAAAATTCAAATTAAAGACACCTAAATTTTAATGAATTTTTAAAATATATTAAAATCTAAGTTGAGAACATCCTTAATTATCATAATAACTAACAATAAAACAAGAAAATACATGTGCTGCACACAGTACGTAGATGTGTCTATGATCTCTATATGTTAACATTTGAAGCTAATAATATAGGTGGGGTTCACCCCTAAAACCATATTAAATATAAGAAGTATTGTTGATGCCCAAAAATGGTAGAGCAGTCAACGTCGAGTCGAACCACGTAGGCACGTTGACCCACCACTGAGTGGATGACACGTCGAAGTGGAGCAGGAACGGGTAGCTGGGTCCGACTGGTGAGTAATGAGAGAGAATGGTATCCAAAGCACCCTGCGCAAGTACACAAAAGTGAGCGGGAAGGGCACCGGTGTGGTGCCGGCCAAAGCTCCTCCGACGCTCAAGTCAGTGTTCAGAGAGATCTGAGAGCAGAGTGAGTGAATAGTATAATAATGATTTCAGTTGTCCTTTT
>QANW01008357.1:278102-305600 GCA_003254865.1 Dryas drummondii | reverse complement strand
GCTCGGTCGGAAGCTCGGGAGCTCGGAAGCTAGGAAGCTCGGAAACTCGGAAGCTCGGAAGCTCGGAAGCTCGGAAGCTCGGAAGCAAGCTAGAAANTCGGAAGCTCGGAAGCTCGGAAGCTCGGGAGCTCGGAAGCTCGGAAGCTCGGGAGCTCGGGAGCTCGGGAGCTCGGGAGCTCGGAAGCTCGGGAGCTCGGAAGCTAGGAAGCTCGGAAACTCGGAAGCTCGGAAGCTCGGAAGCTCGGAAGCTCGGAAGCTAGGAAGCTAGAAAGCTCGGAAGCTCGGAATCTAGGAAGCTAGGAAGCTCGGAAGCTCGGAAGATTGGAAGCTAGGAAGCTCGGAAGCCCGGGAGCTCGGAAGCTAGGAAGCTCGGAAGCTTGGAAGCTAGGAAGCTAGGAAGCTAGGAAGGTCTTTGCACCTCAACTGAGGGTAGAGAATTCAATGGGGAAAAATTGTAACTTTCCCACAGACGGCGCCAAACTGTTGATGCCCAAAAATGGTAGAGCAGTCAACGTCGAGTCGAACCACGTAGGCACGTTGACCCACCACTGAGTGGATGGCACGTCGAAGTGGGGCAAGAACGGGTAGCTGGGTCCGACTGGTGAGTAATGCGAGAGAATGGTATCCAAAGCACCCTGCGCAAGTACACAAAAGTGAGCGGGAAGGGCACCGGTGTGGTGCCGGCCAAAGCTCCTCCGACGCTCAAGTCAGTGTTCAGAGAGATCTGAGAGCAGAGTGAGTGAATAGTATAATAATGATTTCAGTTGTCCTTTTTGTGACAAGGAGGTACCTTTTTATAGTACGTTTGGAAGAGTGTCAACCAATCCGGTGATGACACGTGTCCCTTGTGATGACTTGCATTGTAGGAGCGCCACGTGTCACCGGTCTCGAGGATCCGAGTGAGTTGACACGAGTCGAGGCCTAGGAGGCTGGAGCTTAGGAGGCCGGAGCCTATGGGGCCGGAGCCTATGAGGTCGGAGCCTAGGAGGCCGGAGCTTATGGGGCCGGAGCCTATGAGGCCGGAGCCTAGGAGGCCGGAGCCTAAGAGGTCGTGGCCTAGGAGGAGCCTGGTAGGTCAGGGGCTAGGAGCCTAGGAAGGGCTTAGGCCCAAACAAAATGATGTTAAGCCTTATGTGACTTGTCGTTATGTTCAGACGATTAATCATATGAACAAGTATGACCATTCAAATTTTGGCACATGAAATTAATTACAGTTTATGTCATTACGTACACACTACTTGATACAGACAATTATAATTCATCAAATTGGGTGGATTCTTAATGAAAAGTGAAAACTACCCTCTTTAATATATGCATTGCCTTGAGATCACTCCATCACATACTTTGACATAATTTTTCCTTTAGAAAATTATTTTAAGGTTGGATTGGACGATTTTTCTTGATGAAGGAAGGTAATATTGAAACATAAGAAAATGTCCATAAAATCAAATTTAACACAGGTTTTAATAAAATTATATACGTCAAGAAATCTAAAGAGTAAAGACTTATATTGAGTACCAAACTTGATTATAGTAAAAGTTCTATATTATATACACTTCTTATAACTTCAAATGTACCAAAGAAGCATGAAATCAACCAAATTTAATTAGACTGGATTCTTACCTGAAATCCACTGACAGTTTTTCAATACGATGATTTAATCAAATTTATTGGAGTTACTTTCTTTTCGAACTGTTGGAGATAAAAACAAATAAAATTTAGTTTAATTTTAGAAATGGACTACTATGTGGACGTTTGAATATATATACATATATATAAATACATTTTTATCGATGAGTTCATTTCTTTTCTATATTCGGTTATAAATTCATAGGTCTTCTGATCTGTCTGCACCCGATGCACTTGAGGTTGACTAGTAGTAATTCAGTCACCATATGATTAATGTCATCATGGTGATTATCATTATCAATTATCAGTTATCAATTTATCATAACATAAATCCAAACCACTTATCTACGTGGCACTTTCTAAACCTCCCACTTGTCCCACCAACTCCCACTTCCACCTATCAAAACAGGCCACCTGTCCAGAAACTCTCGCCACCTAACTCTGTGAATTGTGATCAGCAAAATCCAAATGAGAGCAGAGCAACATTAGCAAATTCATTCTAGAACATGGAATCTCCAGACAGGAATCTCCCAATTTTCCACGTCATCACTCAAACTCAAACCGCATTATCCGAAACAACCCCTACATTTCCTCGCAATTGCAACCCACCAAAAATATCCTTATCCGTATTCATACGTTTTTACTTTTTCATACGATTACGAAAGCATACCACCCCATCTACTTGACCCCCTAGATTTATTCCTCACAGCCCTCAACTCTCCCTCTCTCTCTCAGTCCTCCGACTCTCCCCCCTTTTGTCGGTGTTATCAGATCTTGCAGCATACAAACTCTGGGGCTCTCTTACTGTTCTTCCTTTTTCTTCTTGTTGATCTTCGAGACTAAGTTAAACAACAACAGGGTCTTGTTAATTTTGTGGGTTTTGCATCTATATACAAAATGTTAAAGCTTTATGAGTTGGGCGCTGTATGGTGGTAGTTGGTGGGGTGTCTTATTGTTCAGAGAGTGAGTTTTTGAGATTGGAATTGGAATTGGAGGAGTGCATGAGGGATTTGGTTCTGTGCGTTCTATGTTGGGTGAAGGATTTGGGATTGAGAATAAGGTGGGATAGTGGACTCGTGATCAGGAGCAGGGGTAGGTGGGGCAAATGCGGTTGAGTTTTTGTGGGATTTGAGACTTTGTGCGATTTAAGACTTGGGTTGTTTCTATTTATACTTGATCTCAACTCGGTAAGAGCTTTTTGGCTCAGTTTTTGGAGATTTTGAGTTCTGGGTTTGGCACAAAAATGCAGCAGGATCACAGCAAGAAGGTGACTTTTGATTTGTTTTTCTTATTTATTTCTTCAATTTTCCATTTCTTTAATCTGTGATTAGCTTTAGCCTTTAGGTAATTGTATGGAAATAATTGTCGTCGGTTTTCAGTTTTTTTTTTTGGTGGATGTGTTTTAATTATTGAAACGTGATATGATTCATTGTATTCGGGATTTTTTATTTAATTATATATATTTTTTCGTTTCTGGTGAAAGTTTTGATCTTTGTGCAAATTGAGCTTGGAAATTGCTCTAGCATTGGGGTGGGGCGGGGAAGTGGTAGATCATACCTTCAAAGCTTATGGTTTGTGAAAAAAATGGAGCTTTTTCATTTCTGATTGAGTGGGACATATGTTAGCTGAAAATGTAACATAATTACTGGGTTTGATCTTTTTTTCTATAAGTAAGTGCTTATTGATTTTTGTTTTGTTTTATATAACAATCCTAATGGATAACGGCAAAGTTAATGCGAATTTTCCTGAAAGATGTGTTTTCATTCTTATTCTGGAATGTTATTCATTGAATTTAATGTTTATGCTTCTCTTTTGAGCTCATTATATGCCAATTCTTAGTTCTCTCTCTTGTTGAGTAGATTCCTATGTACTAAAGTGATATTTCTCTCGAGGGGCCTTTAAATTCTTGTTATGCGAATAATTTTTTTCTTAATGTTTTCAATCTTCTTTTTGGCTGTAATTTCTTTAATAAGGAATGAATTATTTGGTCTACTTGAATTCATTGGTATTGCATATCTTGACTTCCAAAACTGCTGGAATGGTTTTAGGAATTTGAGGTATTTTTTGTTCGTCTACCTTGTTTTATTTATTTTGGAGGCGAGCTCTGGGACTTTTGAATATTGCCCTTAAAATTATCTGATTAGAAAAATGTTTGGTCATCACAAGGAGGATGAGTAAAATCTTATACCTGCACGTATAGTTACTGTAATGGGAACTTGGTACGAATAAGAACAATTATATGGGTTAGTAAGATGAATTGTTGCTTTTTTTGGAATGTATGGTAATGTATGGTCAAATTTTCAAGGAAGGAATGTAGTATATTTATTAATTGTATTCATTACATGCTATCTTATGATTCTTGTTTTTTCCAAGAGTGATAGCATATAAATATTTCTGTACTACTGTCGTACCTATGTTTGCCATTATGAGGTCTTTGTACAGACTTGTTGCATTGTCATGCATAAATTCACATGCTCATTTTTCATATACAAATTATATTTAACTCTTTTTTGATATTTCTATCCTGCTATTCAGGATTTTTTAATGTTTGTTGTGATAGTATCATAGTTCATGATGGCATAATTATATCCATGGAAGTTCTTGAAGTCTGAGGGTAATATATACAAAGAGGGGCCCCTTTCGATTTTGATTTGGAGAAAGCTTTGACTGATTATAATGAGTTGTACTGTATTCTGATCTGACTGGGTGCAATGCTACAGAATCCAACAGAGATGGACTTCTTCTCCGAGTATGGTGATGCCAATCGATACAAAATTCAGGAAGTTATTGGAAAAGGAAGTTATGGTGTTGTTTGCTCAGCAATTGACACCCATACGGGTGAAAAAGTGGCAATAAAAAAGATACATGATATTTTTGAACATATATCTGATGCTGCTCGTATTCTTCGTGAGATAAAGCTTCTCAGACTTCTACGACATCCCGATATTGTTGAAATTAAACACATTATGCTTCCACCTTCTGGAAGAGACTTTAAAGATATATATGTTGTTTTTGAGCTCATGGAATCAGATCTTCATCAAGTTATCAAAGCCAATGATGACCTGACACGAGAGCACTACCAGTTCTTTCTGTACCAGCTGCTCCGTGCATTGAAGTATATTCACACCGGTATTTGTCACTCTAATTTTTTTTCTACCTCTTTTCTCTTCCACACAAAAAAAAAAAAAAAACACCATGTTGGGGTTGACTGCCTGGCATAAAGATCACATTTATTTGTGCATTTGTGTGTGCACATAGGTTCTTGTTTTCTCTCGCGTTTCTAGTGGTTCATTGGCTCTGTTTTGCATGTAGCTTTGCAATATGATTGTACCATTGTGTCTGGGATATCATTGAATGTGGAACATATCTGATACTTAGTTACTTGGCTGCAGCAAATGTATACCATCGAGATTTAAAACCGAAGAACATATTGGCCAATGCAAATTGTAAGCTAAAAATATGTGATTTTGGGTTAGCGAGAGTTGCATTCAATGATACGCCTACGACAATATTTTGGACGGTATTCAATTCGTGATGTTATTTATTTTATCTATTTTGAGTTTTGTTCAGATAGCATGTGATAACTATTTTAGATATAGTGCTGATGATTCTTTACCTTTAATGTGTCATCTACAGGACTATGTTGCAACTAGATGGTATAGAGCTCCAGAGCTTTGCGGCTCATTTTTCTCTAAGGTAGAGTTTCACACAGAGTTTCTTAAACATTTTAAAAGTCAATGGAGTTTAAATAAGGCATGGGTTTACAAGTAGGTTGATCTAAAACTAAATACTCAGTTGCATCTTTGCTGTCATTCGGATAAACTGCATCTAAATGCAACATAAATTCCCTCCCCTTCTGTTTATTTCAGCTGCATTCTTACAACTGTTACTTCAAAATTCCGGCATGTTTCATGGTTTTGACAACTTAATATTGAGATGGAAGAGTGAAAAAGGAAATCAAATAACTTATTATTTCAATATTGAGTGTTATATTGCAAGGTGTAGGAGAACTGTGGCATGTCTACTGTTTTTGTAAATTACTTTCTATATGCTTCTAGTTCTTGAGTATTTGCAAAGTATTTTTCTTTTCTACTTATTAATTTGTGAAAACGTGTAACTGCAGTATACACCTGCGATTGATGTATGGAGTATAGGCTGCATCTTTGCTGAGGTATTAACAGGGAAGCCACTTTTTCCTGGAAAGAATGTTGTTCACCAGCTGGATTTGATGACTGATCTCCTCGGGACACCTTCATTAGATACTATATCTCGGGTATAGAAAACCCCTCTTTTCTGATGCAATGCATTCTATTGCCCTTTTTTATTATTTATTATTTTTTAATTTATTTTTTACTTTATTTTGTTATATAAGTTTGTGCTCTATTTATGCTCATAACAACAACCTTCTACTTTGTTGAATCCAGGTTCGAAATGAAAAGGCAAGGAGATACTTAACTAGTATGAGGAAAAAACAACCTGTGTCATTTGCACAAAAATTTCCAAATGCTGATCCTTTAGCATTACGACTTTTGGAAAGATTGCTTGCCTTCGATCCAAAGGACCGGCCGACTGCTGAAGAGGTTTGTTATTGTATTGGACTATCTACTTTCTGTCTACAAAAAAAAAAAAAAAAGACTATCTACTTTCCTTGTGTTTCCTGTCACATGCATACCAGTGCATATATCTAGCCGTTTGCTGGAATTTAGGCATGATATGTGTTTAATATAGCCTGTGCGTATATCTAGCCATTTGATAGTAGATGTGTTGAATATGGGTTTGATGTTTGCCAGACACTCGCTGATCCTTACTTTAAGGGACTATCAAAAATTGAGAGGGAACCTTCGTGCCAGCCAATTACGAAGATGGAGTTTGAATTTGAGAGGCGAAGGGTCACAAAAGAGGACATACGGGAACTAATTTTTCGAGAGATATTGGAGTACCATCCTCAATTGCTCAAAGACTACATAAATGGAACTGAGAGGACTAATTTTCTCTATCCAAGGTTCAACCAGCCATAGTTGCCTTCAATTTTCAAATATTGTTGCATAGATTGAATAAGGTCCTTTATGTTGCTATCTTGCCCTGATTTTGTGTGTATTTGTATGCAGTGCTGTTGATCAATTCAGAAAGCAGTTTGCACATCTTGAGGAAAATGGTGGTAAAAGTGGTCCAGTTATTCCACTTGAACGAAAGCATGTGTCTCTTCCTAGGTAAAATATGGTTTCATTTTGTTTACTTTCACATAGTTACAAGCTGCTATCAATGTCATATGCCAAGTACACATACACAGTAATCATGGTGATAGTACAAGGTCGGCCTTATCATTAGGTCAGTTAGGTCATTGTGTAAGGGCTCCATTATGGAATGTCCTACTACAGTACTACTGCCTGATCTTTCTGATCAACCAATCCCCTTTTTCAGGGATATGTCCTTGTTAGGTATTTAGGAATTAGTAGTTGGCCGAATGAGCCCATCCCTCAGACCTGCACTGTTCTTCCATGTCTGGGAAAGCTGCATGTATGATTTATATTTTTGATTGTCCATGTAGTTGTGATGAAAATTTCAATTGCATTACATTTTCTCAGGTCTACAATTGTACATTCAAATATGGTTCCCCCCAAAGAGCAACAAAATTATACGTCTTTGAAAGATCAGAAAAACGCTGATGAGGTATACAAGCATTCAAGGGATACAGAAGGAATTCATGTAAATCTATCAAGAAGTCAAGCACCACAAAGAATTTCTTTGGGTACTCTCAATAACCTCCTTGAAAGAATTTGTAGCTACTCCATTTGTTTCTTGTGTCCATTTAGTTTAACTTGATTTTGGTTACCTATCCAGCCAAACCAGGAAGAGTTGTTGGGCCTGCTGCACCATACGAGAACGGAAACATCATCAAAGATGCCTATGACCGAAGGACACTAATCAGAAGTTCAGTACTTCCCCCTCAGGCTGTCCCTCCCGCTTATTGTTATCGCAAACCCAGTGCTGGAAGACAAGAAAGGTCTGCAGCGGAAGTGGAGAGGGACTTGTCCTCGCAAGCCAAGCATGCTGCTGCACAGTGTGGCATGGCAGCGAAAGTAGCACCGGATGTAGCTATCAACATCGACTCTAACCCATTTTTTATGACTCGGGTGGGAGTCCCCAAGGGGGAACATGATGACCGAATTGCTATTGACACAAACTTCTTGCAGCAGGCGAAGGCTCCATATGGTGGCATTGGTGGTGCTGCCGCCACTGCTGCAGCCCACCGTAAGGTTGGAACTGTTCAGTTTGGCATGACAAGGATGTATTAGGAAAGCATTTAGAGAGTGTCCGTTTATGGAAATGTTGCCTAATGAAGCAGTTCATGCTGAGGAGGAAGTTGGAGCATAGTTCATGCATAGGAGGAAGGCTCCTTGAAGGGGCTGGATGAGCAGCACTCCGAGGGAGGTTGTAAGCAAGTGAGGGAGTGCTTTGCTTTAAAGAGCCAGCTTTCTCTGGTTATGTTAGATACAAGTACATTTATCTTGCTACAAGAAACTATATATAATGTCAGTAAAATTATACATTCAACAAATTCATAAAGGAATTTCTCTCTCTCTCTCTCTCTCTCTCTCTCTCTCTCTCTCTCTCTCTCTCTCTCTCTCTCTCTCTCTCTCTCTCATACCTGCTTGTGGATTTGATGACCCTTAAATATAATTTGCTTACAAAACTTGGTTACAGCTGATTGCAACAATTGCATTACGAATGCAATATACTAATATAGTAACCCCTTCACTATAATTGAATTTGTCAAACATCTACAACTATATTGAGTGCCTTCAGAACGAAAAATTATTTTATTGTATGTGATGATAACACTGTGATATATTAATGTGATATTACGAATCTAATCCCATTAGGACGCATCCATATAGTACGTTGTGTCTATGGTTTATCTTTTATCCACTCTACAGAGTGCTTTCATGACTCTTTTCTTGAGTAAAACAGTAATGGATAGCCTATAATACTTGTTCTCTGAGGTATGTCACTGGGGTTTTTGACGTGCGATAGGATCTGAACTTATGATATACTAAAATATGCTATATGAAAACTAGCAAGAGAGACTCAATCCATAGCTAAAACAAGTGTCATGGCTGACACAAGACAACTTCTCCCATGAGCAGTGTGGCCACCGCAGGTAACACGTTATGGGTGCCTCTGCTGGCAACCAACAAAATGTCAATGTCTTGTTGTGGTGCTCCTTCTTGTTCCCTCATTGGCGGCGCAGATCTCATTCTTGGATGATGCATGCATTGCAGAATGTTGTTGTTGTTGAGAAAACGAGACAATGATTAAGTCTAAGTAGCTCAACCGGAGAAAGGGGTTTGAACTTCGAACTCTGGTCTTGAGTGTGAGAGTAAATATTTTCTACCATTGGAGTAACAAGTCATGTAGTCACAAGCTACGTAAAATTATCTTCATTATTGTACTTAGGTCACATTTGGTGTTTAGGTACATTGGATGTGTTAACTTACTAAATTTTAGGCATATTGAAGTAAGAAACGGAAGTTAATTTTAATTTTTGACCAAGTTAAAGAAAGAAGATGAATTAATCATAAGAGAAGTTTATTCCTCTCAACCCAACCCCACAAGTAGGATATCAGTCATTTGTGACTAATCCATCTTATTCCTTTCAATTCGGAAAAAATTTATTAGTTAGTCTCAATTTCTTCCTTCAATATATTATGAATCTAGTGAGTTAATTTATCAAATTCAATCTCAAGCACCAAAGGAAACCTTAACAAAATGTGAATTCTTGTTAGAGAAAATGCATGGATGCTAGGAGTACAAATGGATCATATGAGACCAATTGGGCCACATACATTCTGCCCAAGCTGAAAGAACACTTAAAAGGGGATGGGACATGTACTTGGAGAAGGAAAATGAGTTGGCAGCCATGGGCAACGAGGCAGCATTCAGCAACAAAAAGCCGGGAAACAATTTCTGACTCAGACACACAACTGTACACACCAGCACACATGCATGATGCATGATGCACCAGTTTACCTTGTGATTATAATTATGATGATTTATGGGTGCACAACGTTCCATGCCATCATTATTCAATTCATCTCCCTACTTTTCTGTACATATGGACCCTTTGCACGTATGCTTTGTCCCAGTGAACACCCATTTACATGGGTACCTTCAACACCACATGCATTATTCCTTCATTAGGGCTCATCTTATTGAACCCATGTTTGCTCCACAATAAGCAATAGCATTATCAAACTTGTTTGCTGAATCTTGTCTCCAAATTAGGTGTTTGTACACATATCAGTATCTTTATTAATAAATAAAAATTAAATGAGACACGCGATTATAAGTAAAATACTATCATATTATTTAACGAATATATAAAATATAATAAAAGAGATTACGAAAACTGGTGAGAAAATCTCCAAACTGAAGAAATCTAAACATTCATCCCAATAACCAATTATAAATGGGAAGAGTAGCTCAAATTATTATAAGTTACTAGCAATGCCCTCACATCTTCAATATGAGATTTCTCTTAACACGTCATTTAAGCCTAATACGTGAACAATTTATATTGAGTGACGTAGCACGTATTACCGTTAGGCGTATCATATAAATAACCTGCTTTGATATTATGATCAAGTACTGAAAAGTAATAAAAATGAAAGATAACAGACAAGAACAGCTTGAGAGAAAAGAGAAGTGCTTAAAGAAATCTCTAGTTTAGGTTCATAAATCGTATAGAGAATGACTAAAGCACATAGTTTTATACAACAAAACAGAAAATTACAATATTAATCAACTAACAGACTTTCTAAAAAAGCCTCAACTAAAGCCAGTCATAATCCTAATGACTGTTTACAAACTAAATCATTTAAATGATGAACCAACATGGTAAAGCAGCTGGGATACTCAACACAAACTAGTATATATCTAAGTTGTTTCCCTTTTCACTTTGGATCTTAGGACTTCTAAAGTTTGTCATAACAATACCCACGTTGAATAATATAATAAATTAATGTCAAAAATTTGAATCACACATGATGTCACAATGTTTATTCGAATAAGAAAATAATAAATAAATTTGAGGAAACTTTTAATTATACTAGTATTATTGACCCATATTAGCTGACAAGTCCTAACTCCTAACCTAACCTCCAAACATTGTACTTGGATTTCGTACGGATTGAATTGTTAAAAATATTGATTTTATAAGAAAGAAAAAGAAAAAAGAAAGAGTGTATGATATGATCTCTGATTGTGATCCAAGAAGTGAAGTGTTAGTAGAATAAAATATAAGAGGCTGTAGTGTGTGAAAGTGACAACAAGAAGGGGTGGCTCTGATCACATGGAGCCCCATATGCCCAACACACCAAATCTCTAGCACAATCCCAATGTTCAAACCACCCGCTTGTTTCCTTCTTGGAAACACCACCACTCCTTCACCGTTACATATTTGCACCTCACCTAGTCCTCACACCCTTCTTAATATATGTACCAAATTATTATTTTTGTTAAATAAAATTAAAAAAAGGGTTTTGTGGGGCTCTAGGTGGGTCCATATGGAGTGCCACGTGGCAATCATGCCAAGCCAGTGATGTCATCACTAGCTTGTAAGGGTGGGCATTCAAATTGGAAAATCGAAAAACCAATCCAAACCGGACCGACGGTTTGGTTGCATTTCATTGGTGAGGTTAATGGATTATTGTGGTCCTCACCACACCCAATTTCATTCTTAAAACCTAACGTAATCAATAATCACCCAAGCAGCCGCCCCCCATTCTCGACTCTCACCATCTCACGCTGACACTGATACTGGTGCTGGTGGTGGTGCTGTGTTTATCAATTTTGTTGCAGGGTTATTTGTATGCATTGCTTTTCCCATTTCTTACAAATGTGTTGTGCGTTTGGTTGTTTAAGGAAATGGGTTAGTGAATTGGGCCTGAGTAGGAGTGTAAGACATGGTTTTTCCTTTATCAGAAATGGGTTGGACGTATATTATGTGGGTTTAATTGTAAAGATTACTGGTGTAAATATGGTGGAATGTGTTTAAATAAATGGTTAGGTTGGCAAATACTAGTGTGGATTGGGAATTGGGTTTGAAAATAATATTGGGCATGTTTGAAAACCAAACCAAATTATCGGTTACCTGAAACCACCGGTTTGAGCCTTGTACGGGTTGGTTATGGTTTGAGATTTTCTCAAACCGACAAGTGCGGTTTGGATTTGATTTTGGCCTAAAACCAAACTAATCCAGGCCGTGCACACCCCAAGGTGATGTAGATCACAGGAAGAGGAGGAGGGGAGGAGGGCACCACTGAGGCACATGGGTGGTGTTAAGTTCAAGAAAATCATGTGATCACATGTGCTCTCTCTTCCCTTTGTTTTGTACTGTGGGCCCATTCATTTCTCTACTCTAATCTAATGTGAACCTATCCACACCTGATTCCATGCAAGTTTTCATCCTTCTTAGCTCTCTCTCTCCCCCTGCACGTTTGAGTCTTCCCACCTCCATTTGTTTTTGTTAATTTATTCTTCTTTTAGTCATATATATATATATATGATAGATAGACTTTGAAGATTATCTTTAAAAAAATCAACTAAATTATAAGTTTTTTACTGATATGATTATAATCACGATCATTTCAATATTTTTATCAAAATCTTTTGTTTGTTTATTTATTTATTCATAAGTAAATAACTAAATAATTTTTTATAAAAATAATCTTTGAAATGAGATTTACAAAATAAACAATTTTTTTTTTTGGCCAAAATAAACAATTTAATTACGAGATATATAAGATGTTGAGTTTAAAAGAATAATTAGTTTCATATTAATTTACTTACTATAGAATCTATGTGTGTATATTTATATTTTTCACATGTTAGTTATATAATGATAAAAGAGAAATAATGTATACACTTATTATATATAAATTTTGATTATATATATATGTAAGAATGCTCTAAAACTAATTTGTTAGTAAGTTAATATAAAACTAACTACCATGTTGGGCCCATTGCATGATGTAATTTAAAAATCCGAACAGTATATTTTTTATACCCTACTTTAAAGATCATCCATATAAAAAATCTTCAAAATCGGAAGTCATTTAGTCATTTGATTATAATAACAACTATTTCTATAATTTTATCGAAAATACTAATCATTTATTTATTTGATCTCAATTAGATGACTAGATGATTTTTGATTTAGTTAATTTTTTACAATGATAATTTTTGAAGTAGAGCCTAAATAACTGATGGTTCGAATTATGAGATTAGTGATGTAGTGGACCCAAAAATATGGTTAGTTTCATATTAACTTACTAACTCGTTAGTTTTATTGCACTCTTCTGTATATATAGCTCGGTGATGAAGACGCGGTTGATTAGACTCGTGAAGTATATAGCATAGGTGCATAGCACTAGACTCCAAATCCAAAATTAACCAGGGCTTGGGAAGCCAAAACTACTAGTGGGCCTTGCTTCGTTGGCATTGACATTTCTAGTGCTCAACAATAATTTAACGCCAACCTCCTCCCCTCTCTCTCTCTCTCACACACACACACACACCCTTCACTTTACAAAGTCATAAGCTCCCTTTCCTTTCCCTCTTTCTCTCCCTCACACTGTCACACACACAAAACCTCTCTTACCCATGGAGATGGAGAACACTACTACTCAAACCCAAACAGCCAAACCCACCATATTTAAGAGAAAACAAAGATCACTAAAAACCCTACAAAAATCCCACATGGGTAATGCAGTGCAAGAATCTAAGACTCAGAGAATTCATTTTAGCAGAGGAAAGAGAAGAGGAGAGGGCATGAATAAGCTGATTCAGCTGCCCAATGAAGCAAAGAGAGGTGAAGAGGAAGACAAGGAAGAGGTGGAGAGGAAGATTGAAGCATTGCAGAGGATTGTGCCAGGGGGTGAGTCACTTGGGGTTGACAAGCTCTTTGAAGAGACTGCTGGGTACATAATGGCCTTGCAGTGCCAGCTCAAAGCCATGAAAGCTCTTGCAAGCTTTGTTGAAGGCTTGGAGAAGGAGAAGACCAAGTTTGGAGCCTAACAGCTAGCTCATAATTCATTAATTATATATGGTCTTGCTTGGTCATCATAATTGGGAGAGGTTCTCAATTTGGTTCTATCACCGACCAACCAATTTTTTTTCTTTGTTGGGCACTTTTTTTCTCCTCCTCTCTCCTTATAATGTTAATTTTTTTGATATTTGTAATGAACTAATGAATAGGAAAAGATCAAGGTTGGTTAGTACTAAAGAAACGAGGATTAATGACTACTTTTGTTGTGTATGGATGTTGGAAATTTATTTCCCATTAATAGATGGGGGAATTAATGTTAAGATTTGGATGAATGAGGTGCATATAAGATATATATGACACTATGATCAATGTGCCTTTTTTATTTTGCATATATGCCTTGATCGTTTGCAGGAAGTTCATGGTTGTGGGGTTGGGCCCTGCCTCAGAAATCTGATTAAATTATCATGATATTTTATTTTGGCATATGGTAGGCTTTTAGGCTTAGACTTGAGCTACATAGCCTACAATCTACATTAATGGTTAATGTCCTAGCTAGAGAGAGAGAGAGAGAAGAAATTAAGGGTTAACATGCATGTGGTTAGTGAGCTACTCAGCATATTTTTCAGTAATGACACTTCAAAAGTGTACAGACAGACTCGCACATTTTGAATGCAGAAGGACTAAATTGCCCACACTTAAATACTCAACATGCAAAAACCAATCTCAACCATTTTGACACCCTCGACTACATCTTAATCTTTTCGATGTGGACATGAGATGGGGTTGACATGACTTATGAGGCCATCAGACCAAAAAAAGAGACTAATGAGGCTGAGATGGGGTTCCGACCTTCGAGGGTGGTCGAGATAGGATCTGAGTGGGTATTTAAGTGGGGCAATTTAGTCCTTTCACATTTAAAATGTATTAGTTTCCCAATTAATTTCTTGTAAGCCGAAGGTGACCAATATCAATATATCAAAATGCGTCATCAAGTAAAAGTTGACAAATGCACACTAGAAATTAAGATCATATAGGAGAATATCTACCTCCTCCTGATGTCATTCCTTTGGGTTTGTGCAACCTTCCAATGTTGACTTGGTAAGGTCTTATATTAACAGAACATCCTTGTTTCGTCAAAGTACGTGACTGGATTTGTCATTTGCTTATTGGCAGCATATGATAAAACCCAAAAGTAAACTGTTCCTTTTCCACCATGTCCCTAATTACACTTGACTATTGCAATTAAATTGAAGACCAATCCCGACCTCAATTATGAAATAACCCACATTATCATTGGATGATAATTGAGGTAGAAATTAATGCATGCGAGTCAAATTATTCTTTAGAGCTAGCTGTTACAATTAAATTAAAAAATCTAAATATGAGAGACATTTGATTCACCCACTTGATCTGTGAAATAAACTTTTATGGGTAGTTGGGTAGCAGTGAGCAGTGGGCAGTGGGTGCATGTACTGAACATGCAGCTAGCTAAGCTGGGTAGGCTAGCTTGCACTCAGAGCTACACTCAAGTAAAAGAAGGGATGGAAGAAACAAAGGAAAAGTGCTGTTGTCTAAAAGAAAGCACTGCTGCCATGCATAAATGGCAGGTTTGGTGGTCCTCATGGAACATTCATGGTATTAAGGCTGTATCCTGAAAACTGTTCATAAGGAGATCCACCCCTATGCAAGTGTTGCACTTGGCCAACCTGGCAACTTGTAACTCTGTAATAAGCTTATCCTAGCTGGCTAGCTCCAATCTTATTTCAGATACTTTTTTTTGGCCACCATCTTATTTCAAATACTTAAACCACCGCAACCAAATCTATTCTGCACAAGTCTCCCATTCGATCTCTTAGCTTCATCTGCTGTCTCCATGCTTTACTTTTCATTCCAATTTTTTGATAGGCAATCACCGTATCTCAAAAAACACTATTTAAAGAGTAAACTAAATGAATGGTTCTAAAAATGAGCGAAATAGACTATCATCTCAGACCCAAAATGTTGAAGGCTTCCAAATTTTATAAATCTCTATAAATAACACAGGAAGCGGTGGTGGCCCATCTCTTTGGTTTGCCTTGAGCCCCTAGAATAGAAAGGCCGACACTAGTAGACAAATGTAGGCAGTTTGGGAATAGTCCCACATTGCTCAACCTAACCTAGAGTTCTGATACCATGTTAGACCATAGAGCCTACCCGCCGGCCTCGTACTAGGATACCAAATTTGTGTACCAAATTTTGTTTACTAAATGATAGGGTTGTATGTCATTGATTCATATTTGAGTGCATTTTGAGGCTCATTTATGTTTCGCAAGTAAAATTCTAACATCTATGTTGCACACCATTTGTGATCTAAAGTTTAGTATTCCTAGCATTATTAATTGGTTAAACAAATAGTGGACCTCAAAAATTTGTAGAGAACGAGTTAATAGTGTACATCAAACTACCAACATTCCCAATCAACACGAAGGTGGAAAAGTGAACAACTTGTCTAGAAAAGGCCAGGCCCAGGAAGAAATGAGATTGGGCCTTGTTGGTATATTTTTGCTTCCAACAAGAATTGGACTGCTTAATGGGCCTTCTCTATTTGCTTGCTGGATGGCAACATCGGCCCATGATCCGATCCTATTGGATACAGGGCAAAATTTGGGCTGGTTTAAGGCAAACCCAGCAAGCCAAGCCCATATCCACTTGTCCTGTTGTCCACTAGCCGAAATCATCAGCTATATCACACAATGGTGGGTCTCACACCTTTTAGCACGTGCTCCGCACGTCCACTATTCTCAGCCGTCCGTTCCTCATCATTGATTCGATGCCTTCTGTAATTCTAGAAAAAAGAAGACGAAAAGGATAATGGGAATTTGTCAGAAGCAGAAACCCTAGAAGTTCCTCACTCTCAGCCTCTTTTTGCTCGGAGCAATCTTGTATCCCACATATCACTGTATCACTCAAACCGTCATTGCTCATTGCTTTCAGGGTTTTTTTACCATTCACTCTTCTCTTTTAATCGCTATTCTAATTTTCGTTTCCCGAGAAAACCGTAAGAAAATTGATAGATAGAAATTTTCTTGGAAACCAAACAGAGATTTTCATTTTTGTTTTTTTTTTTTTTTTTTTTTTCCAATTGTATGAATTTGATTGGTTTCTGTTTGTAGGGTTAGAAATGGCAGACGCGAAAACGGTGGACATCGTCGACGATCAGGCCGAGGATTTCTACGATGCCGATCAGGTTGCGGAGCTGGGACGGAAGGTTGAGGCTTTGGAGCGAGAGAAGGTAGAACTGGAGCGTGAGAATACAGAAAGCAAGGAGAAAATCAATGAGCTGACGGCGGAGGTTGAGAATTTGAAGAGCAGCGAGAGGGAGATGAAGGAGAGGCTCAGGGAGTTGGAGTTGGAGGTCGAACGGGAGGAGGAGGGAAAAGATGTTCTGGAATCGGTTGCGAATAGAGCGATGGAGCTCGAGACAGAGGTCTCGAGGCTCCAGCAGGATCTGGTTGCGGCGATGAGCGAAAGCGCGGAGGCGAACGCCGAGGTTGCGGAGCTGAAGCGTGTTTTGGGAGAGAAGGGAGGGAAAATTGACAGCTTGGAGAAGGAGGTTGAGAGCCTGAAGAAAGCCAAGGCCGAGAGCGAGAAGAGCATTAGGGAATTGGAGAGGAAGATTGGGGTTTTAGAAGTGAAGGAAACCGAGGAGAAAAGCAAGAAAATTAGAATTGAGGAGGAGATGAGGGAGAGGCTTGATGAGAAAGAGAATGAAGTTAGCACCTTCAAGAAGAAGGTTGAGGAATTACAGTCGGTGATTGCGAAGCACAGTGCTGAATTAGAGAAGCGGGCAAAGGAGAAGCTCAATGTTGAGGCCGTATTGAGGGAATCAGAGGAGAAGACCAGGGCGATGGAGATGAAGATGGGACAGTTACAGAAGGACATGTTGGAGGCTGAGACGGTTATTACCGGATTGAAGGAGAAGACTGTCGGGTCCATTAATGGGACTGTGAATGAAATGAAGGAGATTTTGGAAGGCGGAGGCGAGACAGGTCGGAAGGGATTGAATTTGCCGGTGGTGGCAGGGACCACTGGAGCCATTGTTGCGGCGGTGGGTGCTGCCATCTATGTGTTGTTTGGAAGGCGGAGGTGATTGGGTTACAATGCAACAATAGAGGAAAAACGCGGGCGGGAAGAAAGCTAGAGGTTAGGGCTTATTGAGTAAGAGCATGTTACAATTTTGTTAGAATTACTGGATGCTTTTTTTTTTTTTTTTGGCTTTGGTTTTTCTATGAGCCTATGGATGTCTTGTTAGCTCTAATTTTGGGATGCTTTGTTGCTTAGTTTACTTGCTTGGTTCTTGCCTTTGTAGTTGGGAAAACTACATATATATAATATAGTTTTGAAGGATTTACTATACCTTGGCACTGATCGATGTTGCATTGGTATGAATGTCTGCTCCAAGCCATTTTGAATTGCTTGAATAACACAAATACAATATGAAATTTTTTGCTTATTATTTGATATTGTACTTGAAGCACTTCTGTTATATATATTTTTTGTTCCCCTTGTCAATTTGATATTCTGTAGCACTTTTACTTAAGTTTGTTCGATTGCCTTGGTGCTTTCTTTACAATGCCAAACATTATTCATTGCAATAAGGCCATTTAGTAGGGTTTTGAAGAAAAATGATCCTGTAATCAGAGATCAAGCCAGAAACCATCTATTGTGATGGGCTTGGTTACTTTTGATTTTAATGTAGTGCCCTGTTGCTCTCCCTTACCTTGTTTTTTCCATTTGGGGTCGTGCTGGGGATTCTGAATGAGCATCATGAGGACACTTCATGAGGCAAACCCTCAGATATGGTGAGATTTAATCTTGGTTAACTGTAGAACTCAATCTTTTTAGAAGGATCAGCAACACCACCATCTTAGTTATAAAGATATACAATTAGCTACAAGACACAAGCTGAAACTGATGTTTATACAGGGCAACATTAATGGAGTTTTTTTTGTGCATTGCTTTGTTCAACTGGTTTAGTTGTGTTATGGTGCAAGTAGTAGGCTCAAACTTGCTTGGGTATTTGCTTTCATGTTTGTACTTTTGGGCATCCTCATATTTCCTGCAAAATTAAACCCTTTGTGGAGAAGTCAATCCTGTGTTTTAGGTACAAACACCAAGTTGAGCAATAATCTCTTCGATAAAATGCATGTCAATTTTATTCACTTATTCAGTCGTACCTTCTTTGATTGCCACTTGGTTAAATCCTTTCTGGTTCATATGAAATATTAGTCTTTGGTGGTTTATTCTTGAATTTCCACCATATCCACAGATTTCTTCCACAAATTTGATTGACATGTAGTCAGTGTTCTATACCCCCCACATATCTTTCCATAGCCTGCTGAATTTCCTTTTGACAGCTGAACTCAGGAAGTTGCTATTGCATCAATTCTTGGATTCTGTTACTCCACTAAAAATTTGTCTAGTTATTCATTTCCACTGTTGGAGAGGATAAAGTTCGAATTCCACTTCCCAGATAAAAAAGAAAATGTTATTCCAATTTTTGGCTCTACTAGATCCCTTTGTAGCTAGCATGGGTCATTGTTTAATGAACATCCATTGGATTTATCAAGAAAATATAATAAGAATTCATGACTACAGGACAGGCTGACATGCTCCTCAGTCCTTTGGATAGCCAGTTAAATTCTGGTACAATCTCAGGTTGAAATTTGTTGTGCCATTTAGTAGTAACGAACCTCAAAGAGGACAAAGAAAACAGTTCAAAACAGAAATAAATAAAGAGTTCGTGAACATCCACAATAAATAAATATTTTTTGTGGGACACAATAAATAAATAAGTGGTATACATTTGGCAACACCCTCTCAGTCTCAGTACAATATTTACTGAAAATAAAATATAAAGAAAAAACTCTTCAAAGAAAAATATGAAAAGAGAAGAACGGTTTGTCAATAAATACAGAGAATATAATAAAAAGGCCACCCGGTAAGGAAATACACTCCATAGTCCACACGCATAAACCAATAAGTTAAACCAATCTCACCATCTCATCTGCTGTTGCTAAACAAACGTGAAGCTTTCAATCTCCAACTCTATTTAGATTTGCTGTGCAAAGGTTCATGGCCCAGTTGTTGCACCTCCCACAATGCTCTGTCTCTGTACCACAGGGGATTAAAAAGAAAGATAAACAAATAAAGTTAGCCCAGAGTTTTAGAGAACAGGTTGTTTAATACTATGTGTATATGATGGTGCCAGCACATACATTATTAGCTCACCAACTGTTGAGCCATGTTATTGAAGTAACATACATTCCATTATATAAGAGTGTTATGCCAGCACATGCCAGCACATTCTAAAGTTTTGTTTGGTCAGTTCACCCAAAGATACGAAAAGTTGAAAAATGAAAAAAGAAAAAACTCTGTAGAAAAGATGATCAACTCTCCCTCCGAAAGATTTTGCACTTTACTTGAAAAAGATGAACAACCTTGTAAAACATAGCAGAAGGACTAGTGACTTGGGAGTGGCTGGTGAGAGAGAGAGAGAGAGAGAGAGAGAGAGAGAGAGAGAGAGAGAGAATAGCATATTAGAAAAAGCGGATGAGACTGTTTTGTTAGGAGCCTTTTGGGGAATTGATGACTGGTGATGCTACCTTTCTAATATTTCCAAAAATATATGGTTACCAAAATCTTGAGTGAGTTTCATGTTTTGCTTCCACAGAAGAGCTAAAAGTTTACTTAAAAAGTATTAAGGGCTGTGCTTCCAGATTCACATTTTATGTCTGTTCTTCCTTTTAAGATCAGTGAAAGGACCTTTTATCTACTTGTCCTTAACGTTTAAAACTTAACAAGTAAAGTACCCTTGATATCATACACTAACCCAAAAGAGTCTCATCACAAACCAGTCTAATGAAAACTAGAAACCAAACAGGTACAAGCATTTCACAAATCTAAAACTTGAAAAAGAATTCAAGTGGATTGTTGACTAGAACTGAACAGTAGTGGCTAATAAATCAGTATTCTTTCTATGTAATTACCCTCAATTATCTATCAGATCGACGCAGAACTTCAAAAAGTCCGCAGCAACTCTTCCATGAAGTCGGTTGCAGGGGGCCTGTAGTAACAGATATGATAGACTGCCAACAGGAAAACCAAAAATTGGTCAGAAAACAAACTGATTGCTAGAAATGTTGGACATGCATCAAATTAAGAAATACAGATAGAAATGCAAAGAACAAACTTCATTACCGGATTTTCTGTGGTTTCAGGAATCTCAGGCTTGCCATACTCTTCTCCAGCATGAGTTGATTCAACTGGAGGAACCTCCGGGTACGGCTTCAATGAGTCATCATCAACATTTTCACCGGCTACCGTGTAAGCAGTACCTGATGACTCCCCTGTTTTCTCTTCTAAAATAAGCAATTTTGTTTCCTCAATTCCCTTTGGCACTTCATCTGTAACAGCTGGAGGGATCTGCTCCTTCTCATCTGAGTAAGGCACTTCTGTTTCTTCAATTCCGTTGGACACCACACTTGCTGTGACTGGAGCAGACCCATAATTCTCGCTCAAAGAAGGCAATGTTGATTCCTCAACCCCATTGGACACCACATCTGCTTCAACTGGAGGGACCCCATTACTCTCATTCACATATGATACTGTTTTTTCCTCAACCACAGCTGGAGAAGATCCATCAGTCTCATATGGCAAGATTTCCTCCTCCTTTTCTCCTGATGATTGCAAATCAACAACACCGGAGTCCCCCGAATTCTCAACTGGTGGTTCTTCACCTTGATCCACATGATTGGACTCAGATACAACAGTCTCAACAATCTCCTCCACTTCTCCTGAATCCACCACTTGAGGACTCTTCTGAGCAGGTTCTGCCTCATCATCGGAACTGCTACTACTCGGACTTGAATCATTTCCATCATGGGTTTTACTAGCAGGCACAGAATAATCATCAATAGCTATATCTCTCACAGCTTCAACCACAAGTTTTGAGTCCCCAACAACATCCTCTGGATGAACTTTGTGGGTCTCCTCTAATTTCCCATTTGAAGAATCCTCCATTTGGTTATGATCTGCAGAAAAATTTCAAGTCACAAATATTGATCACCACAATGGCTTTGACAAGGCACAAGAAGCAGTCTCACAGCCGTTCAATCCTTTCTCATCAAAAAATTACAGGTCAGAAGTTTATATATCAAAGCACAAATAGAAAAATAAAAAGAAATCTAAAAAGTATTATAAATCCAGATAGATCAATGAGAAATAAGTCAAACTATGTGGAATCCATTTGCCAATCCAGCGCATAAGTTAATAATAAATTGGAATCTAAGAAAGAGAGAGTACCGTGGACTTGGAGTTGAAGAGTAGGTGGAGAGTGGTGGATTGGTTTTGTGGTATTCTTAATTTTTTTCTTGGCAGATTTTGATGATGTTGTTTTCTTTGGACGTGAACGTGAACGTGAAGGCATGGTTTGCTGACTGGTTGCTATGAATTTACAAAGAAAGCAAGAATGGTAGATAGATAGAGAGTAAATGTGGTGGTGGTCAGTTTCAAGTTATTCAACTCTCTCACTTTTATGAAAGAGTTTGTTTTTACGTTTTTGAAATTGAAACGATCAGGGAGGGAAATGCCACGTTAACATTTAGAACTTAGAAGGGCGGGAGTTTTGGTAAATGGCCTTAATGCTACAACCAAGGGTCTCTCATCAGGATATACAACAATATTACAATTATGTTCGAGTTATCAAAATTAAATTGACTCACCAAATGATCTGTAGTACTAAGTAGATTCAATATATAACGGACCCAAATTTGAATAAATGAGACACTACTACTTTATGTGATAACTTAGTTTCTCTAAGCACTTTGTATGCCATGCCCATTTGAACTGATCAACGCATTTAAGAGTTCTTTTGCCTTTTGGCAACGTTGAACATACTTTTAAATAATTTATTATTTTTTAGGCTAATACTATAGTATTAGCAGTTCTTGTTTAATTTATGCATTTGAAAATGGAATTTTCATAAAATAATCCTTAAAATGTATATATATATATTTTTTATTTTTTTTTTGTGTGTTGATAGGAGCAAATTGGTTACTGAGATAACTTTTAGCCTTAAGAGTTGGTTCTTAGCTTGCATGTTAAACAATTGAATTAATTCAATCAACTTCAAGGACCATCTCAAGGATGTGAGACTTATAGGGACCATGTCCCAAATGCCAATGGTGAGCTACTAATTTGAGAGCTGTAAAACTTATAGTATCCCTTATCTTGTCGGACTATGATTGGAATTGGAACGTGCCTACCATGATTGTTTTTTGGTTTTGGGTCTCAACTGAGCAACTTACCCTATAGCCCCAATATGAACAACTTAGCCCAATTAAAATGTGAAGCTCTTAATCTCCAACTCTCACTCCTAAAGGTTTTACTTGAAAAAATTGCGCAACCTTTAAAACATAGAAGAAGGACAAGTGACTTCTGGGTAGCTAGTGAGAGAGACAGAGAGAATAGAATAGTACAAGGCATATAACTTCGGACCAAGTTTTGCATCATGCTGCTACAAACTAAATCGTAAGAGTTGATGAGACTGTTTTGTTATGAGTCTTTTGGGGAATTAATGAATGGTGATGTTACCTTTCTAATATTTCCAATAATATATTAGAACTTTGAATATGACTTTTCTTAATATTTTTTCGTACTTTTAAATAGTTAAAAGAACGATAGTTCAAAAATAAAATTAAACCTCTCATTCGTTTCATTTTAGTCACTTAAGTCTTGGGTAACTTATCATTTTTCAAGCCTTTCCTATGTTATTGCATTACTTTTGGTGTTTTCTCTTTTTTTTATTTAAAGTTTTGTTGATTTTCTTTTCTCAACTTTTTGTTTCTACTCTATGGTTTTAGGGCTTGTACTCTGTATATCTACGAAATTTTGAAGTTCTCAACTTGTTCATGCCTAATTCTAATTGTAACTTCTTTTTTTTTTTTTTTTTTTTTGAGAAATTCTAATTGTAATTGAATTAAATTTCAGATTTTGAGAGTTCAAAAATATGAAAATTTCGAAAGAATTTTTAATTTTGTTGAAAATTTAAACTAAAACAATTGAAACTTTTAACAAAATTTTGATAATTTATTTCAGTAATATTTCGAAACCTTAAAAAAATGGATTCGAAATTTTGAGAAAATTTTTGAAATTTAATTCTATGTGCATAGTGCATAACTGCATACTATGAATTTTTTTTCTTAACTCTAGTTAATCTTATTTGGTTTCTTTTTTTTTTTTCTTAATGGAGGCCCTGAAGAAGAATCAAGCCCAATTGGCCCAATTCAGCAGCCCAGCCCTAATCAACCTTACAATTTCCAGCCCCTACTCTAGTCTTCACTCTCTTCGCAAAACCCTAAAACCCCAATCTCTTTTTCTGCGATCGCTTCTCTCTCACTCTGCCTAAACCCTAAGCCTCAGGCCGACCCCTTTTGTTATTCTATCTCTGCCTCCATGGCCGTAGCCACCACCGCCCCATCTCCTCCAGATTCCACAACAACACCCACCAGAGTGAGCCCCAAGACGGTGCGCAAAGCCATCGAAGCTCTCCTCAAATGGCGAAGCTCCAAGTTGCAGACCCAGAAACCCGATCTCCTAGACTCCGACGAGTTCACATACCTCGTTCTCACCCTCAAGAAAATCCCACCAAAGGGTCGGGTAAACGCCCACAAAATCGCTCTCCCAAATACCCTCCATAACCAGCTCACCGAGCTCTGCTTGATATACGACGACAGACCCAAGTCCAAGCTCACCAAGGACGACATTCAGAAGAAGATTAAGGCCGAGAACATACCCGTCTCGAAAATCTTGAAGCTTTCGAAGCTTAAGTCCGATTACCGACCCTTTGAGGCTAAAAGGAAGCTGCTTTATTCGTATGATATGTTTTTGGCTGACAAGCGGATCGTGCCGCTGCTTCCTAGGTTGTTAGGGAAGGAGTTTTTCAAGAAGAAGAGGATTCCGGTGCCGGTGGACTTGCAGCACAAGAATTGGAAGGAGCAGATTCATAAGGCATGTGGGTCGGCGTTGTTTTTCTTGAGCACCGGGACGTGTAGCGTTGTGAGGGTGGCGAAGGCGTCGATGAGCGTTGAGGAGATTGTGGAGAATGTGGTCGCGGCGATTAATGGGATTGTGGAGATTGTGCCCAAGAAGTGGGGGGATGTGAGGTCCTTTCACTTGAAGCTGTTGGAGTCGCTTGCGCTGCCGATATATCAGGCGGTGCCGGATGCGACATTGAAGGTTGAGGGAGCTGAGGAGAATGAGGAAGCTGAGCAGGAAGCCACCAAAGATGTTGTTAGTCGTGAGAATAAGGATGTGAAGACTGAAAAAGTGGGTAAGAAGAAGGGAAGGATTCATGAAGTGAGGTATATGGATAGCAATGTTGGTGAGGTGCTTGATGAGGGTGAATTAGGTGATGATGGTGATATTAAGGAAGTTAAGCAGAGTGAGAATGACCAACTGGGTAGTGGTGAATTGGGGAAGAAGAAGAGGAAGAAAGAAAAGGTTGTTGGTGAGTTTGATGGTGAGAAACGGTCGAAGAAGTCGGCTAAAGATGAAGATGATAAATTGAATGGGGAAAAGGTTGTGGGTGAGGTTAATGGTGAGAAACGGTTGAAGATATCGGCTAAGGCGAAAGATGAAGGTGCTGTCACGGTCAAGCATAAGAAAGATGGGTGCTGTCAGGGTCACGGTCACGCGAAAGATAAAAAAAAAGATGTTGTGAAGAAGAAATTAGATGATTTGTCTATCAAAGGTGAAGAGTCTGTTGGAAAGAAGGAGAAGAGGAAGAGTGGAGAAGCAAAGCTAAAGAAGGCTAAGATTAGTAAGAAATCAACAGAGTAATTCAGCATGGCATGCTACAGGCGATAGACAGTCTTTGCCCGAGCAAGTATGGCTGTCGATATTGAATTGTCTGCCAGAATTTTGATTGTTTAGTATTTTATTGTGTCATTGAAGTTATGATAACGAGTTTTTCATTCTCTGGGTACCAAATGATGATTTCTCTTTCTCTTTTTTTTTTTTATTATTATTTTTTTTTATAAGCTGAAGTTATGGTATTAGCTCAATCAGATCATTCTCCTAACATCACACATTGCGCTGTGTTTGCTTTATAAATGAAATTGGTATTTTGAACTGTTTTTCTGTTTTGATCAAAACCCATCTTGTAATTTCTGTTCGTTTGAAAAATGAGAAAATTTTGAGGACTGATAATTGAGATGATGATTGTGAACTTTGTTTCCTTATTGGTTTGATTGCCGTCATGATGGCATCTATGTATTAGCTCTATCTGATCACTCTCAATTTGTAGCATTTTGTTTTTTTATTTTTACTGTCATTTTGAGTTTTGGCTTGTGTAATCGTCTCCCCCCGTTTATCTGCTTCAATCAGAATGTTAGAAATCTTGACTGACACCCAAAAATGAAAGTTCCGCTTTCTTTGTTCCTTTTAAAATTTATATTTCCAGCAACTTTCTCCCTTTGTTCCATATGGGTATGTGCTTAGGTAATTTTGACAATCCTACTGAATGCTGAACAATGTTGAATTCTGAAATCTGAATTCTTTGGTTTTTGATGACTAATACTAGTATTGTTCTGTGTATTATGAATCTTTATTGGTGAGTCAGGTTAATATGATGTCCTGATTTTTGATTTTCTTTTCATCTCCATAAATATATGAATGGATCCTGTAATTGTTGGTGTTTTGCGGAGTTAGTAGTTTAAGAGAAGGATAAGCCATACACTTTGAAAGGGAACCGTTCTGTGGATATAGTCTATTCTAAATTTCTAATTTACAATAAAAAGCGACCTTAACTATTAGAATAATTGTAGAATGCATTTAGGGGAGTATCTTGGTCAATATACCATGTTCATTAGTAGAGTTTTGTTGTTGTTCTAGGTCTACCTTGCAGCAGAACTCCACTCTGAGCACCGTTATTTCTTTTGGCAATTTTTGAAGAAAATACCCAAACCCCTCCCCCCTGGTAGTGCTTTCCATTCTAAGTTTTGGGATGAGAAATCTACTCTTTTAACACTTCGATCCCATGGCCTTTGCCTGCTTGTGAGAGACCTTTTTCAACATAGGGCACGGGTTAACCACAAGTGTAACGTGCCTTTTGCTCAAGTTTCAGTTTATAAGGCTTACATATGACATGTCGCATATCACCAAAATAAACAAAAATGTGGGCATTAGAAAATGTTTCTATTAGTGGTTTTGGAGTTGGATTTGGCATGATGTAAAGTGAAGTTATTATTTTTACAAACCTTAAAAGTCCCTGTTTCGTTTTTACTCCAATCTCCCATCGCAATTCAGCAATTCCACTGTAAGAAAAGTGGAATTTTAATTGTCTTTGCTCAACAGACAACAGAGATTAGATTATCAATTTAATTATGAACTCCCGTTGTTTCTCTTTTACAATTGATTTACCAAGGATGTAATAACAGAAAATGAAATGAAAGGAGAAAAAAACATCGAAAAAAAATAAGGAAAAGAAAGTGAAGTGGTCCGAGTGAACTCAGAACTGTGGACTGAACTGGACTCAGAACTGTGGACTGGACTGGACTGAAGCTGAAGGCTAACAGACAAGAAAATTTGGAGAGAGATAGAAAGATAGTCAAAGTTTACGCCTCCTCGTAATTCGTGCAAATCCTAAAACCCTCCTTAAAACCACAGACACAACATAGAAACACAAACGCTCACCGGACCAGTGAGAGAGATAGAAAGATAGAGATTGAGGGAGGGTATCAAAGCAGTGAAAGTGAAAAGGAAAAAAAAAAAAAAAAAAA
>QANW01008357.1:211900-277990 GCA_003254865.1 Dryas drummondii | reverse complement strand
AAAAAAAAAAAAAAAAAAAAAAAAAAAAAAAAAAAAAAAAAAAAAAAAAAAAAAAATCAACGGTAGGGCTAAATTATGCATATGCTCTACATGGTACCTGCAACTCCAACCCAATCTAATTCTGATGGTGATGGGTCTTCTTCCTTCTCTTGGAGGCACATCTTATTAGAAAGTTGTTTCCACTCCTCAAGGTAACTACTGCTACCCTCCCTTTTCGTTTCTGGGTTTCAGTCCTCATCCCTTTTGGGCTTCTGTTTTTCAGTTAATACTCAGTTTTGTTTTGTTTTATTTTGATTTTGTTATTGTCTTTTGTTGTTGTTTTGGGTTGCATCATCCATGATGCACATTCATGAACTTGAATTTGGTCACATTGGTGCACATGGCTTCGATTGAGTAATGGGTTTCATTCTCTGGGCCACAAATGATGATTCCTCTTACCCTTCGTCTTTTATTTTTCAAAAGGAAGAATGAAAGTTTCACTTTTTTTAGTTCTTTTAGAATTTACATTTCCAGCAAGTTTCTCTCTTGTTCCATATGGGTATGTGCTTAGGTAATTTTGATAATCCTAATGAATGCTGAACAATGTTCAGTTCTGGTAAACTATACATTTTGTGGATGTTGCCTATTCTAATGTACAATAAAAGCTAATGAGCATAATGCCAATGTGATTATGGCTCCTTTATTATTCAATACAAATTTCTATGACATGCTATTCCAGAGTTGAAGGCGCAAAGAATTTAGGCAACATAAAGGCCTTGCTTAATGAATTCTTACAAAGCCAGAGGACCCTTTTTCATCTACTCACATCAAAGCATGTGATTGGGCCCTTTTACAAACTTTGCCTCCAGTTATTGTCTCTGAGTGATCTGAAATCAAGGTTAGGAGCAACGCAAAATAATATATGCACCAAGGACATCTGATACAAATCTGCAAAATTGAAAATGTTATGTTGAAAGGGAAGAGATATATGTCTGCTAAGGAACTGCCGGCCACCTCCTGGGTATTCTTATTACATTAGAGAAGCCTACTTTAAGGATTAGTATTATTATGATTATTTTCAGTAAGCCTAATGAATTAAGCATGTGATGGTTAAGTTTTGAATAAGTCATATAGTGAGAATAATTGTTAAGACTAGAATCAGTTACCTTGCCCATAATAGTAGTGCGAGAATAAATACATGCAAACATTCCTGGATTTGATATGAGGGTAAAAGTGGTTTGATCGATAAGAATGGTTGTATGGAAGTGCTTATTGAATCTTGGGCTGAAGAAAGTGATAAAAAGCCTATGACTAGGTTCCAAGCGAAACAGAAAGTTGAAGCTGGTGATAGGCTTCGACTCATGGCCCTGCTTTTTTTTACCAAACATTCTAAGAGTTGAAAACTGATACTTATTAAGAACAATGTTACTCCACTGTTTAGAGTTGAATGTGAGAAAATAGATGGTCACAAATCTGGTATATGAATCTTGCAAACCTCAGTGTTATTTCACAGAAAACTCTGGTTGTTAAGTTTGAGATGCATGCTGCTTTGCGCAAAGAATGATCTTCCTTTGTGTTTTTGGTGAGAATTTTTGTATTGTCTGCAAGGTATCATTGCTCCCCTCTTAAGTCAAAAGTCGGTTTGAGACCATATGGCTTTTTGACTGTTATATGGGCTGCAGATTGTGCTTTCGTTAAATTTGAGGCCATAATTTATTCTTTTGATGGTGATTGAAACTTTCCTCTTACTGTATTCTTTTGTTTTCAATGCCAGAGGTAGTGGTGATGCTTGCTCTATGGACTTTGTTTGGTTCAAGTTACATACAGGAGTGAAATCACCACTCCATACAGCACTGCTGGACTACATAAACCGATAAGTAGTAAGTGGAGTAGGGAATGAAGCTATTGGTCCGCTGAGTATTTCAAAAATGTTATTATTTGATGTTTCTTGTAATAGGATTCACAAATCTTGACATATTTTGGATTGTAACAGTTGCTTTACAACTCTATAATCATTCTATTAGCTGATATTGTAATTGTATCTACTACATTGCATATTTGCATCTGATTCATCGTGAAGAAATCTTAGTTTTCTTTTCCCAATCTGAGTTCTTGTAATCGGATTCATAGATCTTTGCTGTACCTGTTATTTTTGTAAAATTAATTTCAATTTTGAGTTGTGGCCAAAAAAAGCCCCATCATGGAACAGAGTTGGAAAGCCCAGTTTTCATCTTTTCTAAAGGGAGATTGTAGTTGCAAAAATTTTAGTTGAAGACTGGAGACATCCTAGCAGATTAAAGATGAAACAGAAAGGAAGGAAGATGAAATGGAAAAATTATAGACTGGGGTGGGGTTTGTCAGGCATTTATATTCGTACTGTCGGAGTAATAACCTATTCACTAATTGAAAAGTCAGATCTACAACAACCACTTGACAAAAGGTTAATTTGAGTGTGTGTTTGAGAGAGAAGTGGGAATTGAAACTAGATCACACAGCTAGAGGTCAGAGATCTGTAGACATCAGAAGATTATGTGTAGGTTGGTCCTCCCCTGTTCTCTAACTGTTTGCAAGTTGGTGTAGGCAAAAAGTTCTTACAGATACAGAAGCAAAAGCATGAGGGAAGATTGGTCAAAATCTCTTGTTTTTTATTCATAATAAATGAGCCACAAAGAAAGTTAGATGTTGACTCCGCAGGTAAGCCCGAGTTGTCAAGAGCTTTCGGAACATGAACTTATTTCAGAATTCAGAGCTGGTGACAGGTTGAATTTGCTGGTGGTGTATGTGGTCTTCTCTACTATACATGCCTGCACTGGTTGCACTTGATACTCGTGAGTTCACTCAATCTTTAGAATATTCATTATTGAAATTGCAATGCGGTCGCTTCCTTTTGCAACTTTAAGTTGTGGCAAAGCGACAAACTAGCTTCCTTCACCATAAATGTTGTCCTGAGTCCTGACTATTTTTCTGATACCAAGTAAAAGTTGTGATCTGGGTCTTGCCGGATGAGGACATATAAGCAATGCCCTACTAGAAATTAAACAAGAAGATATAAAGGAGTATCTAAAAAATACAGACAACCGGTGGTGCTGTTCAATTTATGCCTTTGGGGTCTCTAGTCGTTCGAAAGGCATGTTAAACACGCCCACCTTGTGTTTGCCCAGTCATCGGCATTCCAGAAACTTGCGTAAAGCCTCATGGGTTGGTTCTTAGGAAATGGGATACCAAATAATGCCAAGTTGTTGAACACTCTGATTGGACTGTTATCCACCAAGAATCTGAAAATGTTTCATATGTGTTACATGTATTAGAAAAATAAGAGGATCCAAATTCCCTCAGTAAATGTGGGTTATGTGGGTCTATTTTTATTAGAGATATGATCAATATAGTCCCGCTTACATATCAATGATACTTACATAATGCGGTAGCTGTTCCATACAATGGAGTAGGTGTGGAAGTCTTGTGTGGGATCAAACCACAGATGGAATTCTTGATCCTTGATCCCATTTCCCTGGGCGAAGACATTGGTATGAAGAGTGAAGGGATTCCCAGAAACTCAAAGTCAATCTCATTATGATTGTCACCTTGAGAAGTTAATTGCATGCATGCATGCATGTATTTATAAAACAAATTAGCAATCGTACGATGAGTCTGACATATTATGTTTTCAGACAATATTAGTAAGATGATCGAATCTGGCATATTATGTTGTCAGATTATCAATCTACACCGCACATTTAAACAAGATTTCACTTGATCAATGATTTAGATTGATTGGCAAACATAACATGCCAAAAACTTTCTCTTTATATGAATTTGAAATTAAATTAAGGACAATGGAAGGTGATGAGTAGGATTGAAAGTTACATAAAACGTGGTGACAGTACGTACCAGCTGAGTTCCCTTGCGCCAGCTTGATCTGCATGTCAAACCTTCCAAATAGGTTCTCATTTTTGGATCTGAAACCCGACCCGGAAGCCTTAATTGTCAAGGGAGAGAGTAAGAAGTTGTCCGTCCTCCAGTATCTCAGCACGTTGATCACCGAATATAATGTCAGTCTTGATTGAAATTACCAGCTGAGGCAGCCATGCATGGCCATCAGACAAGTTATGACCAAAGCAAACAAAAGTATCATTGAGACCTTAGGAGAAGACATTATTAGTTTGGCGATTCCCTACAGAACAAGCTAGAGAGTTTAACACTAATTAAACAAGTTTTCAGATTAAAAAGAAAAGACTTAGAATACAATCCAAATTGTTAGATTGTATCCTAGTTTTTAAAATTAAGTTGGAGCCTGCAGGGGCCTAAGGTTTACAGAGATATGACTGATGAGATTGTTCATTTGATGGTGGTGTATGTATATGTAATTTGAGTTCTAAAGCTAGCCTTTGATATATTTGTGAGTACGATTGAGGCAAAGCGACAAAGTAGCTACATCATTTATGGATAATGCTGTCGCAACTAGTCAATTAATGCATGTTATATATGCGATGGCTATTCCTTTTGCTTTTTTGTCTTGTTAATAGAAAACATGGGATGGCTACTTCCAATTGCTCATTTAAATTTTTCCATGATAAATGTTCTCCTGATTATTTTTGTGATACCAAGTAAAAGTTGTGATATGGGTTGCAGATAATTAAGGGAGTACTAGCCCTGAAGTTTATGGTTTACTAGATTGAACAGAACATAGTTAATCATAAAAATATTGAAGCCAACATTGACATGATTTATTAAACAGGTCGAGTTAAAATTTACTAGTACTCAATACATGCAAAACTACAATGTCACTATCTAAGCATGACACAGGAGTAGGACGACTCAATTGCCACTCATACACCTGGCCATGAAACTAATATAATTCAATAACCAAGTATTTATTTGATTCCGAAATTTGAATTCAGTTTACAGAAAAAGAATACAAAAATCGAGGGAGAAGAAAAACAAAACGAAGCAACATGATCGATGTTGCAAAATCTTTATTTGCACGTACAACAAATGAAAGTGTAATTCATAAATGAAGTGTATAAAACAAAGATTGGGTGATAGATGCACATGAGAACAGGGAAAGCATCTGGTCTCTGAAGAAGATCACTAGAACCTTGATCTTCTGCATTCAGCTGGGAGGCCTTGTGGAAAGCGTTTAAGGTCAGTGCAGTAGTTGTAGACCATGAACTTTTGCTGCACCCATCGAAGCCTGTTTCGGCCTGCAGCATCAAGCGCTTGAGTCTTCCATGCACTGTCTTGATCTAAGGAAGTAGTAGATGCAGTGGAGAGACAGGAGGAGCCAACACAAGCATTGGCCTTGAAGTTTCTGTAAGAGGCAGTGAAAGGAGCTTGAGTCCAATCAGTCTTCACAAGCCCACCTCTTGTGGCCCAGTCATCAGCATTCCACAGGCTTGAGTATATCCTCATGGGTTGGTTTTTGGGGAATGCTACACCCACTGATTCCAAGTTGTTGAACACTCTGATTGGAATGTTGTCCACCAAGAATCTGAACAAATTAACAATTGCATATCTAGTATTAGAAATTAAGCTTCTAATTAAATAGTGTTGTAATTAATGAAGGTGAACCATGCTATAGTACTTACATAATGCGTTGGGTGTTCCAAACAATGGAGTAGGTGTGGAAGGCCTTTGTGGGATCAAACCAAAGATGGAACTGTTGTTCTCTGTTTCCTTTGCCCTGGCTGAACACATTGGTGTGGAGAGTGTAGGGGTCTCCTGATAAGTTGCCCAAGAACTCAAAGTCAATCTCATCATGAGTTGGACCTTGTGAAGATAACTGCATATACATATATATGAAATTAGTATTAATGCAAATATATATGAAATTGATTGAAGGACAAAGTTCAAAGTATAGCACAATCACAATGGAAGAGGGATTGAGAGTACATACATAATATGCAGTGACAGTGCCAGCTGAGTTGCCAGGCACCAACTTGATCTGCATGTCGACCCTTCCGAAAAGGTACTCATTTTTGGACTTGAAACCCGACCCAGAAAACTTGTCAAGGGAGAGAGTGAGAAGTTGTCCTCCGTTGAGAATCTTAGCGCGTTCATCGCCAAATGTGATGTCAAAGTCTTGATAGAAATTGCCAGCTGAGGCAGCCATAGCCATCAGAGAAGTAACTAAAAAGAAAGCAAGAAGAAGTACCATTGAGAGCTTACAACAAGGCATCTTGCTTTGGTGATTGCAGACAGAGAGCATATATGCAAGAGAATAAGCTAATTAACTAGCTTTAATTAATTTCAAAGAGAGAGGAGTGAATGGTTGATGTTTGGTGGTATAACTAGAGTTCTGCAGCCCTTTATATATAAGATCGAGTAGTAGTAGTAGTTGTTGTAGCAAGCATATATGCCGCGTTGATGAATAAAGCTTTTGGCAGCTGTATTTAATAATTAAAGTTGAAAACTGGCAACAGGTTTGCAAATTAGACAAGGCTTAATAATGAAAGCTAGATAGCTTTATTTGGGTGCGGCGGTGCCCCAGGAATATTGAGTAGGTGCTAGCATATATAGGAAGCAGCATAGGAAGACAGAGTTTGGGTTGTGTTTAAGCATTTTAGTTGGTGATGTTGGAGACTTGGAGCTACCTACAACTTATGGACAAAAACGAAAACGTATTTGCGCGTTGAGTGCTCTGTCGCTTTGTTTGATCTACCTAACCAACTAGGCTGCGCAGCATGCAAGTAGCAGCATGACACTAAAGTTAGTTTACACTTATTAACACTAAAGTTCTCGTGACTACTTTCGTGATACCACGTAAAACTTAATTGTGATATAGTTAACAAGAAACTAAACAGGAGTACTATCTCAAAGATAATCTTTTTGAGGCTTTAATTAGGAACAGATTAAGAAAGAAAATGCTATTCACACTCTTAGTTTGTCATTATACACTTCCTTTTGTATGTATTATAAAATAATAAAATACTAAATTTGGAGTGCAGATAAACTGAAATTGTGAATAGTAGATGCCTTTAAAAAACTATGCATGTCTGTAAAATTTGATTACTTTAAAAGCAGCAGAATGGACGTCACCTAAAATCTCTTTATGTTAAAAGGTATAGGTTCAATTTTATGAAAATTTCTTTACCTTTTTATGCTAGTTTATATTTGACAAAGTAGTATTATCCTAGGTAGCCTCAAAGGTTCATTACCACACTTGCAGTAGTTGTGTCGCATCGAAACATAAATTAAATAAATGTTCGTTGATTTTAGGTACCAAATTACAATATTTTTTTATTTTAACTATTAAAATATTTATATCATTTCACTTTAGATACTGAATTTCAGTTTAAATACTAACTTTAAAAAACATGGTTATACCGAGCTATAATTGTTTAACAGTTATAACTTTTTTATTGATTTATTATTTTTTCAATATTTGCAAGGCTTAAATTTTAATGTTTAATCTCTGAGTTATAGGACTTCATCCTCCAACCCTAAATCAAAAGAATTAAATTCTTATAAATTTTAAATTTTTATGAATTTGAAACAGTCACAACTTTGACCGTCAAATAGTCACAATTGTAGAGCAAACTAATTAGTAAAATAATTCAAAATGTCTTACTCTAGGTTAGTACCTAAAAAAAAAAAAAATTATTGTTTTGTTGCTTTACTGAAAAACTATTGATATTTGATATTTAATCTTAATTTTTTAATTAAATAATCAATGAGATTATAATTAATTAACTAATTAATGAAAGAATATAATATTTGATTCTTTCTCGGGGATATGGAGTATATATGGAATGAGAAAATTGAGCTAAATATAAACCTTCAAAAGAGAGTACGTTCGTTAGGTATATAAGGGTGTGTGGCTGTAGCCAGCAAGAGAGATCGATGATGTTTAATTTCTTCCTTGATTTCGTGACAACTGGTTTTGTACAAGACTACAACGCAGATGTTGTCACTTGTCCAGCCATTTTATTAATTTGATGTGGTCCATGATATGATCATCCACCAAATTGATACTGGAATGTAATATATATATATATATTGGATATGATGTCAATGCATGTCTTGTAGGTCAAGGGAGCATAACTTGGGTTTGGATTGAGAAAATGCCAACCCAATATCAAATTTGGGACCGTAACTTGAGGTTGAGTTAATATTTCTCCTTTATGGTATAGAATGATAACCACTGTTAAATATAATTGTACGGGATATAACAAAGTTGTATAGTAAAAAAATTGTCAAATTTGAATGAGATTTTAATTAGTTGGGAGTTTACGTAAATCAAGTTCGGCACTTTTAATAAATTCACAAATATAATCGTAATCAAAAAAGAAATTAAAAGACGAGTTCTTCTTTCTTTTATCACTTAGGAGCCTGCAAGATGAAAGTCTCATGCATGGTTTTGAATGAGAGAAAGAAGAGAGGAATCCTCTTTTTGACTTTGCTACTTCTCATTTTGTTTTAGGATTATTTCTATTCGTAGGTCATTTATGGCACGCGGGAATTAAGTGTTCGTGCAAGAAAACACTAGCTATGATATGAGTGCTGAAGAAAATTGAACTATTATCAATTTTATTTGGCCATTAATTGGAACAATTATAATTTAATTAAGTATTGAATTCCATAATTTGAATTCAGTTTACAATAAAAGAAAACGAAAATCTAAGGAAAAGAAAAAAAAAACGAATCAATATGATCGATGTTGCAAAATCTATATATATATTTGCACAACAAATTAATGAAAGAATATTTCTTAAATGAATGAAGTATGTACGTATAACACAAAGATTGAATGCATTCAGCTGTGGCTTCTGGTCTCTTCAGAAAACTACTAGAACCTTGATCTTCTGCATTCGCTAGGAGGCCTTGGGGGAAGCGTTTGAGGTCAGAGCAGTACTTGTAGATCGACCATGAACTTTTGCTGCACCCATCGAAGCCTGTTTCGGCCTGCGGCATCAAGCTTTTGAGTCTGCCATGCACTGTCTTGATCTAAGGAATTAGTAGATGTAGAGGAGAGACAGGAGGATCCAACACAAGCATTGGCCTTGAAGTTTCTGTCTTCACAAGCCCACCTCTTGTGGCCCAGTCATCAGCATTCCACAGACTTGAGTATATCCTCATGGGTTGGTTTTTGGGGAATGCTACACCAACTGATTCCAAGTTGTTGAACACTCTGATTGGAATGTTGTCCACCAAGAATCTGAACAAATTAACAATTGCATATCTAGTATTAGAAATTAAGCTTCTAATTAAATAGTATTGTAATTAATTGGAGGTGAGTGGATGTTATGTTATAGACTTATAGTACTTACATAATGCGCTGGGAGCTCCAGACAATGGAGTAGGTGTGGAAGGCCTTTGTGGGGTCAAACCAGAGATGGAATTGTTGTTCTCTGTTCCCTTTTCCCTGGCTGAACACATTGGTGTGGAGAGTGTAGGGGTTCCCAGATAAGTTGCCCAAAAACTCAAAATCAATCTCATCATGAGTTGGACCTTGTGAAGATAACGTACTGCATACATATATATATATATATGCATATATTAGCATTAATGGTAAAATATATAAAATTGAGGGACAAAATTAAGAGTAGCACAATCAAAATTAATAGAATTAAGCGGCCAATAGGGGGTTGAGAGTAGTAATTACGTACAAGGTATGCAGTGACAGTGCCAGCTGAGTTGCCAGGCACCAGTTTGATCTGCATGTCAACCCTTCCAAAAAGGTACTCATTTTTGGACTTGAAACCCGACCCGGAAAACTTGTCATGGGAGAGAGTGAGAAGTTGTCCTCCGTTGAGGATCTTGGCACGTTCATCGCCAAATGTGATGTCAAAGTCTTGATAGAAATTGCCAGCTGAGGCAGCCACAGCCATCAGACAAGTTATGACCAAAGAAATTAAAGAAAAAGCACCATTGAGAGAGCTTACAAGAAGAAGACATTTTCATTTGGTGATTGCAGACTACAGAGAGCATGCAAGAGATCAATTAGCTAGCTAATTACTTAGCTTTAATTTTGAAAGAGAGAGAGCTGATCGAATTAGACTGATGTTAATTTGATGGTCTAATTGGAGTTGTGCATCCCCTTTATATATAAGAGTATGACGCGTTGATGATCGAATAAATTAATCTGCTGGCAGCTGTATTTAATTAATAATTAAAGTTGAGAACTGGCGACAGGTAACATGCAAATTAGATATGAAAGCTAGCTTTATTTGCTAGCAAATTAAGGAAGCAGCATAGGAAGGCAGAGTTTGGGTTGCAACGTTGGTACGTGATGTAGGGGACTTGGAGCTACCTACAAGCTAGGCTACAACACAACGTATTTGCGCCTTGGGTGCCTGGTATTGTATGCTGATCTGTCACTTTCTTTTATCTACCTAACTAGGCTGAGCTGCGCACCAGCACGTAGCTAACACTAATTACCACTAAAGTCATCGTGACTATTTTTGTGATACCAAGTAAAACTAACTTATGATCTGATTTACAACTTACAAGAAAATAAAACAGGAAACTAAACATGAGTACGTACGATCTCTTTCAAAATATCTCGAAAATAATCTTATTTAGGCTTAATTAGAAACAAATTAAAGAGGACAAATGGACAATGCTATTCACACTCTCAGTTTGTTATTATACATTTCTTCTATTTGTATTGTAAGATAATAAAATATTAAATTTGAAAGGTAGAATGATAAACTGGATTACAATTTATACACAGTTAGCAGCTGCCACATTAATAAACTATACACGGTTGTAAAATTCGATCACTTTAATTAGAAGAAGCATAATGGACGTCAGTGCTACCTTTTTATGTTTGTTTATGTATATATATGACAAAGTATTATCCTAGCTAGCCTCAAAGGTCCATTACCACTTGCAGTAGTTTCGTCACATCAAACAGAAATTAATGAGATTATAATTACAGTAATTAAATAACTAATCAATATAGGATTCTCGATCTCTCGGGGATATGCAGTATGGATTTAGAAAATTGATCGAGTTAAAATATAAAAGAGAGTTAGTGAAGGAAATTGAAGTATCTAACTCAAAACTAATTGGTAATGGGCCGGTGAAGAGACTTAAATCCTTATAAGCACTTATACAAAGCTATAATTTTCCAACATTAAACAATAATGCACATTCTCGCAGTTAGTACTTAGGCAAATAAGAGTGGGTAGCTAGCTAGCCAGCCACAGATGGACATGATGTTTCCTTCTTTGATTTCGTATAAGTGGTTTTCTATACAACGCAGATGTTGTTACTTGTCCAGCCATCTAATTATTTGATGTGGTCCATCGTCCACCAAATTAATATTGGGGTGTACGTGATTGGGTATGTCAATGCCGGTTTTCTAGGCAGAAGGGAGCATAGCTTGAGTTTGGAATATCACATTTGAGAAAATTCTATCATACAATCTTGTATGTCATACAATTACACTTTTCACTTTGGATGTAATGGGTTCACATAGAATGATAACCATTGATTGGTGTATTACTCTTGCCTGCCGATACAATTCTACCTGCTAATAAATTCCCCGAAAACACTATGATAATGAAAGAATAATCATGTACTTGGTTCTATAGTTTCAATTTATTACAAGAAAATAGTACAAAGTTGTGGGAGATCGAAGGAGAAAAGCAAATTAATATGATGTTACAAAATCTGTATTTGCACAACGAATGAAAGAATATTTCATAATTGGATGAAGTATGACACAAAGAATTAATGAATGGTAGACATGAGAACTGGGATATGTGATCCTGTGGCTTCTGGTCTCTGTGAAGAAGACTAGAACCTTGATCGTCTGCACTCAGCAGGGAGGCCTTGGGGGAAGCGTTTAAGGTCAGTGCAGTAGTTGTAGACCATGAACTTTTGCTGCACCCATCGAAGCCTGTTTCGGCCTGCGGCATCAAGCGCTTGAGTCTGCCATGCACTGTCTTGATCTAAGGAATTAGTAGATGTAGAGGAGAGACAGGAGGAGCCAACACAAGCATTGGCCTTGAAGTTTCTGTAAGAGGCAGTGAAAGGAGCTTGAGTCCAATCAGTCTTCACAAGCCCACCTCTTGTGGCCCAGTCATCAGCATTCCACAGGCTTGAGTATATCCTCATGGGTTGGTTTTTGGGGAATGCTACACCCACTGATTCCAAGTTGTTGAACACTCTGATAGGAATGTTGTCCACCAAAAATCTGAACAAATTAACAATTGCATATCTAGTATTAGAAATTGAGCTTCTAATTAATAATGTTGTAATTAATTGAAGGTGATGGAGAGTGCATGCTATCGTACTTACATGATGCGTTGGGTGTTCCAAACAATGGAGTAGGTGTGGAAGGCCTTTGTGGGATCAAACCAAAGATGGAACTGTTGTTCTCTGTTCCCTTTGCCCTGGCTGAACACATTGGTGTGGAGAGTGTAGGGGTCTCCGGATAAGTTGCCCAAAAACTCAAAGTCAATCTCATCATGAGTTGGACCTTGTGAAGATAACTGCACAAGTGCACATATATAAGCATATATTAGCATTAATGCTAAAGTATATAAAATTGAAAGACAAAATTAAGAGTACGTAGCACAATCAAAATTAATTACAAAGATGAGGATTGAGAGTAGTAAAAACGTACATAGTATGCAGTGACAGTGCCAGCTGAGTTGCCAGACACCAGCTTGATCTGCATGTCGACCCTTCCAAAAAGGTACTCATTTTTGGATTTGAAACCCGACCCAGAAAACTTGTCAAGGGACAGTGTCAGAAGTTGTCCTCCGTTGAGGATCTTAGCACGTTCATCGCCAAATGTGATGTCGAAGTCTTCATAGAAATTACCAGCTGAGGCAGCAGCCATTAGAGAACTAAGTAAGAAGAATGAAACCATTGAGACCTTACAACAAGACATCTTGGTTAATTTGGTGTTTGCAAGAGAGAGGATTGAATGGATATATAACTAATGTTTGATGCTATAATTCGAGTTGTGCAGCCCTTTATATACAGAGTATGCCGCGTCGATGTTGAATAATAGAGCTGGCAGTATTTAATAATTAATGTTCAAAACTGGCGACAGCTAGCTTTGCAAATTTTGTATCCATTAATTGAAGTCGTGTAGCTTTGTTTGGGTGCGGTGTACCGTGTGCCTCAGGAATAATGGACTATTGACTGCTAGAATTTCAGTATTTTGAATCTCGTTGTTAAGTTTTATTAAATTTTTTATTTTAACTTTTTAAGTTTTGTATTAAATTTTAGGGGTGGGTCTCATTTTAAGTCCATGTGGTAAAATTAGAATGTTGAGTGAAATGACCAATATATCTTGCGAGTAGGCACCACGTCAGCAAAACTAATATAAATTATAACGGAATTGAGTTGAAGAGGCATATTAAAATATGAGATATACTATCAAGTGACAAATTGAGATAATTAAAATATCACAGGATGAATCGAGGTTTTATTACACCTTTTAGGAAGCAAAAGTGGTAATAAGCCTTTTTTAACTTTTCTTAATTTGTGTCCTTGCTCCTTATATATCATATGTTGTAGGCTTGGCTTGTAGCTCCAACACACCAACTTATATGCTACAAGCCAAACTCTGCTTCCTGTGCTGCTTCTTTGGAGCCTAGTCCTCTGGTCTGAATTGCAAATCTGTCTCCAGCTGACCAGCTCTAGTAAAGTTGGCACCGCAACACCCAAATAAATAAAGCTAGCTAGCTTTTGTATATGATATGGGATTATCTAATTTGCAAACCTGTTGCCAGTTTTCAACTTCAAAAGTTCAAATACAGCTGCGACCTCTATTGTTGATTTTAATTGAACGCGGCATACTGCTTCTCTTAAGTATATAAACTTATCAAGGGCTTCAGAACTCTGAATTATACCATCAATAGCAACCCCATCAGCCCTCTCTCTCTCTCTCTCAAGCTAATTCTCTTGCTCTGTCTGCAAAGACTGCAATATTCACCAAATCGATCAAAATGTCTTCTTCCTCTTCTTGTAAGGCCTCAATGATGGTGCTTCTTTCTTTCTTCTCAATTAGTTCTCTGATGGTTGCTGCCTCAGCTGGTAATTTCTATCAAGACTTTGACATCACATTTGGCGATGAACGTGCTAAGATCCTTAATGGAGGACAACTTCTCACTCTCTCCCTTGACAAGTTTTCTGGGTCGGGCTTCAAGTCCAAAAATGAGTACCTGTTTGGAAGGGTCGACATGCAGATCAAGTTGGTGCCTGGCAACTCAGCTGGCACTGTCACTGCATATTATGTATGTACTCTCAATCCCTCTTCCATTGTGATTGTGCTATACTTTGAACTTTGTCCTTCAATCAATTTCATATATATTTGCATTAATACTAATTTCATAGATATGTATATGCAGTTATCTTCACAAGGTCCAACTCATGATGAGATTGACTTTGAGTTTTTGGGCAACTTATCCGGAGACCCCTACACTCTCCACACCAATGTGTTCAGCCAGGGCAAAGGGAACAGAGAACAACAGTTCCATCTTTGGTTTGACCCCACGAAGGCCTTCCACACCTACTCCATTGTTTGGAACACCCAACGCATCATGTAAGTACTATAGCATGGTTCACCTTCATTAATTACAACACTATTTAATTAGAAGCTTAATTTCTAATACTAGATATGCAATTGTTAATTTGTTCAGATTCTTGGTGGACAACATTCCAATCAGAGTGTTCAACAACTTGGAATCAGTGGGTGTAGCATTCCCCAAAAACCAACCCATGAGGATATACTCAAGCCTGTGGAATGCTGATGACTGGGCCACAAGAGGTGGGCTTGTGAAGACTGATTGGACTCAAGCTCCTTTCACTGCCTCTTACAGAAACTTCAAGGCCAATGCTTGTGTTGGCTCCTCCTGTCTCTCCTCTACATCTACTAATTCCTTAGATCAAGACAGTGCATGGCAGACTCAAGCGCTTGATGCCGCAGGCCGAAACAGGCTTCGATGGGTGCAGCAAAAGTTCATGGTCTACAACTACTGCTCTGACCTCAAACGCTTCCCCCAAGGCCTCCCAGCTGAATGCAGAAGATCAAGGTTCTAATAGTCCTCTTGAGAGACCACAAACCACAGATGATCACATTCTTTGTGTTATAATTTCATTTATGAAAGATTCCTTCATTCGTTTTTTTTTTCTTCTCCAACAGTTTTTGTATTCTTTTGTTGTATACTGAATTCAAATTATAGAATGAAATTATACTTGATTATTAAATGGTAATGGTTCAATTTTATTTCTTCAACAAACCATAGTGTTTTCTTAGTTCACTAGCAGCTAGGATTTTTCGGTGTGTGTTAACGGTGAGTGCAATTTGCTGATCACCATCATTAACCAATGGTATCCCATTGCCAGATCCGTCAATATTTTTCACATATTTCATGGTCAACCAATATTGTAGTATGTTTTAGTATGGTTGACATATGTGATTGTATTGGGGTGTGCAGCTTAGGAGGCTAGAAAGTGATTAGCCTGCTCAAGTTCCTGCCCTCTTGGCTTGGGAACTCTTTGAAAGTTGGGTGAAGCTAAATGTAGATGGCTGCAAGAAAGGACTGTCTGGTAGGATAAGGGATTGGAATTGTGAATGGCTCCTTGGTTTTGTGTTCAACCTTGCTAGGCAATTGGGACAAATTATGGAAGCTAAGCTCTGGGGTCTCTATGTGGGTTCAAACTAGCCTAGGCTCTGGGCTATGCTTATTGAAGCTGACTCTGCTACTGTTGCTGTCAACTTGGTCAAAAACCTGGTACACAGATCTCCACCCTCTTGCTGGTCTCATTGCTGGTTGTAGATCCTAATTCCTTTGTGCATGCTTGAGCACATCCACAGGGAACATAATTCAGCTGCTAATTGTCTTTCAACCTACAGTCTCAGTTTAGATTTGGGTTGTAGACTCCTTGAGATCCCCTCCCAAGTTGGGTCTTTTCTTGTTGAGGATTTGATTGGGGGTGCCAAGGCCCCATACATTTGTAGCTTTTTTCTTGTTGTTTTTGTTTTGGGCTTTTTGTCTCCCATCTACCAAAACAAATAACTTGTAATCTGCACTTTTCCTTTTTTTTTTTTTTTTTTTTTAAAGGAAACGAAAATAAGTGGCCAGCATTGGCTGGGCTCTTATATTCCTTTTTGGGCTTGTCACTAACCAAGTCACAAGCCCCACTTGGATCCATTAAGAATGCAGATTGTATTATCCCAGAAATAAGATTTAAAATAGAAAATTGGAAATGCAGCCAACCTCATCAGCTCCTTTGCCCAAATGCTCTTACCCGCTCCCCAACCATTTTCACTCCCATTTCCACTTCCACTTCCACCATCCTCACCCTAGGAAAAAAATCAACCTCCTGTGCCTTCCCAGAGGAAACCTAGCTCACTTCACAAGCCACTGTGCCCTTTCCATCTTTCACACAAACAGTTGCAGCAAAGAACCCCAAAACAAGGACAAGAAACACAACAACCAGAGCAATTTCGATCCATATCACGAAAATACGTTATTTCTGCAATTTAACTCCTCATCTGGCACTAACAACAGTGATAGACAAAACCCAGAAGCCCTAAGCCGAGAACAAGGACAAGAACAAGGAGAGGGCGAAGCCAATAATTACAAGGGACTTTTCGCAAACATGAGGTGGGCAGACATGAAAGCAGCATTGGGACAAAGATTAAACTTTGGAGCCATAGTTTGCTCAGCCATGGTGGTCACAAAAGACAAGCACTTGGCACTGCCTCACGTTCTTGTGCCTGATATAAGGTACATTGATTGGGCTGAGCTGCATAGAAGGGGTTTCAAGGGTGTTGTGTTTGATAAGGATAATACCATTACTGCACCTTATTCTTTGACACTTTGGGGTCCGCTTGGGTCTTCACTGGAGGAGTGTAAATCAGTGTTCGGTCCCGATATCGCGGTGTTCAGTAACTCGGCTGGTAATTTTTAGCATCACCCATTTGGAAAATTTTGCTGCTTTTCATTGTTGGTTATGTTTTTCTTTCTCAATCTGTCAGCTTTATGATCTTTGTTTGATGGTTAGGGCTTTGTGAGTATGACCATGATGGATCAAAAGCTAGGGAGCTTGAAGGGGCTATTGGAATTAAAGTCATAAGGCACAGTAAGTGTTTGTTTTTCAATTTAAGCTTTAATTGTGCTGCGAAGTTTTTGAATTTGTCATATTTCATATATAAAACTCCATTTTGAAACCAGGTTTGTTAATCACAAATTTTCTTAGGAAGTGCAGAGTTTATTTAGCATTTCATTGATGTGAGTTTTTTTTATCTTATGTAATAGGAGTGAAGAAACCGGCTGGAACAGCTGAAGAGGTCGAGAAGCATTTTGGCTGTGAATCGTCACAGCTTATTATGGTAGATAAGAATTCATAGAACCTCTTGAATTGTTTATTTTGATATTTTTTTGGACTTTACTGATTGATGGGATATTTTGGTCTGTGGTAGGTGGGTGATCGGCCCTTAACTGATATTGTTTATGGGAATAGAAATGGCTTCCTAACTATTTTAACCGAACCTTTGAGTCTTGCTGAGGAGCCATTCATTGTTAGGCAGGTTGGTTTTCGTTTATTCTCAAATTCTCTTTGATGCACTGCAAGGGAATATTGTGTCATTTTCTCCCTTCCAAACAAAATGGAAAAAGAAAACAATTAAAGTTGCCCTTTTTAGGTTGTTTTGTGCAAATGGTTTTGTCTCTTTCCATCATTAGGTAAAAAATGAATCAATCCAATAAAACTTAATTTAAGAAATGCCTAGTTTGTGATGTCTGTAGTTATTCTCCGTTTGTCCATAGTTTTATTCCTGTGATTTAGGAAACTTCAGAATCCTCTTATGAGTTGTCTTGTAGAGGAAGGATGGTGGAAAAACCCAAGTTTTGGTAAAGAAGGAAAGGAGGGAAATCAAACTAAACAATAAAAAATGTCCAAATAAAGAGGAAAGAGGAAGAATGACCATCCAAGTGTATAGAGTTCAAATCGACTATGCTTTGAACTCATTACTAGAATGTCTGACCCTCTCAAAAGTTTAACTGTTAGCTCTGTGTAAGCTCACCCAAACAAGCAAAATGAGCAGCTCCCAGATTCCTAACTTGTCATGTGCCAATTTGAAAGTTACTTGAAAACAGACCATGCAAAAGCAAAGCCACTTCAGATGGCGGATAAACATCCCTCTCAGTAAGATAATCTATGGTCAAAATCTTTGTAGTGGCCACACAGGTGAAGAAAGCTACTATTGGAGGAATCAAGGACTCTAAATCTCCTCCTATAGAAATAACAATGGGGCAGAGGCCTTCAAAGCTATTTAGAAGGATTTCATCTAAAACCCCTTTCAAATTTCGAAAACACCCTGACAAATTTTAACTCCCAATCATGATTCATGGGATCCCCTCTGATATATCATTTCAACAATGGTCATCATCTTAGCAAAGTAGTTAGGCTGTTGAATTTTTTTGGATTAGGTGTTGGGAAAGGATGATGCGAATGAAATGAATTTTTTTATTATAATTCACTCTTCCGAGGTATTTGAGACTCTATCCACGCTCATATTTTGCTGCAGTTAAAGGTCTAGATTTCTGTTATTTGTTTCTGATAATTTACTGGTGGTAATTGCAGGTGAGGATACTAGAAACATCCCTTGTGAATCGTTGGTTTAGGAAAGGATTAAAGCCCACCAGTCATAGGCTGCTGCCAGATGGCATGCAGTGTGTGAAACATCCACCACCCCTGTAAGAATTGTTGTTGATAAAATCAAAAACGAAAGTTCTTGTAGCTGTCCCAATGATATTGTCGGTTTTACGATTTTTTTAGTTCTATGCAATGAGAGAAAATGTTATCTTTTTTTTCTCCCCAGTAAATTGAGTAGTATTTTAAGTTTAAACACAATTTGACTCATGAAAGGAAAAAGAAAGAACGTGAAGGAAAAGTAAAAAACAGGTTAAAATATTCAAGCAGCTCAATTCAACTTTTAACTAAGATATCTATCATCTTGTGTACTGTATACAGAGAAGTTTGTGGTAGTAGATATATGCCTGAACTCTGAAGTACATTTTTAAAATTTCTAAAGTGATATGGAAATTGGACTAAACCCTAGAGTGATATGGCTCAACAACTAAAGGCGGGCACCTTAAATATTTAAAGGCAAAAACCCTAATCACAACAGTTATGACGTAACTTTATGCTAATGAAGCGAGACATATCATATTTGGGTTTACCTTGTAGAGTTTTAATGTTGTATGGAAAGGACTCAAAGGAGTGATTGTGCAAGGATCAGGTGGAAATGGCCTTCCTAGCATAGATGAGTTGTACACGTAATAACTTACTCAAATTGATATATACATAATGACTTTCAAAAAACTGGCTTGAGTTCCATAAGAGAAGAGAAGACAAAGGTGTTCCTGTGGCATGAACAATTTAATCCCTAGAGTAACATATGTTTCAATGTGGCATTAACTTTAAAATGCGAATGTTAGATAGATGTCAAAATCAATACCAAGTAAAGTGTCACAGACACAGAGTTCTGGTGGAAGAAGTTTCTCCCTTTTTTCTTGGTCCAAGCATGCATGTTGAATGTGCAAAGATTTGAATGTCAGTATTATCGCTGATGTGTCATACTATAAGATGACTTTCATGAACTTTGCAAAACTTTCCTTGGAGAAGAAAAGGGAGGACATCCAATTTTCACACTCTGAAAGTTACTTTGAGAAGGTGCAAGGAATGCCAGTTTTAAGATTAAGAAGACATGGGTCCTGTAATTAGGCCACCCAATTTGACATAAAGTCAAGGTCAACTGACAAATAATTTCTTAAGTTTTTGAACGTAGTGATTGTCCAAGTCTAATGGCTACATTCTTAGGCTGCGCTCATCTATTGGCTGCAGGGTCTATTTAATTTGGACTTTTGGTCCTCTCTGTATATACGACATGCAAAATACATTTTTATGTCTACCAGAACTTTGGGGGTCTACCTCAGGTTTTATAAGGAAACTTTCAATGTTTATGTCCACACTTTGCTCCAGAGTTCAGAGGCAGGACTATAAATCCTTTAATAAAATAATGTTAAACCATGGAGTATATGACTAGGATTTCATTGATATATCACTATCTAAATGGGGACCTACATATATAATATTCTAATGGTGCACTGTGTATTCAGAGAGTCATAGACTCGTAATGAACCAAATTCGAGTACGAAACTTTCTCAAGGCATGACCAGCTACTTCTAGCATATGGGGTTCTTGGGCTGTCTCATGGTTTGCAGTAACGAAGACATCCTCAGAACTTAAAGTCATGGCATCCCAAGAAGGGAAACCACTTTCTAATAGTACTGTTTTACAGTTTTCATTTCTAGTTCTCATGTCGGTTTCTTTGTCCTTGGCAACTTCATCTTCAGCAGCAACACAAACAGGACTAGAAGTAGAGGCTCTCCTGAATTGGAAGTCTAGCCTTAGTAACACAAGCCTGTCTGTCTTGTCTTCATGGGTTGGAAACAGCACTTGCCACTGGGATGGGATTGCTTGCACAAATTTTGGAAGCATCACCCATATAAACCTCACTGGTTCTGGTTTAAGAGGTACACTTCACACTTTGAGTTTCTCATCTTTCCCCAGTCTCCTAAGCCTTAACCTGAGCCATAACTCATTTTTTGGAACCATTCCCTCTGGCTTAGCTAATCTGTCTAGTGTTACTCACCTTGATTTGTCTGCCAATCAACTCTTTGGAACAATTCCATCAGAAATAGGTCTTCTTACTAGTCTTCAAATCCTTTCTCTGGCTCAAAATAACATCAATGGGTCCATTCCCCATGAAGTTGGAATGTTGGGCAACTTAACCATTCTTTCCCTTCAGTTCAATGAACTTTCTGGAAATATCCCTCAGGAAATATGTACGCTAAATTCACTTAGTGATATTAATCTATCACAAAACAATCTCACAGGTTCAATTCCACCATCAATAGGAAACCTGTCCAACTTAACTTTTCTAGCCCTTCTACGCAACGATTTGTCTGGCTCCATTCCTTCCAGTATAGGAAACCTGACTAGGCTGAAGGTGTTGTACCTGATGGGTAATCAATTGTCTGGAGCCATCCCAAAAGAAGTAGGCAAACTTAAATTTCTCACCCATCTAGGATTGGTAGATAACAGACTAAATGGCTCCCTTCCCTTAGAAATGAATAATCTTACATATTTAAGGGAGTTGTGGTTGAGTAACAACAGCTTGTCTGGTAATCTTCCCCAAGATATATGCAGCGGTGGATTACTTGACATTTTTACAGCACATAACAATCAGTTGACAGGTCCCATCCCTAGAAGCTTGAGAAACTGCACCAGCTTAACTAGATTGAGGCTTGAAAGGAACCAGCTCACAGGAGACATAAGTGAAGAGTTTGGCATTTATCCTGAATTAACTTATGTCGATCTGAGTTATAACAGATTCTATGGAGAACTTTCTGAAAAGTGGGGGCAGTGCCAAAAATTACAAAGCTTGAAACTCAGCAACAACAGAATTTCTGGGAGGATTCCTCAGTTTGAGGGATCAATTCAGCTACATGTACTTGACAGCTCTTCGAATCGTCTAATTGGGACAATCCCAAGGGAACTGGGGAGGTTGCCATACTTGTTCAACCTAAACCTGGCTGATAATGAACTTTCTGGCAGTGTCCCATCAGAGATTGGAATGTTAAGCAATCTGCAACATCTTAACTTAGCAGCAAACAATTTGACTGGACCTATTCCGGAACAATTAGATGGGTGCAGAGAGTTACTGAACTTGAATTTGAGCAAAAATAGATTTAGTGAGAGCATTCCCCTTCAGATGAGCAGCATACAGTCTCTTCAAGTTCTTGATCTTAGTCATAATTCACTGATGAGGGAGATACCACCACAGCTTGGACAATTGGTAAAGTTGGAAGCATTGAATCTCTCCCACAATGAGCTCTCTGGTTCGATCCCATCTACTTTTGATAACATGTTGAGCTTGACAACTGTTGACATATCCTACAATCATTTGGAGGGTCCTCTTCCCAACAACAAAGCATTCCATGAAGCTCCAGTTGTAGCTTTTGAGAATAACAAAGGCTTGTGTGGTAACGCCATGGGTTTGAACGCTTGCACATCTACAACAAAAGGCCAGAAAAAGGGTAACAAAGCTGTTATTTTCATCATAGTCCTTGTTTTAGGTATTCTGTTTCTTGTATTTGTAGTAGTTGGGATTCTTTGTGTGTTTTGCATTCCCCGAAAAGAACAAAATGAAGACCAGTTTGTAGTTTGGAGCTATGATGGGAAACTGGCATATGAAGACATCATTGAAGCTACAGAGGAATTCAACTCCAAACATTGTGTAGGAGTAGGAGGGAATGCGAGTGTTTATAAAGCTGAACTGCAAACAGGTCGGATTGTTGCAGTAAAGAAACTTCACATGCAACAGGATGGTGGAGTGGCAAATCTGAAGGCTTTTGAGAGTGAAATTCGTACTCTTTCAGAAATTCGTCACCGCAACATATTGAAGCTTTATGGTTTTTGTTCACATCCAAGACACTCTCTCTTGGTTTATGACTTCATAGAAGGGGGAAGCTTGGAAAACATTCTGACCAATGACAACAATGCAATAAAGTTTGGATGGATTGAGAGGGTGAATGCTGTCAAAGACGTGGCTAATGCGTTATCTTATTTGCATCATGATTGTTCACCTCCAATAGTTCATCGAGACATATCGAGCAAGAACATCTTGCTGGATTTAGAGCATGGGGCTTATGTCTCTGATTTTGGTACAGCTAAGCTTTTGAAGCCTGACGCTTCCAATTGGACTACATTTGCAGGCACATTTGGATACAGTGCTCCAGGTAGTTATTTCCTTCTTGTTTTCTTTCCAAATAGCATATGTACTATTCATCTAATGACGGGGAAGTCAGGAAGCCATCCAACTATTTCAGAGATATGATGGATGAACTAAATGATCAGAAGGGATAAGCCTTAGTTATTTAGATTACCCTCTTGGTATCCCATAATTTTTATGCATGATTTGATTGTTTTGGCAAAAGAGAGGATCACGGCTTGACTTAAATGGTTGCATTAAATTTTTTACATTTAGCAGCCATTCACAGGAAAATGCTTAGCTGCTAGTTTTCCGTGTGATAGGGAACTAGTTCATGAATCTGAACTTAATCTTAAAATTAATTTATTTATACACAGTTTGAAGAATTTTAAAGGGTACAAAACAACAATACACTACAACTAAAGTTTCCATTGGCATATAAGTAAAGTTTCAGTCTTTTAACTCATGAATTGATCTTTGTTTTGCAGAGTTGGCATACACAATGGAAGCAAATGAGAAATGTGATGTTTATAGCTTTGGGGTTGTAGCATTAGAAGTGATCATGGGAAAGCATCCTGGAGATCTCATCTCCTATTTTTTCTCATTGTCATTAACATCAACAGCCCGTTGTATACAACTAAAGGACGTCTTGGACCAGCGCCTCTCGCCTCCAAGAAATCAAGTTGCTGAAAAGGTGGTCACTGTTGCAAACCTTGCATTTGCATGCTTTCGAACTGATCCAAAATCTCGGCCTACCATGCAACAAATTTCCCATGAGTTATGATTTTAAAGGAAACCTTTGGCAAAGATATTTGACAAGATTGGCAGGTGGTAGTTGATTAGAAATCTGTGATAGCTTCTTTCATTGTAAATCTGTGAGTGAGGTTTATCCTACTCCCATCACACCTTTCTCTTCTAACTGCATGCCTCTAGATCTAAATGACCATTATGAATGTTGCATATTTATAATGTCTATATAATAGCTCTCAGGAACCTTGGGTTCAAAACCAAATTAAGTTTAGGTACCATGCACTGTGATACTTATGAATGTTTTCTCGCATGTAACAATATTAGATTATACACATTCAAAGTTCATCAGCCTTCAATCATTCCTTGTGTGGAATATGAATTGCAATACAATCTTCACATCTAGTGGGGTGAGACATTGAGATACTAGATCAATTAAGACCTGAATATAGTGGAGCCTTGGGTGCTTAAATCTTAATGTTGTGAGTTGGCTTCTTATTTATACAGTGATGAGTTGCAAGAATTCTTGGGTGTGTGCTTCAAAAATTCTTTGGGATAATTTTGATGGGCATTCCATGGGAAGGGAATGGGAGGGGATCCATGATTATAGTCTCATCAGGATAGAGCAAAGACCAATCATAACGGGTAACGACGAAATGAATGAAGATGAGGATATTCAACTTGGCCAGTTGGTACCCTGCACACACTCTTGGCCCTCCCCCAAATGGAAGAAACACATAAGGTGGTACAGCCTCCTCAAACCGACTTGGTTTGAAACTCAGAGGATCATGAAAATATTCTGAATTGTAATGTGTTCCATATGTTGTCCACAGTACCTGCATAAAATTAACCACTAGAAATTAAAGTCCGCTGCCTTTTAAGTGCCAAATTTCAATGTTATTTCATTTTAACAACTAAAATATGTATGTCATTTCACTTTGATACTAAATTTCAGTTTATGTACCAACTTTAAAAAACATGGTTCTACCCAGCTGTGATTGTTTAACAGTCACAACTTTTTATTTATTTGTTATTTTTTCAGTGTTTGCAAAACTTAAACTTTAATGTTTAGTCTTTAGGTTATAGGATTTCATCTCCCAAGCCTAAATCAAAAGCACTAAACTCTTATAAACTTTGAATTTTTATGAATTTCAAGTAGTCACAACTGTGACTGTTCGATAGTTATAACTATATAGTAAACTGATTTATGACCTAAACCAAAATGTCTTGTTCTAGGTCAGTACCTAAATTAAAAAAAAAAATTATTGTTTTGCTGTTTTGTTGAAAAACTATTGATATTTGGTATTTAATCCTAATTTTCTATAGAAATTAATCCAAAGACAGTACAAGTAAACACCTGCATAAACTTGTAGTGTGTAAAGCAGAACACGTGTACCTTCCATCCTCTGGGAATGGTGAATCCTTCATATTCAATGTCAGCAATGGCTTTCCTGAAAGAGCCAAAGATGGGAGGGAAAAGCCGCATGCTTTCACGAGCAACCTGCCAGGTATACTTCATCTTCTTTGTGTCATCCAATGTCAGATTTTCACCTGGTCTTTTGCTTCTCATTGTCTCAGCATGTTCTGATAGGAAATGAAACGCAACTCACTGATATTAATTTGTGTTGCTGATGATCAAAATCGATTAACTTGGACTGCATGAAAGAATCAAAGATTATATATATACCTTTAAGTAGGACACTGTGGCAATAAGGATGCTGAGCCAACATTTTGAATGTCATGGCAATAGCAAAAGAAGTAGTATCATGAGCTGCAAAAACTAGCAAAACCACATTGTCAACCACTTCCTTTTCGCTAATTTCTCCTCGAATCATCCCAGCCACCAATCGTGATAATAGCATCCCTCCCTCCTGATCCTGTTCTTCCAGCTTGCCTTCCATTTCCATCCTCTTCTCTCTTACTACTTCAACCAGCATTTTCTCTATCTCCATCCTTGCTTTCCTTGCTCTCCAGAACCTGGACCCGGGAACCTTAATGGGTGCTGCAAAAACACCTTCCAAAACTCTCTCAAAGGTCCCCAACATATCTGCCTGCACATTGATCCCCAACAAGCATTCAAACACTATAGTAAATGTCAAGATTTTCGTCGAACGATAAAGGCTAATCTTGTCCTGGCCTTTCCATTTTGTGTCCAAATGCAACTGCACAGAGCTGCATATTTTAGGCACCAAAGTCTCAAGCCCTGCCTGACCAAGACTTGTGCCTATAATCCCCCGAAGACACCGGTGCCTCTCCCCTTGTTTTTCCATGATGCAGTCCTTCCCCATGAGCTGAACTGAAGATGAAGGCCACGAGCTCACCACCAACTTGAACTCATTGGACAACAGGAACCTATTAGCATTGGCTCCATTTACAATCACAGTTGGGGACCCCATCAGATGTGTTGTGAAGATTTTGCCATATTTTGCAATCCGGGGTTGAACGAAGTCCTCAAACAAACTGTTTTTACGTTGAGCTTTGTAGAACTCCATTGTTTGGCCTATCCAAGGAAGTCCCATGTCCCCCGGTGGCAGTTTTCTCTTGTTTGTGTCATAGGTTTGCTTGTGCTTCAAGAAAATGATAATAAAGACCATTGCAGCTGAGATACAGAACAAGCAAAGAAGAAGATAGCTAATTTCATTAGCCATTGATGATTCAATGTTGTTATCACGAAGATTGACTCAAAAGTACTTTGGAGTTTATAGTTCTAATAACGTGGAATCAGGTGAGCAATTGTTGCTGCTTTATACAACAAGGAAAACCTTCAGAAAGTCAAACCCCCTGTTGATTTTCTGAAAAGTCACCAATCATGAAGTCCTGACCGCCCCAACAATTCTATTATTAACAGATCACGGCTAAGTTCACCCCCATATACGTTGACTCAACGTGAAGTTCCATGTTTTTAGGAGGGTAATGTATGTGAAAATGCAAATAGAATAAATACAGAATCTCTTGCTGCCGACCAGTCATTCTTTTTGAATTTTTAATCACAAAAGTATCCCAAAAAATCTGGTAAGTCTGCTGAAATATACTTTCACAAATTAAGAAGATTAACACGTGATGAAAATCATGGAATCTTTTCCCTCTTGCATGATTGAATGTGACTTCAGCAACTAGCTAGATAAGACCTAGGAACCATGCCATATACTACCAGTACTGCTTGCAAAAATAATATATATGCTGCAATCCGTAAAGATTGTGGTCAACCATTGCTATGCTGCAATCCGTAAAGATTGTGGTCAACCATTGCTAAGAACCCCTTATATTTCATTGAAGGTCTTAAGTCATGATGCAATGGGGATGCCTCATGAATTAAACCAAAGCCATGTTAGGGAGCAAAATTTGTGGATCTATGTGGAATATTCATCATTCATAAATATAAGGTTCATATAATAGGGTGATGACTACATACACCATGCTAATGAAAATAATTAAATTTGTTTATCACTATTTCTGCTGAGATAATTAAACTTAGTCAATTGTAATTTGTAGTTGGGGTATATATATACCCCATGTTAATGTCAATTGTAATTAAAATTAATTATCTGCATTATGTATGTTATGAATTATCTAATGTTTGGCTGTTTGCAACTTTGCACAGAAGCATATATGTAGCCATGCATTGAGTTGTGCCATACAGATATGTATCAACAGTTCAGTACTGATCTAGTACATGGGTGAGTACATTCTTTTTCCAGCAAAACAAATTTACGCATCCATGCATGAATGCTATTAGTAGGGGTGGTCCTGAGAGAAGGCATAAAAAGGCAAGGCTTTGGGCCCGAAGTATTGAGGGCTCCCAAATTTTATAGATTCCTTATATGTTTATATACTGTGTTATACTCAAGCATTGTACGTAAACGCAGAGAGTCCCCTGTGCATATATACTGATGTATATATGCAGATATATGCATGTCTTTATGGAGATGCAAAATCAAACACATCTTGTCTGAGGGTAGTAGTTGCAGTTAATGTTAAGCTATTAATTATATTTAAGGGGTTCAGACTTTTGGACTTTTGCACACAGAAGTAGCAGTAAAATTCACATCCCTATAGCAGTTAATGTAGCATTAATTATAAGTTTTGCGGTCTGGCTCTTTCTGTTTGGAAATTCCACAGAAGTAGTAGGTACCAGTCATACTATAGAGACAGTGAAACTCTCTCTCTCTCTCTCTTTTTGAGCTCCTCAAGGAAAGAAAAATGGATCTATACGAGAATTCCAGGAATAGTCTTCAAACATAGAATAAATTAGTGTTCTCCACTATGCCCCCTAAGTTTTATTAGTCTTTCAAAATTACCAGAGTTTGAATCCATCTTCCCCTTTGGCCTTCCATTGTAATGAAAAATATCCGAATTACGTATTTTTTTCAAGTAATTACACATTCTCTCATTCCCAAAAAGAAAAAATTTCCTTATTAATATTGTTGGTCATTTTGCATTCGAAGTTGGACCATGCTAACTTGAGTTGAGCCCAAATTTCTGGTGCAATTTTCTTTTTTTGTTTTTGGACAAAAATTTCTGGTGCAATTGCAAACCCAATCATAATGTGTAACCCTCCATCATATGAGAATATATCTTCTCCTATAACAAGTATAATAGATTTGGGCCTTGATGGTTACAACATAATAAGGAGGCCAAATTCTACCAGAGCTCTGTTGAAACATTAATCTTTCCAGCCAGATATTTTCACTTCATATATATTTTTGTATCATTGCATGCACCAAAATGTTGCTCAAGAATTTGATGGGATTAATGCTTTCAACTGCCACCAAAATGTGTTTTCAATTCACATGAAAGCTCATATCAGTGGCTAGCTAGCTACTAGCTAGCTACATATTATATATAGACTTTACCATCCATCACTGCTAAATTTAACTTGGGGGTTCACTGTGCATGGCCTCCTCCCTAATTGTGACAACTCAGAGTGTACTATATAGATAGCATGGCCAAGCTGTCTCTTACACAGCCATAAACCTGTTTTGAAGTAGATCTCGATCGCTTTCTCTGCTTCTCTCTCATATATGTGCTTAAGAATTATTAGTCAAAGACAGGTCTGAAATGGTTTGAATGAAAACCCTCTAAAACAATACCCATAACTGCTGTCTTATTTACTCCACTCCTAACACTTTTGTGCAACCTCACCTACCTATCTGTCACACTCATTAAGTTTCAGACAGAACCCACTTCATGTATCAGCATCTTTTGGTCCAATTCTCTCTCTCTCTCTCTATACACACACACACACACACACACAAGAATTGATCACTATTCATTGCCATCTGTTGTACATACTACACGATTAGCATATTTTCCTAGCTAGGATTTGGTCTGCAATGGTATTTTAAGGAAATGGATGAAATGAGAGGGTGACATTATGTAATGTACATAGCCTGTGTTATATGGAGACCAAAATGGGGAATTTCCCCATGAACCATGACCAAAATGTGAGACCCCACAAGACGGTGGTCATGATTTAATCTCCCAATCCAGATAACAACAAAGATCTCCTTCATGCATTTGAAAAATCGACACAATTAAGCCTAAGAAATCTATGTATATGACCCATCACAAATTACACAAATTTAAGGGTAGGGCTCCACTAGCTCTGGGCTCAACATCTAACATATATGCATGTAATAAGGAGCAGAAAATTAACATGTACCAGCTAATCCTAGTTCAAATTTAATACGAAGACAAGGACAGTGGAAAAATGACAGAAGGGTTTAGGGTTTTGACTTGGTTAACAGGAACTCGATCAAACAGGGTTTAGACTCTGTTCAGGTAATCATCTCAAGTAATACAGCTAGAACAATATTTTTCTCCAACCCCCAGCATGTTTTTTTCATTCCAAATAAATAAATAAATAAATAAAAAATAAAAAATAAAAACTTAGGGACTTTGAATGAAAAGACAAAATAGGACATACTTTTGTGATAGGGGGTTGAAAGAGCTCCTCCAATAGGGATTGGAGGCAAGTTTTGTTTATCGAGCAAGACACTTGCGCTGTTCAGTATGATTAGAAAGTTCTATACTCATTCATGTTTTAAGGCTGAAGCTTGCAAACAGCAAGTTCCTGTGGTTTCCAGTAGGATGGGGAGGGGACATTTATGTCTTTTCCAATATTACAATCTTAATATTTGTTTCCAAGTAGGGGGCCTTACAAGATCAAGAAAGAAGAAAACAGTACTTAGCTCCCTAACAATATATGTCAACACATGATTAGTCCATGCCACGTGAACCAATCAACTTCTTGAGTAATTCAAATCATAAATGATACAAAATTAAAACATATGTGTGAGTGTGTGTGTGTGTGAGAGAGAGAGTGAGAGAGAGAGAGAGAGAGAGAGAGAGAGAGAGAGAGAGTTTTTTCTTTTGAGTTTATGGTCTATGTCTGTCTCTAAGCTACTTCAGAACTTGATCATTATTGTAAGAACACACAAGGAGTTAATAGGATGAATAAATGCACCTGCAACACATCAACTAACTACAATACTCCTTCACCTGCTAATATTTACTTCGTCTATATCTACCCTAAAGGCTATATATATATCCACCTCTTCCTCATTCCAACACTCATTCCTTCAGGTCTGTTTCTTCCTTTCCTCAGTGTATTGTAAGCAGAACAAAATGGACCGAGTGGGAAGCAAAGTATCTTCTTCTTTGCTCATATGGGCTTTGGTTGCTGGGATGCTATCCCACAACTTGGTCATCCCTGTCATGTCCACCACCGTTGAAGACCAGAAGAACTATTACTCTCCAGACCCACATGCAGGAAGCCCCCCCAGAGGTTTCTCCGTCTCTCTCTGTCTGTCTCTCTCTCTCTCTCTCTCTCTCTCTCTCTGTCTCTGTCTCTGTCTCTGTCTCTGTCTCTTTCTCTCTCTCTCACACACACATTATTTCTGTTTACTTTTTTTTTTTCTTCCTTTTGGTCTTAACACACATACATTGCTTATTTGATGTATGCTCAACACACATTTTGGTGCATGCATGTACTATTGTTTGTACAACATGTTATACATGATATTGCCCTTCAAACATTTCTATTCTTGCAAGTTACCAGTTTAAATTATTTCCTTTTGTCTACAGTCTCCAAGAGGAAACTGCTAATGGATTCTTTTCCTTTTCTTCATATTATCTAAATATGTTTGATTCCATCTACATAATATAAACATCTAGCTAGCATGGAGCAGAGATTATGTCATAGTATTAGTCTGATATATCAAGTCCGTAAAATTGTAACATGTGTTCTCACAATCTCACCTCCCAAAATCTGTTCATTATGATAAAATGCAGGTTCAGGTTCACACAGGAGTCCTTCCCATACACCATCACATGGTGGCTCTCACAGCCCCCCCTCCCATGGAAGCGGTGGAAGCTACAACCCCACACCAACACCATCAACACCTTCCAACTGTGGTACCCCACCACACATCCCTGACCCATCAACTCCATCAACCCCATCAACCCCAAGTGGTGGTGGTGGCTACTACCACTCTCCACCAACTTCAGGAGGTCGTACCCCCCCAACACCAGTCATTGTAAGCCCTCCAGTTCCAGTCATTGGAAGCCCCCCAATCCCAGTCATTGGAACCCCACCAGCTATTCCTACACCTCCTTTTGATCCCAATTCCCCACCCTTCACATGCAAGTAAGTAATCACATAAACTCAAATATGAACAAGCTTTCAATAGAACCACCATAAAATACATATATATATATATATATATACAGATTGACAATTTAACAGCATAACATATCACAATGAAGGATGATATAACATTTCACGTAACTTTCATCTCTAAGTCACAAAATTACCTTGTTTTGCAGCTACTGGAGGAACCACCCCACAGTGATATGGGGTCTGATGGGCTGGTGGGGAACGACACTGGGCCATGCATTTGGTGTGACTAGTCTTCCTGGGTTTGGGTCCAGTACTTCTATGAGCTTGCAGCAAGCACTTTCCAACACCCGTACTGATGGCCTAGGAGAGCTCTACAGAGAAGGAACTGCTTCCTTGCTGAATGCCATGGTGGACAACAGGTTCCACTTCACAACCAAGCAAGTCAGGGACAGTTTTGTGAGATCACTGGGATCAAACAAGGCAGCAGCAACTCAAGCCCGGGTTTTCAAGCTGGCCAACGAGGGCAAACTCAAGCCCAGAGCCTGAATCACTTGATTTATTTGCTTTTAATTTGACAGTTGATGAGTGCCTTAATTATGTTTTATCTAAGACTAAGAGTACTTCAGAAAGTGTGTTATTCTATAATTTTGTGTTCTTAGTGTCTGATTATATTTGCGGTGTTACAGCATATGTTAAGATGGATACTAGGCTTACATTTTAATGCATAGTTTATGTTGGATCTTAGTTTGAAATAAAATTCAAGATTTCATGTGGGTTCCATATCTCTTATTGCAGCATATGTCAAGCATAATAGAAGCATTAATTAACAGTACAATTCATTGAATTCAAGCACCAACATTAATCCCATCTCAATTGATGTGACAAATGACATGATAGATAATAGGGTCAAATATTAATACATAATATACTGGTGCATTAAATTTGCTAGCATGACAGGTATGCATGTTGCAGAAAAAGCATATACAAGGCCCACAATCTTAAATGACCAATTTGACTATTTCTGGTTTAGCACAAGCATGAACATCTCTTAGTACATAGTGAAAGCGTGACTCGCATATTGCTAATGCTAATCATACTTGAGGGAGTACCTGTATGAAGAATGAGTGCATGACCATAATCCAAACACAAGTACAAACATTATAATGGGATTATGCTCTTGTATATACAGGAAGAGATTTAAAGTGGATAACAAAGAACTTGGGTTTGAGGCAATTGAATATTGTAGAAATGTTGTTTGGCCAGAAAGATAGATGGAAGGTGGCTGGAACATGGACCCCTTTAGTTGACTTGATCCCTTGATTTGCAGAATGCCCTCTTTGTCATGTCCAGACTTTTCAGCATAATATAATGTTTGAAAAGAAGGATATATGCAATTAAACCAGAAGCATTTGAACCAGATCTTAATTCATTAATTAATTATAATATTCAGAAGCTCTTCTTGGCCAAGCTACTGCCTCATATGAACTTTTATTTTTTAGATGAGTACTGCTCCATGATAACATTAGAGCTTAAATAAATATCATATGAGTCTGCAATTGGCAATGAATTTATGATAGCAGTTGAATTTTCACAAATTCTCTAACCCAGAAAGTGTTTGTGGGTTGGTTTTTAACTTTTGTAGGAGACAACTAAATGTCATCTTCTATTCAATTGGAGTGTTGTGCTTCTGATATTTGCTTGTGCAATCTAAGAATGCCGGTCCCAAGATGCAACCCCCTACTCCCAATTCCTATTGGTAGCTTCAGAAGACCTTTTTAATGCTCCATTATATAAGGATGGACACAATGATTCAAAGTCCCACATGTTCTCTCAGTACAACAAGCATTAGTTGCAACATCGTCCTAATAATTGTCAAGGCAACAATTTCACTAAAATCAACAGAAAAAATAAAAAATAAATTCCGACCAGAAAAAGTCATGCATGTGATTACAGGATCAACCAGGGTACAATAATACAGAACAGCTATTGGTTGTTCAGACTAGAGGAGAAGAGGATTCAAATGAATGCAGAGTCGTACAAACGAAAAAAATAAACTATTTTTGAAATTCTTTCTTACTTCCACATAATGAATAGGAAAATCCATTTACACTTAATAAGTTAATATTGTTTTCCATCTCAGGGGGAGCCAATTTACCTAAAACCTGATGGACATCCATCACATGCTCTTTAGCATGCAACCTTCAAGCTTGGTCTGGTGAGCAATTTAGCATGTGTTTTCAAATCTCTTCCCGCTACAAGGATTCCTAGGAAAAAGTTAGTAATAAGCTGTACAATTGCATTGCTTCAGTTGCCAGATCCACATAACTGTTTGAGGCAGAGGAAGGCAAAATTTGACAAGCAGTTACTTCATATGAGATTCAAACCATTTGAAGATCCTATCAGAGTGCAAGCTAGTCATTTCATGGTATGCAAATGCAAGATTCAACTCCTCCTGAATGTAATGAGCCAGATGTTTGTCTGGAAACATAATCTTACTCTCTCTGACTGCTTCTTTCCAACGTGTTCTACGCCCATCATTCTTCATATATCCATTCTCATCAATAAAACCCTTGTGCTGGAAGAGTTCAAACAACTTAGCAGAAACAGACTGATCAAGACCTGGGATTCTATCAGCTAAGAGATGTGGTGACAAGGGGAACTCCATGCATTCAATCTCTGCAACATCAACTCCTTTATTTCTTAAAACTTCCATATACTCATCTATCTTTTGCTGCCTAATAACATCTTTGGGCATGTGCACGAAAAGGGTGGGTGGATAGTTCTCCTGTATATCTATTTGACCAAACATCCCTTCAGCAATCATAATTGTAATACTGGTGAACTTCAACACAGTGGCAAGTACAGAAACAAAGTATCCCCCAGACGAGGCCCCCAAAGCCACAAGAGGAAGATTTCCAAGCTTGTTTTTTTCAACCCACCATCTTATAATATCTTTAACAATAAGTATTTCCTCCCTAAAAGTCCAGCATCTCCCTGCACTTGATATGGCAACAACGGCAAACTTTTGGGAAAGAGCATGAAGAGCTATTAGCCTTTCTTCTGGCAAACCAATGCAGTTTTGGCAGCGAGAAGATTTGTCCCAAAAGTTAGCAGCTCTGCCATCGCAACCATGAGCCAGAAAGAGTACTGCTTTAGGCGAATCTGGTATTTGCCATATTACATCCGTTCCATTCCGGAACTCTAAGGTTGGAGACAGCTGCACCAATGACTCAAAGCTATTCCAATTTTTCCTCGGAAGTCCAGGTAATGGACCGGGATTTCGATCGGTGTTGCAAAGTAACAATACGACAACAAGAAGAAATAATGTAAGAGATGCCACCAGAAATGCAACCGAACGGTTTTGAGGCCCATTCCATGCCTTTGATTTGTTTCCGTGCTTCCACATTACTGAAACAAAATTGAAAAAATAAAAAATAAACATCAGGAGTTCTCTTAAATCACAGAATGTTGACAAAGTGCAAAATGCAGTGGCTGAAGATATATTAGATATGAATCAATTCTAATTCAAGAAGTTTTTCCATAACCCCATTTTGGTGCTGAGACACCTTCTCTTCTCAGCATGATCCATGCGTTCAAGCTCGTCGATCAAATCATGGGTTCTCATCCCACACTAGGTTTTAAAATATTTAGCTCTATTTTATTAATCTGATTTAATGGCTCAAACCTTTCAGAATTATAAAAAATAAAAATAAAAAGATTTAATGGCTCAATACTATAGAATACAAACATTGCAATCACCTGAGCCAAACTCAACAACATAGAATCAAAGCATTTTGAATAAATGGAAAATTATACATTTGACCAAAGAGAAAAATTACTGTTGGCGATTTTACCAGACAATTTGTAGGCTTGACAAAACTTTTGCTTATCTTAGTTTGATCAAGTCTCAATTGGGTCTAACTTATTTGAATTTGAACAATCAACCCCCTATAGTTTCTTAATGGTTAAATGTGGTAAGCAAAGAACTTTTGCTGACAAATATCAATGAACATGGCATTACCATTTTATGAATTTTCACAACCTGTTTCCAAGTTTTCTATCCACTTCATTAATGTAATTACAAAAGCACCAAATTGTGAGAAAAGAGAACTAATTTAGACACCATTTTGAGTCAAGCAGAGCATGCAACAGTTAACAGTAAACTGAGTCAGAAAAATAACCAAAAAAAAAAAAAGCTAATCTTTATTTTTAATATTTTGTCTTTCTCTGTTTTCTCGGCAACCAAACAGGCAAACACGTAATGAAAAAAATTATCAAATTCAGAATAGAGAACAGCCAAAACATACCCGTAAGGACACTCTAGATCCAATTCTGAAGTATTTCTGAGCTCTGAGAATTTGCTGTGGTTTCTTCAGTTGTACAAAACCACCGTTAATGCACAAGCCGTGGAGTTTTTTTATTCTTTTTTTTTTTTTTGGAAAACTAACCACTTGTGAATGGCTAAGTGGCTTACTAAAGTGGACCTCAATTTTAGCCCAGTTTTCAATGCGTTTGAAAGGGGTTTTGGGCCCCGCCTTCTTGGGCTGGGCCCGTGATGGCCCGTGACCGCTGCAGAACTCAGCACTTTGTACAGCATGTCCCATGTTGAAACCATATCATTTTGGGCAATATTTTCAAGCTGAGTTAATCATTTATAAATTAGCATATGTTTCAAACATCAGCAAAAGGGACCTGCACAATGTGGAATTTGCTGATCGATCCATTTGATCGGGAATTGCCCAACTCTCCAAACATTGACAATTCTACGTCTTAATGTTGAGGACACAACTTCACTATCCCACTTGAAAGCTTCCGGATGATTAATTCTAAACCCTGATGGTGTTTCTATGAATATTAACATGATTTTTTTCTTTCTCATAAGTGGGCTTCCAACATGATAAGAATTCAACTTTCATCACCTTTATCAAATCTTAGGTCTCTTTTTAACTCATAAAAAATATAAAAAAAGTACGGTGATTCACTCAAGATCGACGATTTTAAAATTATGGAGATTCAAGGCGAATTATAAAAATAGAATCATCATAAATTCATAATACATAAAGGATCTATAACATATTAACATTTGAAAGCTCGAAACGGTTGCCTCATTTGCTTATCCTCCAAATCCAAATTGGTGGCGAGCCTACTAGCTATTTCTTTACCTTTTAGCTTTGGAAATGGCTATAAGAAGGAAGGATTTCCTAGAATCATTGTTGAAGGTGCATGATGTACAAAAAAGTGATTTTAATTTCCTCTTAACTGATGCAAGTGATCATCCTGATCATTGTGAAGTTGCTTCCGTATTTGCTAAAGATATGAAAAGTTCTTTGTCTTCTTTTCCATGTTGGAATGTCTGTGAATCTGTGATCATGTGTCTGGGTTTCAAGTTCAGAGATAAAATAGTGTGGAGTGTGGACCTGACCCTTTTGTTGTTTCTCAATTTTTAATGTAAACCAGATGCAAATTAAGCATTAAAAACAAAAATATGTTGGTGGCAAACCTTGCTTTCTCACAAGGAAAAAGAAAAGAACATTATGATGAGCAGGACATTGACATTTTTGCATGTAGTGAAGCACGTGATCCCCTGTCATAATATAAAGCACAAGAGAAAAATGCAACCCATCTTGTTGAAGATCGACATTTATTGATTGATTTAATTAGAAATGCACAACATAGATGTTTGTTTGGTGTGTAATGTGTTTTATTGTTGATGTTTGACTAGGGTTGTTTTAGTCCTTCTTCCCATGGTTTAATTGACTTGGTTATACTTTTATTAATAATGAAATTATAATATAAAGTCATGCGACATATATCAAAATAAATCCCAAAAATTTGTATTTCAATGTGTTAGTTTTTTATTTGCTCATATTTGAATTTACTCTCAATGTTCATTTATAACAAGTAACATATTGTCAGGATAATATAATAGATTATTCCACATTCATCTAATTCAATATAAATTAATGTCACTTTCTCTCTTCTAATTATAATTTCCATCAAATTGCACATATACTTCAATAATATTTGATGTTCTTGAATATATTTCATAAATTTTCCAAGTGAAAGAATTAAAATTTTAGGGAGGTAGAGTGAAAAAGACTGACCTAATGAATATGTTTTAGTCATTAATTTTCATTTTTCTATTAATGACTGAAAAATCAGTTTGACCCATGTTCAAAAGGAAACAACTTAATTGGGTAATATTTGTTAGCTAGCGATCATTAAAAATATCTGGTCCAGTGTTCATTCGATGTATTACAAGCTAGCTTTGCAGAGTACAAGTTTTGAATTTAATAATTGTACCTAAGTGGCCAAGTGTTGTCCTTCCAAATTAATTTGCAGTGACCAAAACAAATAAAAAATTTGCAGAAGCAAACAACAGGCAATAAATAAAATAATTAAACAAAAACAGAGAGAGACATTGATACTTTCGCCTTTAAAAAAAATTTTGCTTCCTAAAATGGCATTCTTATTCTTCTCCTAAAATAACTGTACCTTATAAATTTATAATACAGTACAAAGCACATGAATCCTCTCCTAATCTAAAATTCCATTTGTTTGCAAAAATAAATTAAAACATTCCAAATTTTATTTTATCCTAATAAGCTTTTAAAGTAATTAGAAATGCTTATTTCAGAAACTTATATTAAGAGACAAGTGATGAACAATGCTACAATATATTTAATATAGGTAAATTTGACATAATTCTTAAGGTGGATTCAACCCTTAAATGCATTATCTCTCTAATTTATTCTAACATAATTATAACCTCTTTCATAAGGACAAAAATCCACTGCATATAACCTCATTTAGCTTTCACGACATCTCTAAATTAAGAAAGCATGTTCCAAATACATATAACCAACTTAATTATAATGTAATCTGCCATGGGAAAAAAATATACAATTTTAGAATCACAGGTAAATGTATGAGTGGTTTGCTTAAATTCATAGTGATTCATGAATGTCTTTTGATATTTATAAACATATCATTTAATGCTAATGTATAACCTAACGTATGGAAAAACATAAAACAGTGTAGAGAAATCTAATTTTTATCAAATTCAAGAAATACACAATTTAAGGATTTACATTGTATTTTAGAATATAAGTTTTTTAAATGTACTTTTAGGAGTTATGTGAGGCCGGTCTTTCCTCTTGTATTTTCAAAGATACTCATACATTTTATTTCTTATAATCGATTCATTATAAACTTATATAATTGGTGATCAGCTTAAACAATATCTTTTATCTAATTTGTACTTTTATTGTAAAATCTAACAACCTAAATCAACCTAAATTTATTTAAAGATGATAGGTAAAAGTAAGATCGACTTGATAGACTATCGATCAAAGTCCAACGACAATTTGTACCTCATATTATGATTTACATAAAATCAAACAAGTGTAGCACCCTTAATAGTTAAAAACTCTAAATCTTAGGCACCAACTTTGGCTCATTGTCGGCTGTATACCCAGGTCTCAATCTCATAAATCCATTGGCTACCCATCACTACCACCATCATCAGCATGGTTGTTGATGGTCCCTTTCTGACACCTATCACTGCTTCTCTGATTAGATTAGTGTTTTTAGTGTATGAAATGTGGGTCTCTCTCTCACTCATAAATCCCAAAACTTTAATCTTTACGCGGCCAAAACTCAGTGATCCAACCCTCCTTTTTTTCTCAGAGCACCATCAAATAGGATCTCTCCCAAACTCCTTAAAATATTTGCAAAAATTCAATTCTTGTGATACGTATTTATAAATACCCCACTCCAACTACCTTCCCTCCTCACACACACTCTCATAGTCTCATAACCTTCTTCTCTCTTCTTTGTTGCTGCTTCTTCACCTTGTCTTGAATTCACCATACAAGTAAAGCCTGCAACTTGAGCTCAAGATCTACTCCAACCCACAACTTGTGAGTAAATAAGTTCCTCTCTTTCTATGGTTTCTGTGATTAAAATTGTTTGATTTCCTCAACCATAGCTGTTGATCAGGGAATAGGCCCCTCAATGTAGACCCAGATCTCCTGCTCATACATGAAAGCATTTGGTTTTAAGAGTGTTTTATTGGGTTTATGCTACTGAAATCAATGTGGGTTGTGCTTTGTATGCTTTATGTATCTTAGTTTTCTGGAAAAATGTTATTTTTCCTCTTTTATGGTGGAGTAGTAATATCTGGGTCAATTTTGTGCTGCATTTCCGACAGATCTGGTAGATTGGTAATTTGGATGCTTTGCATTGTTGGTTTCTGGTTGTTTTTTATGCCATAAATTGTTCAACTGGCCTGATTATTTTTTTCATGAAGTTTCTTATTGCCTGGTAACAATTTGTTGGCTTTGCATCTGTTTAATCATTATTAGATGTCTTTTTCAGCTTATTTCGTTTCACATTTTACATTAAAACATGAATATCAGATAAAAGATTTTTTTTTTTTCTTCAAAATGCTGATTGGAGAGACATGCTAAATTTTTGCTAGTCTTTTTGGATTAAGCTTTAAATTGACATTTACAAACAAAGCAACTTCACTTTTATAATACTTTGTTTGCCCTGAAAATACTAGTCCAGCAAATTGACCTGTTTTATGTAGTGGAATATGCACTTTTAGCCTTGATTAGAAAATGAATGTGTTTTTATACCAAAATAGAAAATGAATGTGTTTTTATACCAAAATAGAAAATGAATGTCTTTGTACCTTTAATCTATTTTCTTTTTCTCTTTTATTATTTCACTTGAATATGGGCTAAGAAAGATAAATATGTCCTAAATTTTTAATTATAACACATGAAAGTCTTCGTAAGAAGTTCATTTTTTCATGAATTTCCATTTTTTATTTTGAATTTTTGTTCCTTCCTTTGATGATTTGTTTCTTTTAATCATGTTACTGAACAATATATTACCTTTTTCTCCTGCATTTCTTAACATACTTTATTTTAGTTGAAATTTTGAGATTCTTAGTCAAATTTTATATGCTGGATTATGTAGAATTCTTTTGGATATGGCTACCTCGTATAAACCAAAGAACATCCTCATTACTGGAGCTGCTGGCTTCATTGCATCCCATGTTTGCAATCGGCTTATCCGGAACTACTCTGAGTACAAGATTGTGGTCCTTGACAAACTTGATTACTGTTCCAACTTGAAGAACCTTCATCCCTCAAGGTCTTCCCCAAACTTCAAATTCATCAAGGGAGACATTGGCAGTGCTGACCTTGTCAACTTCATTCTTCTCACTGAGTCCATTGATACAATAATGCACTTTGCAGCCCAGACCCATGTCGACAACTCTTTTGGTAACAGCTTTGAGTTCACTACAAACAACATCTATGGTACGCATGTTCTTCTAGAAGCATGCAAAGTCACTGGCCAAATCAGAAGGTTCATCCATGTAAGCACAGATGAAGTCTATGGGGAGACAGATGAAGATGCTGTGGTGGGAAATCATGAGGCTTCTCAGCTTCTCCCGACAAACCCCTACTCTGCGACTAAAGCTGGAGCAGAGATGCTTGTTATGGCCTATGGGCGTTCATATGGATTGCCTGTGATAACTACCAGAGGAAATAATGTTTATGGCCCCAATCAGTTCCCTGAAAAGATGATTCCAAAATTCCTTCTCTTGGCTATGAAAGGGAAGCCTCTTCCAATTCATGGCGATGGATCAAATGTCAGGAGTTATCTCTATTGTGAGGATGTAGCAGAGGCATTTGAAGTCATTCTCCATAGGGGTGAGGTAGGCCATGTCTACAACATTGGGACGAAGAAGGAGAGGAGGGTGATTGATGTGGCTAGGGAAATTTGCCAACTCTTCTCTTTGAACCCAGATACTCAGATTAAGCTTGTAGAGAATAGGCCTTTTAATGATCAGAGATATTTCTTAGATGACCAAAAGCTGAAAAACTTGGGATGGCATGAAAGGACTTCATGGGAAGATGGTTTGAGGAAAACGATGGAATGGTATGCCAAGAATCCTGATTGGTGGGGAGATGTATCTGGAGCGCTTCTCCCTCATCCAAGAATGCTCATGGTTCCTGGAATTGAAAGAAAATTTGATGGGCTCGATAATGGCAATGCTGCTTACTCTTCTTCAGCAAGTGATATTAGTCAGAGCCAAATGGTTGTTCCAGCTCCAAGGAACAATCCGTCTACTCAGAAGCCATCTCTGAAGTTTTTGATTTATGGGAAAACAGGGTGGATTGGGGGACTTCTTGGGAAGATTTGTGAGAAGCAAGGGATACCCTTTGAGTATGGACGAGGACGTCTTCAGGAACGGTCACAGCTCGTGGATGATATTCAGAGGGTTAAACCAACCCATGTTTTCAATGCTGCTGGAGTGACTGGCAGACCCAATGTGGATTGGTGTGAAACTCATAAACCAGAAACAATTAGGACCAATGTTGTTGGTACATTAACCTTGGCTGATGTCTGCAGAGAGCATGGTCTCCTAATGATGAACTATGCTACTGGTTGTATCTTCGAGTATGATGCTGCCCATCCGTCAAGATCAGGAATTGGGTTCAAGGAGGAAGACACCCCCAATTTCACAGGCTCATTTTATTCCAAAACCAAAGCCATGGTATCTCTTTCAACTAACCATATCCATTACTGTTATATTCTTGAGAAAGTTTTAGAATAGCTGCCAACTAATCTCTCTTTCCCATTTTTTGTACCAGGTGGAAGAGCTTCTGAAAGAATATGACAATGTTTGCACTCTTAGAGTCCGCATGCCAATATCATCTGATCTCAGCAACCCACGTAACTTCATCACGAAGATCTCACGGTACAACAAAGTAGTGGACATTCCAAACAGCATGACCATCTTGGATGAGCTTCTGCCCATTTCAGTTGAGATGGCCAAGAGGAACTGCAGGGGCATATGGAACTTCACAAACCCTGGTGTGGTGAGCCACAATGAGATTCTGGAGATGTACAAGACCTACATTGACCCCAGTTTCAAGTGGGTTAACTTCACACTGGAAGAACAAGCCAAGGTTATTGTTGCACCAAGAAGCAACAATGAGATGGATGCATCTAAGTTGAAGAAAGAGTTCCCTGAATTGTTGCCAATCAAGGAATCACTGATCAAATACGTCTTCAAACCCAACAAGAAAACATCTGCTGGTGGAGCAGCAAATTAAGTCTTTCATGAAGTTGACCATGTCACCAATTTATGCATATTTTTGTTCTTCTGGGCATGAATAACTCTCATGTTGTGATTTATTCCGCCAGTGTCATCCTATCAGTTCAATCTGTTCCTATGATATAGCTAGGATAAATTGATTTCATCATATTGGTTTTAGTTTGCCTATTGTGATATGGAGCTTCTGCATTGCTTCAGAATATTTACAAGGTCTACTGTAAGTGCAGCATTGTAATTTTGGATATGTAATAAAAAACATGTAATTTTGGATATTTATTTTATACAAAGTTTTATCTATTGATTACTGTTTGTGAATTCTGATAAAAGCCAGACTATATATTACTGTTTTATCTATTAAACAACTTCAAAGTTTCAGTCATTTGGTAATTTATGACACCATAACACAATTTAATTTAAAAAAAAAAAAATGCCAACAGGCAGGTTAATAACACAATTCGAATTTGACACTAAGTTATTAATTAAATGACACCTAATTAGCATTGTTACCTCAAAAGGGATAAGAATCATAAGACCAATATGTGCAATCTACAAAAATTTTCATCTAATGGGTGTAGATTTAATATGTCTATATATGTCTCTTATAACGTGATTAGAGAAAAGTAAACACAATAAGGTGTATACACTAATACACGTAAGTTTTTTCCTTAGAAACAAAGCCCACTCAGCACTTCCGGTCTCCCACTTCATACTTCCACCTCTGTAATCTCAGCTCCCCTGCAAGTCTGCAAGGTAATCGCTCTCTCTCTCAGTTCTTAGAATTTTCGAGTTATATAATTTTCCTTTTTCTCTTTCCATTTATTTCTCTGTATCCAAATCCCAATTTCAATTGAGACCCTAATTGAGCTGTCCAAGTTAAGTTGCTGATTTTAGGCAATTTCTCTCACCCTGCAGACTCTGTTATTTTACATTTCAATTGTGTATTTGTGCTATGAATTTCTGATTTTAATTTGTGAATCATTTGTTGGGGTTTATCTCTCTCTCGGTTTTGATTAATTGAAAGATTCTGTCTTTTTAAATTTTTTTATGGAAAATAAAAATGTGGAAAGCAATGTCTCTCTCAGTCTCATAGCCGAAGTTGCTGAGAGAAATAAATTAGGTGCAAATTTGATAGTGGAACAGGAACATTGCCCACCTATATTGATGCGATGGATCAAGATAATATTTTGGGTGATAATAAGGAGTGGAACGAATGAAGTGACTTTTTTTTTGTCGAGATTGGTTGTATGAATAACTGAATATTTATATTTTGGATTGAATATTATGCTACTGGTGAGGCTTATGCATTGGCTTTGAAAACATTGATTTGTCAGTATTGGTTTTGATTTTGTACCTGTGGTCCTACAACTGTTAATTGAAATCAGCTTTTTAATCTCTCTCTCTCTCTCTCTCTCTCTCTCTGGGAATTTATGCTATTCTTGGATGAGGATAAGCTTGTTTCGATAAAGCTGATTTTTGTCCTTGTTTGAGACTGTATTTGTGAGTATCCTAATGGTGATGGAAATAATTGGCAAAACAGGTTCCAGGTATTGCCTATTTTTGCTTTTCTTCATTTCTTCTTCTTTTTTCCTGGCTCTCCAAGAGGGTGGTTCATTTCCTGTACATCTTGATGGATAAAGAAGACAATGCTACTGGTGATCATGAGGAGGCTTCACAGTATGCCCTTGCTCTGGGCCTTGAGGAAGACATGGTGGAAGATGTCGGGGATGACGAAGAGGAAGAAGAAGATGGAGAAGTGGAAGAAGATAATGAGGGTGAGGAAGAGAATGCTTTCAGTTTCAATGATGGGGTCAATCCTTCGGATCTTGTGGAAGACAGTGCTTTTGGTGATAAACTTTATCAGCAATTTGTGGGCATGGATTATGAGGCTCTAGCTGAGAAAAAGAGAAAACAACATGGGGATAACCAGCCTGAAGGCTCAGTTAAGAAGGCCAGGCAGGAGGATAATTCTGGAGCAAGCATGGAGGAAATAATGGAGGCCATGGATTATGGTATGCAAAGGAGGTCAAGGAAGCTTAAGAAAAAAGGTAGGCGGAAAGGATCAAAGAAGAAACTTACCCCTGAAATTACTCGAATGCTTGGTGATGCTACTCTTCATTATGTATTTGGCCGTTATGAAGAGGCCATACCCATCTTGGCAGAAGTTATTAAAAAAGCACCGCATGTGTCTGATTCTTATCATACACTTGGACTTGTCCATGATGCTCTTGGTAGTGTAACGAAAGCCTTGAATTGCTACACATTTGCTGCACTTTTAGCACCAAGAGGTTCATCTTTTTGGAAACTGCTTTTTACCCGGTTCAGAGCACGGGGAAATACTGATAGAGCTATTTATTGCCTTTCAAGAGCAATATCTGCAGATCCTGAAGATATTACTCTGAAATTTGAACGTGCTTCACTCTATGTTGAGCTTGGAGATTATCAAAAGGCTGCTGCATCGTATGAACAAATAGTACAAACCTGTCCTGATGATGTTGAAGCACTCAAGATAGGGGCAAAGATGTACAAAAGATGTGGTCAGTGTGAGCGTTCTATCCGTATTCTAGAGGATTATCTCAGAGGTCATCCAACTGAAGCTGATTTGAGTGTCACTGATCTGTTAGCTTCTATACTTATAGAAAATAATGCACATAATGAAGCTCTTCAGCATATTGAGCATGCACAAGTTGTATTCTGTTCAGAAAAAGAGCTGCCTCTGGAAATGAAAATTAAAGCAGGAATTTGCCATGCTTACCTCGGAAATATGGAGAAGGCAGAAATTCTCTTTAGTGCTCTTCAACATAAGAGTGCTGATCATGCTGACTTGGTTAATAAAGTTGCAGACTCGTTTATGAGTCTTGAGCATTATAGTTCTGCATTGAAGTATTATTTGATGTTGAAAGGAAATTCTGAATTTAACAATGGCATTTTACATATGAAAATTGCTCGGTGTCATTTGTCCTTGAATGACAGAGCACAAGCAATTTTGTCCTTCTATGAAGCTTTAAAGATACTAGAAGATAATATTGAGGCCCGATTGACATTGGCTTCTATTCTTGTTGAAGAAGCCAGAGAAGATGAAGCCATTTTGTTGCTATCTCCTCCGAAAAATCTATACTGTTCTGACCTCCAAACTGATAAATCAGAACCATGGTGGTGCAATGGAAAAGTGAAACTTCAGCTTTGCCAAATTTACAGAGCTAAAGGGATGCTTGAGGAATTTGTGGATTCAATTTATCCTTTGATACATGAATCATTATGTATTGAATCACTTAAGCAAAAGGTGAGAGTGAAAAGGAGGCTGTCGAAAAGTGTTCTGTTAGAAAGAGTCAAAGTCCTAGATGATCACCAAACAGATCACCTGTTTTGCGGATCTATACCAGTAGCTCCTGCATCTGATCGGATGACAGCTGCCAGGGCAAAGAAATTGCTTCAGAAAAAGGCAAAAGTGAAGGAATTAAAGAGGGCTGAGGCAACGGCTACTGGAGTTGACTGGCAAAGTGATGATTCAGATGAAGATCTTCCAGAAGAAATATACAAAGAACCTCCCCTGCCGGATCTTCTCAAGAATAAAGAGCATCATGGCCTTATAGTAGATTTGTGCACATCACTAGCTTCCTTGCATAGATATCGCGAAGCATTGAAGATTATAAATCTTGCTTTGAAATTGACTCGCAATATGTCTTCTGTTGGGGAGGAACTCCGATCTCTTGGTGCTCAAATAGCATATGACACTCCAGAACCTGAGCATGGGGTTGACTGTGTAAAATACATTGCAGACGAGCATCCATACAGCTATGCTGCCTGGAATTGCTATTACAAAGTAATTACCAGATTAGATGACTGGTATGCGAGGCATTATAAGTTTCTACGTGGTAAGCAAGACAAACTCAAAGACTGTGCACCTCCCAGTATCATTACTGGGCATCATTTTACAAGAAAAAGCCGTCATCAAGATGCTGCAAGAGAATACCTTGAAGCTTATAAATTATTGCCAGAGAACCCCCTAATTAATCTCTGTGTTGGTACTGCCTTAATCAACTTAGCCCTTGGACTTAGACTTCAGAATAAGCACCAGTGTGTTGCACAGGGCTTAGCATTCCTCTACAACAATTTACGGCTTTGTGAAAACAGCCAGGAGGCTTTGTACAACATAGCCAGGGCATTCCATCAAGTCGGCCTTGTGACTCTTGCAGCTTCATATTATGAAAAAGTTCTTGCAATTCATGAGAAGGATTACCCCTTGCCAAAACTTCCCCATGAAAATCCAGGATCTGTTGAACATCAATCACCGGGTTACTGTGACCTTCGCAGAGAAGCAGCTTTCAATCTGCATCTCATCTACAAAAAGAGTGGAGCTGTTGATCTTGCTCGAATGGTCTTGAGAGATCACTGCAGTTTCTGAGTATGCAACTGGTCTTAGTCTCTTAGAATATTAGAACGGTCTCGAAATTTCTTTGGCTTTTTTATTTTTAGTTGTCAATTCTTTCATTTTATTTTTTTTTTCAGTTCAATTTGGGGTTTGAGTTTAGTTTAGGGTTTAATCTCTGATCAAAATCAATTTTAGGGTTCAATTTTGGGTTAATTTATAAGCTAAAACTCTGATAGTCTGGGTTAATTTCTAAGCTAGAACTCTGCTAGGTTAGGTTTCAAGGTGCTTACTATTTTTGTTTGTATTTAACATTCATTGTTCTTTTTTTAAATATTTGTTGATCAACTTTTTGTTTTACCAAGTATATGGGTTTTGTTTGTTTGTTTGTTTTTTTTTTTTTTTTTTTTTTGGTGCTGCTTGAAACATTGGATTTAAAGCATTGGACTGAGATTTTTTTTCTTCAGATTATGTATTTGGACTGGATTGTGTATTTGCTTTGTTTTCTTGACATCATGGGAGAGGTTTGTTTAGCAGACCAAAGTGTCACATTGAGGGCTGCACTGGCCATAAGTTTAGGACTTTTTTGGATTGCGTTTGAATGGCTTGAGAGGGAGGTGAGGCAGAGACTTGGGTAGGCTGTTGGTTTTGGGAACTGCAAGGTCTCTAGCTGCTGAGGCTGGGTAGTATATGCAGCAACTAATCAATAATGTTTTGATTCTCTCATCATGTCCCTTCATACTTGCTTACGGGTCAAGAGGCTACAAATGCTCCAAAGGGTTGGAGGGATCAGAGAATTTACTTTTGGTGGACTCGGAATAAGAGAATTTGTCTCCATAATTTCTATACTTATGAGAAGGTTTTGCAGTCCCTCACTCATCTATATATTTTGCTATTTTCTTTCTATACTTTTGTGGTGCTCAATTGCTAACATGTCAATCTCTCTCTTTTGGTGGGGAATGAAAGGAGCTAATGCATATATTTCATATTAATTTCTCAGCCAGGTCATATCTGATAGATGGTTTATAGTTTATAAAAGCTAATACTAAAATCTTAAGAACTAGTGGCATTTGGCACAGATGCTGACAAGGTGAGCCATTTAAATTTCATCTCAATAATTACACTTACGTATTAAACTAGACTACCTTGAAAAGGTATTTGTTTTCTCTGTTTACTTGAAGATGATTCAATTATCTGAAATGTTTTAGAAGAGACCTAGTTGACAGCTAGTCTTCATAAACCAAAAATTCAAATGCAGGCTAATAGTTTATTAAATTGGTTTATTTTCTTCTTGTTGAGCTGCACCATGCATCCAAATCAACTTAATTTTTGGAAAAGAAAAAAGGGATTTATACTAAATGTTGCTACTTTTCTGGCTGATGCAGCCATGCAGGTAAATGCAATTCCAAACTTAAATGAAGATCAATCTTGGAAAGCTATAGAACTATTTGCGAATGATGAAACCAAATTTCAGATGTTGAAAAAGATTTTCCCTGGAAGGAAAGAAGGATTTTATCATGAAGTTTATTGCTTAGGAAATTTGATGGTGTTAAAAGGTTGTTTGAAATTTTAAAGTTTTAAACTATGTAGAAGACTTAATTTATTTTGGTTGTAGTTTAAATTTTATACTATGATTTTTTTTGTGTGTTATGTGTTATGGAATTTAATTTAAAAAATTATTACCTAATTATTAAAAAATAAACAAAGTAATTAGAAATTCTACAATTAAATCAGGTCAATCAAATAGCTTAGGCAAAAAATGCACTTTGAAATTCCATCACTTTGAAATCTCATCATTTCAAATAACCATAACCAAACAAGTTATTTATAAAATTCATCATTTGAAATTTCATCTTTTCAAAATTCATCATCCAAACACAACCTAAAGAGAAGGTGTGTGACACTTGGGATTTCTAGTGCTAAAAAATTACTATATGTAACTATACCACTACATGGTATTATGATGTGGTATTATCAATTCACTTAGATTATAATACGTGTATGATTTTAAAAATATTTTTTAAGGTTTAAGATTTTAAAAATTAATAATTATACACGTATTACAATTTAAGTAAATTAATAATATCACATTATTAGGCTACGTGATATTACAGTTATACACAATAATTTTTCTTGCTACAGTGACGTGTGACAGCATGAGGAAACCCACCATTAGAGAAAGAAGTGGAATTGTCAGGTCTCCCACATCTACTCCAAGAATTTTTCAGCTGGCAGGCTTGGGCCAGGAGCTCAGTTTGGGCTCTTTATTTTCTTCTCCTGGACCTTTTCTTAAAGATGAGATGACACCCACAAATAGAAGTCTTTTGGACCACAACAACTTTTGAAAGGTGGCAAAGTAATTCCATCAAATCGCTGTGTATAAATTTTGGCCTTTTTTTTTATTTCTTTCCAAAATTTAATGGGAGGAAGAATCGAATTTGGGTGCAAAAAGCAAACTATACTGACTTTCCAACTGGACTGCCTACCAACTACTTGGCCACTAATTTCTAGCTGTAATTAGTTACACTTGAAGTAAAATTATGTTGAAGAGTTAAGAACATGCATTCTTCCTTAGGTGAAAAATTATGTTTCAACATGTAATTTTAATTTTTCAAGTTTTGCACCCTACTACCTCAGATATATAATAAGAGATTAATTTTTTTATATATATTATAATATTTTCTTTTGAGAACAAATATTTTGTTAAAATATCAATCAAAACCATACAAGAATGATAATTTTCTCCTTGACAAAGAGAAAGGAATAGCAACGGTCTCCCTTCCATCTCCATCGGATGTGACTTTCTCCTCAACTGTCTCAACTCCAAACAAATTAGAATCATGCCGAGTGTACATCTGGATTGGACTTTGGATCCAGAGGGGGCCCAAATTGCATGTTACTAGGCTGAAGTTTGGGTCGACAAGATGAGAAGGGAACACAAACTTTGTGGGCCAATGAGAGGCCCACATGCACCATCTTTTTATTGCGGCATCTCATAATTGGATTTGGCTCCTCCATTTTAGCAAAATAATAGAGATCTGAGTCATGTGCATGCAAACCAAATTGAGGCAGCCGCAATCACATCATCCTATCTCAATAAGTTCAGCTTTGCCTAAATTATAGTTCTCAATTTCACATCCATGTGCTAAGCTTATGGTTTCTGAAAATTGGAGCACATATGACATATCGTTTTAACTTTTAACTAAGATTTTGTGATATGGTGTCCTATAATTTTCTCTCATTTTTTGGGACTAGTATGTAATAGAAAATGAGAGAAGAAATAGATCTCACAAATATATGCATTTATTGTTTGCATATCTTTTAATTTGGATTATATTTCATTTTTTAAAATGAGCAAAGAAAGAAGAGGACAAGAATCGAACTTTAATCACAAGAATGAAAATAAAGACCTTATTGTTAAATCCCGTTACCAACAAATACTAAATAATAGTGGCAGAGAAAAAAGTTTTGCCATTGTAAATCTTATATTTATTTTCCCTTTAATTTAAAGAATTATGAACTTTCTAGACTCTACTCTAGAGTGGTTTCTTACGGGTTATAACTTTATGTGACAATATAGAATTCAATATTCTAAAGAATGATCTATTCAACTTCTTTTGTTGGTTTCGCTTTTTGTGGGAAAAGATAGAGCCTTAAATTAGGCAAGGGTGAAAAGAATCATTGTTTAAGGTCAAGATTAGTCATAACTATACACATTACACTAGCTTTTTAAAACACTTTAATATGTTTTAAATTAAATTTAAATGTTGTCACATCATCATCATTCTATAATTGGGCAATAACTTAATTATAAAGACCGGAGCCTTAAAAATATGTGAATGAAGCTTAAGCAATATTTAATTACGTGGCAAAATATTACCACAACAAAAGAATAAATGCGAATACGTTTTTGGTTTGGCTTTCAAAGTTTCCTATATGTGAAAAGGATTAGAACGTTGGTTGGTTGCTCCTACTTTTGACCTAATCGTGACGGATTTACCTTTGCTTTCGATTTCATATTCTAATAGAAACAATGGGGCCTTAATTGGTCTGGTTGAAAGAGAGTTGTCAAAAAACCAAATCTTTGAAAAATATTCAATTGATTATGCAGATTTTTTTTGGGAGAAAAAATATTAACAACCACAACCCCGATGACACCTATTTGATCACCACCAATGGAGAAAACGATTGGTCCCAACAGAGAGAAGTAGTCCCAATCTGTGGAAACTTACCATGTAGATTGGTAATCAATTAGTTTCCTAATAAATATGTCAAAATGATACATTATAAGATTAATTTAGATCTTCTGCTTGTTTTTTTATCTTTTTATTAATGTTTGATTTTTTATTTTAGTTTGTCATCTAAGGAAAATAAATAAAAAATTAGTAGATGAAATAAAATGTATATATATATGCAGCTAGAGACTAAACTCACCAAGGCTCTTCAATTTTACAAGAGATTAATTATGCAACTTTACTTTTGAAGTGATATTACATATTTATGTATATATGGGTTAAAATACACTTTTAATCTATATATTATATATCAAAAGTTATGGATCTATTTTAATCTAGTCTGTAGAGTTTTAATTTCAACAAATTTATTTATAGAATTAATTAATTCATTTATAGTTTGTTAATGGTAGTGCAAGGACTATCATTTTATAACTAGCATATATTATTTAGATATAGAATTGAATAGATTAATTAAATTGCAACTTCCCATAACTTTCACAATCTTTTGTTGTTTTGTTTTTTTTTTCCAAAACTATGCATAACATCAAAACCCAGATGCAAGGATGCCAAGGAACAATATTGGTTAAAATGGTTATCATTAATGGACCCTATTGTTTTTAATACAACTTTAGTACTTTGCATGAGAATTAATTAGTTTAATTGACGACTAAAATTTGCCGAAAAGCCACAATGATGCATGTGCATGGTGACAAAGACGTCCCACCATCACTGAGGTCACTTCCAACGTCCAAAATTAATGTAACAATGCCATCATATATAATCAACAAATTAATTAAGAAAAATGTTGTTACTGTATCCATATCAAATATATAGATGCATATTAATTCCATATTCATATGTCTTGTAAAAAATATTAATAATATAGACATTTATATATTAATTAATATTCTAACTTTAATTTTGAGATTGTACGTAATTGATATGGTATTATTAATTGTTTTCTATTTTAATACTTCATTGGCATATCATGTGTTATATCAATTCTTAACTAAACTTAGAATAATAGTCTATGTATACTGTAGTCGTAAGTCGTAAATATTAATTATTAATTATTAATTATCAATAATTAAGTTTTGGATGTTTGGCAATTAACCTTTAAAAAGTGGTCTGAATATTATAAAATGATTTGGCACCGACGCTGTGAAAAGCAAAGCAGAGAAGTAATGGCGACTTCCCAAATTTTCACGGCAAGTCAGAGAAGATACTTCTTCATGCTTTGTCGTGATTGATGCTGCATTTATTTCATGAATGAAAGAAAAGCCAAACGTGTAAAATTAACTGATCCAAGAATATAATGCCATTAATTTGTTATTTGGTTCACCGAACCTTCCACAATTGTGAAGCACCAAACTTATTAGATTATAAATTCATGATATTAATTTGGATCAAGTTGAATAATAGATTAAGAAGTCCAGGGTCAACCTGAGATTTGAATATCTTTCATTTCCCATTGTGGAATTTAATTGATTTGGTTCAATTGATCAATTGCCTAACATAATTTGACTTCTAAATAATATTGTTGAAATCCTGTGAGCCTGAGGTATGGTTGTCTCTGCTTATAGGGATCGAACAAGCATAAATATTTAATAGGAAATAGATCGAAATTATATATTTAAGCATAAGCATATGTTTTCCTTAAAAAAAAAAAAAAAAAGAAGCATAAGCACATATTTATCTATGCTATATCATGCATGTTAGAGGAAAAAAAAGTTCGGTATGCATGATTGTAAAACCGACTCGTGCTATAATATGAATGGACAACAAATTTATGTTTTTAAGTTATAGTATTAATAAATTAGGCTCATTCATGTGTGAACATGTGAGCGGTGAGTGCTCGATGACCACTGTCGAGCGCTCAGAATCTGATTTGACGATGTTTATGTTAAGATTTAACTATGAGATTTTAGAATCAAAAGTCATTCTATATCCTAACAGGGGATGAAGTGAACCCATTGGCCTATACCCTCAAAACTATACAAAGAAAGCAGCACTTGCCTGTTTTAAAAAATCTTTGCTGAGCTCTCAGTGACACGTTAACATGTTCGCTCATCCACACTTAATCAAATATATTAATACATATTTGTGTTATAATATAAATTTATTAATAATATTAGGTGACCGAAAACAAGAGAGAAAGAAAGAAAGAGAGAGAGAGAGCATATTAAGCATGTGTTTTTAAAGTTTGATTGAACTGCATGCATAAGATATGTGATAACAAAAATTATTGGGGATAATAGATATACGTTATGTGATATGTGTAACTAATTCAACGTATAAGGGTATTATTAGATAATATATTTATATTAGCATGATATAATATTAATAGCATTTACTTATATTATAACATATTAAATTAATTACACTACGTATCAGTGTATCGATTGAATAAAATAATTTTTCTATGCGATAAAATCGATCTTGTGACGCTTTAAATCCATAATACAAGCTGACATGAAGGGTGGTGCAGCTTGCATTAAATTTCTCACTGGGTCATCGCGTTAAATTTTTATCACTACGACGTACACCATTCACATCGTATATTAGGGGTGGGTTTGGTCCGGTTACCAAACCGGCAACCGACCGAACCCCCCTCGGTTGCCCCTTTTGGTTACCGAGATCGGAACTGAAATGCCGGTAAACCGGCACTCAGTCGGACCGGAATTTCGGGTCGGCTCTGCTCGGTATGGACCTTGACCGGCTTGAGTTAAGAGAGAGAGAGGGAGAACAACAAGGGAACAAAGAGATGCCATCGGAGGTCGAACTGGGTGGCTTCGATTCGCCGCCTTGGGGAGTCGTCGGCGTGAGGGAAAGGTACCAAAATGACCGGCTCGATAAGAGGAATGAGTTTTGGGTGGTGGGAAGTCGCGAAGCCGTCGGAGCACAGAGATCGCCAGCAAAAGGCTCGGCTCTGCCCCAGCTCAGGTTGCCGCGATCCTTACCTTTATGGAAAATCAAAACACATGGGCAAAGAGAGGAGGGAGAGGCGAGCATTTCAGAGGTGGTCTCGCCTCCATTAGCTGTCGGACGACAGTGTATCGCCGATCAAAGCCACGGCGAGAAAGAGAGAGAGAGAGAGAGAGAGAGAGAGAGAGAGAGAGAGAGAGAGAGAGCATGACGTCGGGGAAAGAGAAAGGAAAAGTGAGAAATGAGAGAGAAATGGGGAGTGTTGGCAGGAGAGAGAATAGATGATTAAAAACTAAAAATAAAATGTTTTAAAAATTCATCAAAATTTTAGACAATAGGGTATTTTGGGGTTTAGGGTTTGGATTTTGGGGTTTGGGTGGGGTTTAGAGTTTTTACTTTGTATTACATATGTTTTATAATTTATATAAAACATTTTATATAATGCATTTCTAAACCCTAAACATTTATATAGACTATAGTTATTAGTTATAGACTATTATCATATTATACCATACTAAACATTTCTATAGACTATAATTATTAGTTATATACCAACTATAAATTATTGAATTATTATCAATTATAGTCTTAGGGTATATGGTATATAAGTATAGGATATAATAAGCCTTATAATGTATATGATTTAAAAATTTTAAAATACACAATAGGGTTTAGGGGGTTTAGGGTATGAGATATTGGAATAGGATATAGAGTTTAGTATTTAGTTTATAGTTATATGATATAAATTGTTTAGAATATGATATAATATTAGTTTAGGGTATTTGTAATTAGTTTTTATATAGAAATGTATTATATAAATTAAAAAACATATAAATTATTAATTATGGGGTTTAGGGTTTATAAATTTATATATTTTTTATATAAATTATAGAAATTTATATAAATGTATTATAGAAAGGTATTTTAGGGTATAGAAATGTATAAAAATGTAATATTTAAATTAAATGTTATATATACTCGGTTCGGTTCGGTAAACCAGCGGTTTTAGGATCTGAGAACCGGAACCGGAACCGAACATACCGGTTCGGTTGGCAAACCGAAATCTCGGTACGGTTTCTCTCTGGTACGGTTATTTTTGGCATCGGTTAAAGCGGTTTCGGGTACGGTCTCAGTTTTTTGGTCAAACCAACCCAGCCCTATCGTATATAATCTCTTAATTAATAATCGAGCTATTGAAAGAAAGCAGTAATTGGTAGTTCAGCATATATCATGCAAATTAATTGCAATGCATGCATGATGGCATACTCTCACATGCAACAGCACATGCATGTAATAACTCTGTGGCCTGTGGGAAACAAATTTGGTACTCGGAATCAATGATCATTGTGTGCTCTGGCATTTTAATTACAAGTAGTCATATATATATATATGAGAGTATGAGACTGATCGACCATAACTTTACTAATTAACTATTAGAACAATCAATAGATGACATTTGATATGAGCAAGTTTTACCCAAAAAGTATATACGACATTTAGTATCAGGGTAGATTTAAAAATAGACTAACAACTTATTTATTGAAATAAAATGAATATCCATGGTAACATTTCTATTCATAATGTTCGAATCTCAAATTTAACACCCTTCTCGCAAATTAAAAAAAAATAATAATAATAATATTTTCAGAAAATTTTTAAGATCTGAGGACATCCTTCCCACAAGCCAATCGTGTAGGGACATGTTCCACCATGAGTCATCACACATTCACACCTCCCTAATTATATTGGGTTGAGTTTTTTATCTAGGCACAGTAAAAATATAATAATTCTACATCTTCTACCATGATAGTATGTTAATAAAAACAATATTGTGCAAGAATAACAGTTGTCGGCACAAATTGTGAGTTACAGACCGACCCATGGGCCATTGGGCCAGAATCCGCAGCAGCAGCAAAAAAGAAAGCGAGGAAAGAAGGCGTGTGATGCTCACAATTTGTCGGTGAGATTAGCGAAAATCCAAGGCCACTTCCGTAATTTTGTATCTAAACCAAGCCCCAAACGGCCAAACTTACTCTCATCAACTCACATCACACTCTCTCACTCACTCTCTCCGAAGCATAATGCTTATAAAATTCCCGTCTCTTTCCCGCGGCTTTCAACGCGGCTTGGGTTTTGGCTTTTACTTTCTCTCTTTCTCAATTTTTTATTTTTTTTAAATAAATTATAATTTAATATTTTAACTTTATATTTTATTTTAATTTAATACTTCAATTTTAAAAATTTACAAAAAAGTACATTAATTTTTATTTTATGTTAAAATAGTATCTCCGTTAATTTTTCTGTCAAATAAACCGTTATCTGTTAACGTGACAAGAATATTTTCATCTTTTTCTCCAAATTTAAAAAATAATAATACTTTTTAAAAATTTTGAATAAATTTTTTTAAAAAATAATTAAATAAAAAAATTTCATAAAACAAAAACAATTTTTATGAAATGTTTTTATTTAATTATGGCATGGCTAGGAAAAGGTCTTATTTTTTTATTTAATTATTTTAAGAAATTTTTTTAAAATATTATTATTTTTTAAATTTGAAAAAAAAGACGAAAATATTTCTGCCACGTTAGCAAATGACAGTTTATTTGATAGAAAAACTAACAGAGGTATTATTTTGATACAAAATAAAAATTGAGGTACTTTTTTATAAATTTTTAAAGTTGAAATAACATATAAAATTGAGGTATTAAATTGTAATTTATATATTTTTTTTTTTGAAATAAATGGTTTTTAATTTATTAAAAGAAAGAAAAAGGAAAATAAAAGAGAGTGAGAGAGAGAGAGAGAGAGAGAGACAGCGATCTGATTAATTGAGTCGAGGGTCTCCAAGACAAGTCGAGCCCGTGACCTCCCAAATCCAAACTCAATATCATTCGCATTCGCATTCGCATTTCGATCTCGCTCGCTGGATCTGTACGGACAGTCCAGATCTCAATGAGACTCTACTCCCTACTACTACTCTCTTGTTCTACTCTCTAGTCGATCACCGCAGTCGGAACCGTGTTATTCATGAAGCTGCGGAGGACCAAGAGTTGCGGAAGATGATGAAGTTCTACATATCCACCAAGGGGATAAAGAAGCTCACGATAGCCAGCTCCAGCGCCGGCAAGGCCTCTCCGGCGACGGCGACTCGGAGGTTTTCCAGCCGGACGGTGCTGCCGTTTTTGCTGGTGCTCGCTCTTGTTTTGCCCTTTCTTTTTGTTAGAATTGCCTTCATAGTCCTTGAATCTGCCACTGCCTGCTCTTCCACTATTGGTACTCTCTCTCTCTCTTTCTTTTTTAATTTCTAATTTTCTTAATTTTTAGATATTCTTAAAACTATATAAAAAAAAGGAATTTGGAATGCTAGTTGTGACGTACTTGTACAATTCAATGTTCTTGCGGCTGTTGGCTATTGTACCTGAATTCTCTTCTGAATTTCAATTTCCAATTATCGAAATGGCATTACTGGTGGTGTTCATACCAAAACATCAACATAAAGCCATTCTGATTTCTGCACCAAGCCTTACAACTTTTGTCTCTGCATACCTTCAATGTCTATATTCTCTCTCTCTCTCTCTCACAGAATTTACCAACTCTTCTTTCTCCTTTTTTGGTAATGCAGACTGTATAGGATGGAGGTTTTTCAGCGGCAATGACGCATCTGTAGTAAGTGCTCCCACTCTATTCACCAAAATACCATTTTCAGATTCATTTTCATTTTTAAGGAGGACCAAAAAAAAAAAAAAAGATTTTTGTCCACTTTATTTATTTACTTTTTCATCATTTGAGTGACTTTAGCAATTCATAATTAGCATAAGTGATCCTAAAATAACGCAAATGATAATTCAATTGTATTATTATTGTTTTCATAAGTTTATATTTAAGTCTTTCGGTTGGATTATTAGTTTTTCTTTTTCTATTTTATGAAGATATTTTAAAAACGCTCCTGCTTGATAGAGTCATAGAGATGGATGGTATATTGTTAAACGATTGTATTGGGAGATGGCATTTTCGTACTAGGAAAAATACAGAGTACAGTCAATGGATAAGCGCATTTTAGGGAGTGTCGGCATTCGCTTCACTCCCACCAGTTGCTTTCCACGACACGTGGCCAGTTGTTCAGTAATCATATTATTCTCGCCCACTTGATCTTTCGTTAACACAGAAAAAAATAATAAAAACAATAAACACAGTATTTTGTCCAGAACCTCTACTTCCACGACTATTTCACTGTTTCCACGACGTCCATCGTGTAACTGTCAGAAAAAAGCTTCACTCAACTTTGAGAGGCAATAGCTTTTTCTCCCCTTCCAACGTCAACACGGTTTTAATGAGATCAACGGTTGTACGTAATCATCTAATGTGTTTCTGTTTTGACGTGGGTGATGATGCATGTACCAGCTCAGAGAGGAGTTGACAAGAGCACTGCTGGAAGCAAAGGACGGTAACGCTAACATTAATGAAGAAGGGATAGACTCGTTCAACCAGCTTGTGCAGGAGATGACATCAAAACCACAAGACGTCAAGGCCTTCGCTTTGAAAACAAAGGCTATGGTACACACTACACTCTTAGTAGTACTCATTTTTACTAGCCATATATAATCCACTCTATATTTATTTCTTTTCATTTCCAGCGGTTTGTTTTGTTTCCTTTAATGTCTATCATTATTACTTCTGTGTGTGATGTGGTGGTGGGGTGATGACGTGTCTAGTCCACCACTTGGAGTTACCAAAGGTTGGTCCAAAGACTCCAAACCCCTCAAGCCCACCTACCCAATTGCAATTATTAGCCTAATGGGGTTGGACTAATTGGGTATGGACCGTCTGGTCAACTGTCCACCAATCTCATCCTAACTTAATTTTATTATTTCTGGGTCCCTTACTATAGTTATATTAAGAACAAGACTCTTCGTCCATTTATGTATGTTCTGTTTGTTTGTGATGAATATATTCTTTGGCATCCGACGTATTAGTTTTTGGAGGTTAATGCTAAAAGGACGATGAGAGTGACGAAAGTAAACTGGATGGCTAATATCAAGGAAAAAGACTAGGCAGTCCAAAAGTCAAAACCCACTAAACTATTGTGTAAAAACCTAAGCAATACCTGCTTCCAGTTTCAATTTAAAAACAATTTACATTGTCTTTTTATTGTTGTTCCTAGTTACTGGGACTTACAGAGTACTAATTTTCTTTACAATGATTTATTTCATAATAATAGAGGTTTATTTAGTTCACTTGTGCTGCGTGTTCCATGCCACTAAACTACCATTGCCAACTGGCCCATCTATCACTACCTACAAATTGTTCTTTTGCTCTTTGTTCAAACAAATTAAATGTTCCTCTAGGCTCTAACAGTAATGGGTAGAATACGCATTTGTGGTCGTACTAGGCATTATTTTTGTCCAAGAGATCCTTTTCTGATGGTAGTGGATTGAAATTGTTGTGACATCATTGTACATTCCACTTTTCTTCCATGTTACATTGTTTTTATGTAGAACCTGGAAGTTACTCAAGCATCTTTTGCTTACATTACTTCACTTTCTAGTTCTAGATATGATGCTACCTTTACTTTGGACTGTGCCAGCCTTTTGGACCACAAGAACTAAAGAAAGGTGGCAAAGTGATTCCATCAAATCGCTGTCTAAATTTTGCCAACTGGCTGCTAGCTAGCTGCATTTAGTTAGACACTTGAAGTAACATTTGTGTTTGGATTGGTGGGTGGATGAATGGGTGTGTTTCTCCTATGCTTATGGGTGTGTTGGGGATTGGTGATTAGATCCTTGTTTTGATTATTGTATTACATAAGAAAAGAATGTATGCACATAGTGACGGATTAAACATTTAAACATGACCTTCAAGCTAATAAAGTTTTGGTGTCCATGCTAATTTATATTGGACGAAGAATTGATTTAGCTTTTAATTAGAGCATATAGGAATCACAAATTTGGAATACCAAAGCACTCTTTTCTAGGAGACTTTAACAAAAAGGGAAAGCAGGGATGCTGGAACAGAAAGTATATTGACTTGGATAATCTACAAACATGGTTAACAAAATTTAAGTAATAAGCCACTGGAACTGAGATTATGTATCAGAATCATTACACTCTTTAAAACAATTCTATTTGTACACTACATAATAGTATTAGTGCCAACCCTTTTGCACATCTAAATGATCTCTTTACTTAATATGTAGCTATCAAGGATGGAACACAAGGTTCAGTCAGCCAGACAGCGCGAGTCGATGTACTGGCATTTAGCTTCACATGGTGTTCCCAGTAGCCTACATTGTCTTTGCCTCAAATTAGCTGAAGAATATGCTGTAAATGCGATGGCTCGATCTCGTTTACCTTCACCTGAATTTGTTTCTCGACTTTCTGATCCCTCCTTTCACCACCTTGTTCTCCTAACTGATAACGTCCTCGCAGCTTCTGTTGTTATCTCTTCTACAGTCCAACAATCGGCCAACCCTGAAAATTTGGTTTTTCACATAGTGACTGACAAGAAAACTTACACTCCAATGCATGCATGGTTTGCAATTAATTCTGTTGAATCAGCAGTGGTGGAAGTTAAAGGGTTACACCAATATGACTGGTCTCAGGAAGTAAATGTTGGGGTCAAAGAGATGTTAGAGATCCATCGGTTAATTTGGAGACATTATTACAAAAATTTGAAAGAGGAGGACTTTGAACATGATGGAGAACATAAAAGATACTTAGAAGCTTTGAGTCCCAGCTGCATTTCCCTTATGAACCTTCTTCGAATTTATATCCCTGAGGTAATCACTCTATTGTTTTCACAGATGTTCCCTGATGGAATGGATGACATTGAATGTGAATTTGTAATGATATCATCTAATTTTTATGGGCCACACAGCTGTTTCCAGATCTCAACAAGATAGTGTTGTTGGACGATGATATTGTAGTACAACATGACATATCGTCTTTGTGGGAATTGGATCTCAAAGGAAATGTTGTTGGTGCAGTTGTCAATTCGTGGTGCGGTGAAAACTGTTGCCCAGGAAGAAAATACAAGGATTACTTTAATTTTTCACACCCTATCATATCATCGAACTTTGATCATGATCGTTGTGCGTGCCTGTTTGGCGTGAATGTCTTTGATCTTGAAGCTTGGAGGAGGACCAACATAACAGAAACTTACCATCAATGGCTAAAACTTGTAAGTGTCTTCTTATTCAGGAATTATGGTTATTAGAGTTTTCCATTTGGATTCATTTTGTTATATAGTCAAGACCCACTGCTGGACCAATATTTCATGTTTCTAGTCTGGTGACCCTGTATATTAATACTAGAAATTAATGTTTATTCAATTTTCTGGTTTCTTGAAGCTCAATACTAGAGAATGATAATCCGACTTGATACTTCTCATTGATCTCGTGTGGTTATCTATACAAGAAACATTTGATTTACATAAAAACACTTGGGAGATGTACGTACATTACAGTAACTGAAACACCAAGTATACGAATGTAGCTTTATCTTTATCTGCTATCTGACTTTGTTTTAGCTGATAAGTCAGATATATTCTTTAATCTGGACATAATCAGAAAGTGAAGGTTTACCAATACATTACTATATTATATTTCCCTATTATGTAAATATTTATTTCATCCTGCCATTACTAATATCTTATTTGTATTTCACAGAGCCACACATCTGGGCTGACATTGTGGCATCCGGGAGTAATTCCCCCTGCCCTAATTGCATTTGAGGGTCACGTGCACCCTATTGATCCGTTATGGCATGTGGCCGGGTTAGGTTGTCGATCCCCAGATGTTCCTCAAGAGATATTGGAAGCTGCTGCCGTTGTACATTTCAGTGGCCCTGCAAAGCCATGGCTCGAGATTGGGTTTCCAGAGGTACGGGGCTTGTGGAATAAACATGTAAATTCTTCAAACAAGTTTTTTAGAAAATGTAGAATCATGGGGTGAACAGGACGAAGTTCTTTCGCTCTCAGATATTCATTTGGGGACAAAAACCAGAAGCACAGTTTGGGACCAGAGAGAAGAAGGTTTTGGCTTCAGTCTCTGGACGCTTCAGATGGTTATTACATGTCCATTTAATAGACAATAGACGAAGGTACCATGCAAGATACCATAGAATCAGGATATATATTCAACCTTCAATGCATATTAGGGGTATAAATTTCATGGATGTATCTCAACAATATTGTAAAAATTTACTCAGGTAATTGAAATTTCTTAGCTCAATGATGAAGCTTGTTAATAAGGCTATTAATTTTTGTTTATCATGGGTGTAGTTCCTCTCTTCAATTATTTATGGTGTGTAGCTCAATGATATATGTATCTCTCTTCCACTTAGGCACAAACTCTAGGTAGGGGTTGACCTGTATGCTCTTCGGTTAGTGCTGCAATGAATCTGCCTGCATGGTTCAAGTACTAGTTGAGAAGAAAAGTTATCTTACAACGGGTGTACACTTTGTATGTCTATTTCTTTCATTGTGCCCTAATATATCACGTGATCTGAGTGATAGACCCAATGAATGTATATACCGGTCACAAATCAGAAAGAAAACAACTAGTGCTGCCAATGGATGAATGGGTTAGGTAGGGTAGGGTATGCTTCATATCTTGTCACCACTCCAAATCCATACAAAAAGTTAGGCACACTTGGAAGAGCAGCCCACTTGGTGATCAAGATTGAACTTTAATGGGCCATTTTATATGAAATCAAAGCCTATTAGCCTAGCCCAAACCGAATATACACTTTCTTAATTGGTTTCCATAGGCAATCAATCCATTTGCCACAGTAGAAAGAATTTATGATTATATTTTTCTAAAAACATTGCTGTGAGAATTGGAACAGCAATCAAAGCATTCTACTGGAACTCACTCTGTTCTAAACAATTTTCTGAGCCTCAAATCAGCTAGCACTGAATGCATGCAGACAAACATATATGCATGAAGATGGGCAGAGAGATGGAATTTTAATTGAGGTTTAATTGCGTACATCATACAAGAGCAGTAGGTGCTTTTGTATGCCACAGTTAAAGAGTCTAGCTAGCTAGCTAGTTAATACAGAAAATTCTAATGGACTTCATTGTGGTGAGCATAGACAACCTGGTGCTCATCACATATACATACACTAATACAGTTTAAGATCGAAAGCAGATCAGAGGAGAGATATTAGAACACCAGACGGCATTCCAGCATTATTTCAACTGCATCCAAAAATCAAAGAGAAACTTATCAGTATGATATGAATTGAAAAGAAAAATATATATGATAAGATTGTAGGAAGTGATCAGTTGTGCTTAACAAGCATGAAAAAGTTGAAGATATCCCCCTAGCTATTGTGGTGAGATCATATGCTAATTAATGGAAGATGGAATAAGGAATCTTACACAAGTTGGAGAGCTGTGTGGTCGCCTTGGCGAGAGTAATGGTGATTATTGGACTCCAAGATTACAGGGAGGAAGTTCCTATCATATGATTGTGAAGGCATTGACTGATGATCATATGCAGTTCCTGCAGGCATCATATGATCTGTTTGCTGCTGCTGTTGTGCCCTCTCATTTTCAGCTATCTGCAGTAATCAGCCTCTTATAATTAAGTCATCTTATTTATTGTATATATACATGTCTTACACTCTTGAAGAGAGAATTAAAGAGATCAGACCTTTGCTCTCAGATAATTGTTATGGTTTTGTAGCTCAATCTCCTGCACGGTATGTGCACACACATTGTTTCTCAGAAGAACAGGAATATTCGAGTTTCATTTTAATCATAATTAGCACTAAAAGGATATGACATATAAGTTACCTTATCTCGACCTATAGGCCTCTTTGATGCATATGATTAGATTGAATATGATAATGACTAAATTCATGTGTATTTAAGGAATTAATAAGTTTCTAATTTAAAATAAGAAGATAGACTAATCATAAAGGGAAATTTATCCATTTCAGTCCCCAAAATTAATGGTGGGATTAGTGGAGATAAGTTTCTCCTTATAAATAATATTCATCTTCTTCCTTCAAGTTAGAAGACACTCTCCATGTATGTTCTTTTTTAATACACATGAATTTAGTTATTTATTTTATTCAATCCAACCTTATGCATCAAATGAGGCCGGCCATAATGTCTAACATATTATTATATGTATATATGTCTATGTGTTAGATTAAAGTCAATTTGGACTATGCATTCAAACAAACATATATTCATCTAATTAATGTTTAGATTCACAATCTGCCTGACTGTACGACAAAATAGCATTGACCATGGCATATATCATTTTTAAAAAGAATTATGATTTGCAATACAGATAAATGTTCTTGACTAACACAGATCTCTCCTTAAAGCCAGAAAAATGTATGAGTACTCAGATTATCCTTGCTCATTATGCAAGAATCAGCACAGAGAGAGACAGAAAATGATAGAGTAGGAGACAATAGTTACCCTCTTTTGCATAAATTCGATTTCAGCAAACAGCATTTCATTCTGGTGGGTATATTAATTGGAACATGTCAGTTGAGATTGTGAGTGAGATAGAAAGTGAAAGACATACAGACGTTCAATAAATATCCAATATATTACAATAGGGGATTGAAGTGCACTACCTTTTTTGATCTTATTCTGCTGATTCCTTTCTCTAATCTGGATTCAAGGCCCTTGAGTTCCTTGGGGGTCAAAGTGCTAAGAGCTTCACCCAGTATATTCCTGAACACAACACATATTATTATATATACCTTCAGATATTAGATGAGTACAAATATATATAATGTACACTGGCAAATTATTTGTACTTTACCTGTTTGAATTTTGAATATCTCGAATCTGTCTTCTTAATTTGGATGCTTCTTGCTGATAAAACTGAGGCCATATATGCATGTGGTAGTATAGCATTAGCATTAAAAGTTTTAGAAACACACTGTTAGTATAAAACTAGGTGGGTTGTGAGCTTAAAACAATCACGTTAATGTGGGATGGTTAAGACCATTAGATTAATTGAACGGTTCGAATGTCTTTAATTAATGCAGGAAATTGAAAATATTTTTGTAGAGCGCGATGAATCCCTCTAGTATGTGTTTTCTGATATCACATATGTAACAATTTCTTTCAGCCCTCATTAGACAAGGTGCATGCGACTGATCTTTTACTTATTTATTTCTTGTTCAATAGGAACATTGCAATGTATTCCTTGATATTTTATGTACGTGTGTCAATGTGGATTAGGTGACAAATTGGGTTTGGCTAATTTAGTGTACACTTATGTACAAGTACTGGTGAATCATCTCTTAGCTAGGAGAACTACTGGGGAAAAACAAAAGGAATTAAATTATAGAAAAGGGTATTTTAGACTAATGCTAGGAAGCTAATTCTGACTAATTAACTATGGGTTTCTACAACTACAAAAAGGTGTCAGAAGTCAGATTATTAGGCTTTGCATTTTACTTATATGAAAAGTATAAGCATACCAAACATATCATCTTATATGAAAAGTATAAGCATACCAAACATATCTTAGGATCATACTCTTATTTTAATCATGTCGTACATCCCAACAGAGCTTACGTACCTGAGCGTTAGCTTCAGCAACAGATCCACAGTTTGAAGAATCAGAACATGCTTTTTTGTACCTTTCAATTGTTGCTCTAACGCTGCAAGGAAAGAAGAAAGGTACGGTTGACTTAATAGTTTTATAATTTGGTTCAAAATCTTTATAATATTCAATGAAATGTTTTTCATCCTCAAAGAGTCAAAGGCATTATATATATTAAATTCAATGAAAAATAGTTCAAAATATATATATATAGAAGAATGTTACGGAATCCCAATGAACTTCAAGTTAGATTTTTTCCCAATGCCCCATTTTCTTATTCATGAGAGAATGAAAAACCTAATATAAATTTTACCGTCGGCCACTACTAAATGCATGTAAATCATTATCAATATGTCCGCAACTTAACAATCCACTATGCATATCTCAAAAAATTTCGATACATGCAATAGTGGCCGGATCACCAATCTTATATATTGTAAATTGTTGTATTTGATATAAGACTAATTATATTCTCACACATAACCTGCATTGAACCACATCATCCCAACAAGAATGTATACGTACAATTGTGCAATCAAATAACATTATTAATTAGATGACACCTAATTAGCATATATTGTTACCTCAAAAGGAATAAGACCAATATGTGCAATCGAGAAAAATTTTAGGGGGGGGCTATTCACACCACCCAAAAATGCTGAGTTCACCACCCCATTGATTTTTTACCAATTTTTACCTATTTTGCCCCTGCAAAAAAAAAAAACTCAGCCCCTCCAATTTGGCCG
>QANW01008357.1:67958-211810 GCA_003254865.1 Dryas drummondii | reverse complement strand
GGGAGAGAGAGAAGATGGCAGAGAGAGGGAAGAGAGAGAGAAGGGAGATCGGGCGGCGGGGAGGGCTGGGTGTGGGCGGGGTCGACCGGCGAAGGGGAGGGCTGGGTCGCGCCGGCGGCGGGGAGGGGTGGCCGGCCAAATTGGAGGGGCTGAGTTTTTTTTTTTATGCAGGGGCAAAATGGGCAAAAATGGGTAAAAAATCAATGGGGTGGTGAACTCAGCATTTTGGGGTGGTGTGAATAGCCCTCCCCAAATTTTATGTAGCGGGTGTATATCTTATGTCTTTATATCTCTCTCATTATGTGATTAAAAAAAATAAACATAATAAAATGTATACAAAAGTTTTTTCCTTGCATATTATATTCAGTCCAAAAAAGTAGGGGTGGACAAAACCTGATGCAACCCGACCAACCCGACCAACCCAACCCATTTCGGGTTGGGTTGGTTCAGTTTCTAACACCCAATTTAGAGAGGTCGGTTTATAACCCGACCAACCCGACCTCAAATGGGTTGGTTAGTGGGTTGACGTTCCAAATAACCGATCAAATCCGACCCAACCCGACCTAAAAATTTTAAAAAATTAAATTAAATATTCATATGTCTAGTTTCTCATCTCACCTTGTTTAGAATGGTCAAAAGCTCAAAGCAATGAGAACTCATCTCACCTTCCCTAGTTTCATGGCCTATGTTCTTTAATATTATAATAAATTAATATTAATCTTTCACATGACTTTATTCTTTAATATTAATGTTTCACATATATGGCTTTCTTGTTTTACATGTGACTGTAATTGTTCCACTGTAAAAGCAGGCATGTATTGAATTGGGTTCATGTGTAGAAAATAGAGACATTAATTTTATAACTTAAAAGGAGTTTCATTCATTTATAATTTGGGCCTAAATTTTAATTGTATTTTGAGACATGCCCAAACCAATCAAACCGACCAAACCGACCAACCCAACCCGACTTTAATTGGTTTGGTTTGGTTCGGTTTTTTCACCTTCAATGGGTTGGTTTGGTTTGAAAAATCAATAACCCAAAGGTATTGGTTTGGTCTACGGTTTGGGGGCTAAACCGAACCAAACCGACCCGTGTCCATCCCTACAAAAAAAGTCCCCTAAGGCTGCCGCACACATGAAAAAAAAATGCCTCTTTACTCTTTCTCTCTCTCTCTCTCTATTATTAGTCACAATATTGCATAATTACTGTTAAAGGAAGAAAGTTAGCCAATATTCCGTCAAGCTTTATGCATATTTTCTCATTGAGAAGCAGTACTTGTAAATTCTTGTTTCATAAACCTTGTGAATATCCCATCATCACATCCATGTTCTCGAGAAACGAATGAGTGATTATATTTTACTGACTGAAAAGTCTCTTTTGTATCGTCTATATCGATCCTAAGGAGGCTTGGTCGTGTGGAACAACAAACCCTTAATTTATTGCAGAAATTAATCCATCAAATGGAAGCAGTTGCCAATTGTGGGTTCTTCTTGATCAGACTCTTGAAGATGATCAAGTTTATTGCTTTTTGGCGTGAGGTAAATCCCTAACATCCTCAACATCATGTTTATTATAATTAGATGCATGTTAGACTACCACATAATTAAGGATAAGACCCATGAAAGTTTTTTGGACATATATACTTCCACTAGGAAGGAATATTGGAGAGATTCCAATTATCCAATACAAGAAACAAGAATACCATGCTACAAATTTTAGAGCTCATGAAGAGATTTGAATTATTCAACTATGAAATAACCAAATGATTATGGCAGTAATTTACTACTAAATAGATTGTTGAGAATAATAGATCATGAACATGCATGCATATATGGCTACACTGTATATAGTACGTATTGTATGAACTATATAACATGATCTTTTCCTTTTTGATGATGGACCCAACTTAATTAGAATATATAAATACTGTTATGTAAGCTAGAAACAAGACAATTCAACATTCAACAAAATTATCAAAATCCCACACACACATCTACACAGAGACAAAGTTGGATATATTTAGTGAAATATTACTATTCCAATCAATTATGTTATTTTGGTTTTTATCAGATCCACAATGCAAGTATTTAGTATATATTGCAATCATATATTTCTCGAAATATATTTATAAAATAATAAAAAGAAGAAGATTATCTCTCAAATATTAGATTACTAAACTCTTCGAGTTCGAGCCCTCAGTTGAGAATATCACTTATATATCATTTACTATTTAAAATGCATGCATGCAAGAATTAATTATTAATTAAACTCATTATTAATTTATCTTCTTTACATAATTTTATGAAAAATAAACAAATCATGCCATTCTTGCATATATAAGACAAGCAGTACATGAGCTATATTTTTTAGATTAACTATTAAATTTTGCTAGTAATATTACAAAGAAAACGTAAAAGCATAATACTATTTCCACATCATATATATATGTAACAAACAAAGATGAAATGAAATACTAATAAATATAAAATACAAAACCACACATATATAGTTATCGACAAACTCACAATCATAGTCCTATAACAAAAACTCTAGAACAATGCAGTCAATAATAAAAAATAATCAAATAATTTATTATTATTATTAAAGACCAAGTCTTTTATTTATGGGATCAAATATTTATATATTATATATTATAAATTTCTAAGAAAAAGTACTATATATATTTTTCTAAAAAAATCAACAAAATTTGATGGACCATAGACCATGAACCTAGACGCGGCTCCACCACAGTAAATATAGTCCTAGTCGGTGTTATATAACATGGAATATAACCAAAGAAGGCATTGATCACTATACTCTCGGAGAGTTGTAACCTTAATTTTGTCGAGCCAGTGATTGGTTATCTCTGCCATGCTGGCAGAAGATCCTAGAATATGATTGGCTTCCCCTCCACAATCTCTAAACCCACGCCACGTGTCATTGATCCATTACACAAAGTGTAATACCCAAAGGGAACACTCTCATACCCACCTCGATGGCCTCAAACCCCGAAAAACCCTGTAACTATTTCCCATATATATTAAAAAAGTGGGTTTTATTAATTCATGGGTCTGAAAAAGAATTTATTTCCTTTTATGTCTCTGAAATCTCTGAGACAGAGAAGTCTGTTTTGGCAGCCATTTTTGGAATTGTCTTTCACACGCTTACCTCCTCCATTCACCAAAAGAGAGCTGAGTTGTGCAAACTGCAAAACCCTCCCATTGGCTCGTACCTCACCTCCATTCCTCAGTCATTTCAACTTTAAACTTCATTCAATATCTCTCTATCTCTCTCACACACACACAGGGACACACAACTTTTATCTTGGAGTATATGCAGAGACAGATAATTAATAAATCCATGTATGTATGTATGTATGCCTGCATGGTTTTGTAAAAGCTTAAAATTATAAACATCATGATGATCATATCTCTCCCTCTTTTGGGTTTTTTTGACACATAAAATTTGAAGTCTGTGTTTATAAGACTCTTTTTTTACCACAAACATGAAACGAGTCTCACTCTCTCTTTTTCTCTTTTCACCACAAGAAAAAAATAAATAAAAAGAAACAGATTGAAGGGAAGGTATTGGATAGATGATGAAAAGAGAAGGGTGAGATCAGTAAAAAGCAATCATGACACGAGCTTCTTTGTCCGGACTGAAGAACAGAAACATCACGTCTGACGTGACCAAAGATTCGTATGCTGTAAATATATATTGATCAACAAAGGAAAAAAGCATACAGCTCATACAAGAAGAAAACCCTAAGCACAATTTGTAATGTGTATTAAATAAGGGTAAATTGGTCAATAAATACACACACCCAGTACTGGACTTTGGGTTTTGGGTTTTGAAACCCTAAGCACCATATCTAGGACTAGACATTTATACCCACCAATATCATGAAAAAGTTTATTTCTTTTTGTTGTTCAATATATTTGGGTATTTGGAGGCTAAAGAGAGATTTCTGTCAAGTTTTAGAGAATACCCAGTTGAGTTTTGTGGTCCTAATCATCAAATCACATAGTTCTTATGTTATTCTGGTGAAGATAGCTAGGGAACAATTGTGTAACATAAGAAAAAGCTTTAGACATCCAATTAGACTATTAGCTAGGCTATGAACTTTTTTCTCAGACTCACAGACTGATTGAAGTGTATGATTTGGAGGATTTCTAAGACACCTATTTGACTTTTGAAGCCCTAGCTAGCTAGCTAATAACACCCTCCTCCTTGTGTTCAAGAAAAAGGGCAAAGATCGAGGACAGAATATTGTGGACGCCCATAACTATAAGCTAGGGTGATGATGAACTTAGTTCTGGCAAACTGATTGAGATCTGATTTGCAATGGGTTTTAACTTTTAAGAGGCATTCATTTCAGTTTTTGAACCCTAGCTAATTCCCATTTGATGGGTCCTTCTTTGCTTTCACTATTTAGGTGCTGAGCTGACATGTTACTTAGGAAGTGTCAAGAGATCGATGAAGGGAAACCGGCTAATGAGAGTTGGACAGCTTTGTGAGAGGCAGACTTTTTATGGACTGCAGATGGATAGATGACATGTGAAGAGAGAGAGGGAGAGAGAATTAATGGCAGATTTTAATAACAATGAAGATGCAAGGAAGCTAGCTAGCTGATCTATCAGACCTGCAAATGTTTGTAACCCTAAGTTTGCTCTCTTTAAGACTGATAACAAAAATACACACACACATCACCCCCACTTCCATTTCTATCTGTTACCACAGATCTGGAATCCAGTGAAACAAAGAACTAGAAAGAAAACCATAATAAAGAAAAACAGAAAATATAAATTATATACCACAAAGATCTCATTTTCAGGTTGATGGGTGAAATATGCCTCAAAGCTCATAAAGGAAAAAAAAACAAAAAGAAGAAAATAAAGACAAGTGAATCTTTGTTAATAGGGACACTTCACTCTCAAGCTTCACCCTATTAGCTGCTAGAACCAAAAAAAGCAAGAGTACTCAATCTTAACTTTAAACAAAATCCACAAAAACAATCTTTGAAAGGTCACACGATAGTGCAATTCGAACACTGATCAATTCCAGCAACAAAAAAACAAGATGAGGATTGAAACAAAAACAAGTTAGTAATTAAAGAGAGGAGAGAGAGAGAGAGAGAGAGAGAGAGAGAGAGAGAGAGAGAGAGAGAGAGATCAGAGGTTGAGGTTGGACCTGTTGTTAGCATACTCATAGAGGCGGCCACGGGTAGAGAAGACAATAAGAGCAACTTCAGCATCACAAAGAACAGACAATTCATAGGCTTTCTTGAGCAAACCGTTGCGGCGCTTGCAGAAGGTGACCTGTCGATTGGTGGTGTTTTCGATCCTCTTAATCTCAATTTTCCCTCTTCCCAGTTTTCTTTGGGAATTAGAGCTCTCCGGCGCTTGATTTGGGAACTCCATGGTCGGTTTGCAAGATGATTAAAATGGTAAAAAACCCCAAATTGAATTTGGTTTTTCTGTTAGCAAACAATATCGAAATCAAAACAAGTTACAAGCTGGTGATGATCAATTGTGACAACTATATGTATATATATGTGTAATAAAGCAAGACAAAGATTAAGCTGAATCAGTTACGTACGTATGAGCTTTTTTTTAAGCCCACTAAGCTAGTAAAGGAAACAAAAGTAGGAATAATATATATATATATATATATATTAGAAAAATAAGGATATACAGAAGAAGAATTACTTCAAGAGTTGAGTTTCTTAGAATTGGTTGTTTGGTGCATAGTTGAGCAGCAGGAAGGAAGGGTTGCAGAAGTGGAAGTGATTTGGTTTAGCAGATGGGTATTTATGGACACAAAATAGACCTCTCAACCATCACCCAACTCATTCACACAGTGCTCCATTATTTGTTTTGTACATATATGTATATGGGTCTAGAATACTATATATATATAAATAGATATGTGCTCTCTAGCTAGGTTAGTATTAGTTAGTAAGAGGGGATGGAGAGAAGAGAAGGGTGGGGGGGTTTGAGGTGTATTACTTTCATGCTCCATTAACCGTCCATTTCTTCATGTATGGGGAAAAGGGAAGGTGATGTGATAAAGGGTCTTTTGGAGAGTGACTTGTGAATAGCGTTTTGAATGGGACCCTTTGCTAAGATGCACTCAAGAGCTTCATTCAATATAAAGAAAGAAAGAAAGAAATCATGGCCAAAAAAAAAATGAAAGAAATTAGAGAGAGAGAGAGAGAGGGTCATAGAGGAGAAAAAACAAAATGAGAGGACCTCCCATGTTATTTGCTTCTTGGATTTTGAGTTGGCCTTTATTCTAGATTTGTTTCTGACCTCACCACTGCTGTTGAAAGTTTTCATCACTCTCTCTCTCTCTCTCTCTCTCTCTCTCTCTCTCTCTCTCTCTCTCTCTCTCTCTCTCTCTCTCTCTCTCTTTTGCATTATTACAACATATAGTTACTTACTTACTTACTAGGGTAGTGACGTAACCGAAGGAGACTCCCATGTGATGTCCTGTTGAATAAGTGTTTCACCATCCCACTTTTTTGTGTTCGTTTATGGTAAGAATGGAACACCCCCTTCTGATTCATTATGTCACCTTCATTTGCGATTCATTTGAGGATCACAGCATATTCACATTGGTGGCATTATATCCTCCTATTCTAGCTCACAATTGCATGTTAGTAACTTTGTGTTGCCAAAAACACTGTCTGCTCGTGAGCAATATAGTCCCACATTGGTTGATCCCTCACGTATTGATCGAGTATCTCTGCTTAATACTTTGAACTTTTAAATTGATATGATATCAAAATAAGTTTAGGCTGTTGAGAATGTTGAGCACGAATTTTATATTGATTGGCTAAATGTTAAGAGTGACAATTAATATATAGTTCAGCACCAAATATATTGAACTGTTAAATCGAATTTATAATAGGCTATCAATTTTAACAATTAGCTAGATGAAATCCTAGGGCTAGGAGGATTTGAGCACTTAGTGATTGGAAAAATTTTGTGGGTGAGATGATTGAGCAAGATGCATGCATGCATGCCTAATTATGTATTTGATGTGACATAGCCGGCAAGACTATCCATCTCTACGCACGTACGGTGCCGAATTTCTTAGGATATCATGTCATGTATGGAGAGGGACCTTAGCCCTCTAAGCCCCTAGCTACCTACAATTTGATTTGACCATAAGACATACATATATATGATGTTTCCTCAGAGCATTAATAGCCACCAAGAAGTTAGTGAATTAATGTCACGATCGAGTTAGATATGATTTTATCAACCATATATACGCACAAATAAATTGATAATACGAGGCCATTCATTTTGCACCCTTTAAATCACGTGTCACTACAAGGTTACAAGATCGAGCTGTGTATATATAAAAGCTCATAAATTCTTTAAGAAAAAAAGTGAAAGAGAAAAATGGAAAAAAGCACGCATTATAGTTTCTGATATAAAATTATTAGGGGAAATATATATATATATATATAAGGATGTGTTCTTCATATTAACTTAATAATCAATTAGCTTTAAAGTATTTTTGTAAATGGTATATACAATAATTTATGCTTTTTAAGCACCAATCAAGTATATATATATATATACTTCCGCTACCAGAATGTCCTTTGTTTTTCCAAACTTGTATTCTTCAAAAATGTTGAATCAATTTTTTGAACCAATAGTGGATCAAAGGTCTGATAAACAAGTCTCATACCCAAAAAAAAAAAAAAAAAAAAAAAAAAACGAAAATGGAGGACAAGTAATTTGGGCAACCCCAACTTTTCTAGATAAATAATTAATGAACCTAAGATGTGCGATTTCTCTATTCACTCCAATGCCTTTTGAATTAGAACTCATGTACACGAGTAACAGAGATTTTGTAACGTAACAAAACAATTGTAATAGACATTATGGAATCCATTCCCATTTACAACCATAAAGGCTTGAATTTCATTTCTTGAGAAAAATAAATTATGGTAAATATTCGTGGAGAACTCTACATTTTCGTGGATCAGCTAGGTATATATATATATATATATATATATATATATATATTTGTTAATTATAAAATTGTATATAAATATTCTCAGCTGATTTTGTACTAACACAATTTTGTTGTATATTTTATCTTTTTAAGATGCTCCTCAAGTTGCTGAAGTTTGAACAAATTTGTTCATTTGTTATTTTGTTGTATATTTTAATTTCTAAGTTGTAAAATTAACTTCTTCAAACTACTCTATTACTCTATATCTGTTTAATGTCATGAAGAATGCATTTTCTTGTGGTATGTAATATGTATTATACTATTATGTAATGTACGTATGTTTTAGGTAGTGATGTAAATTGATGTAAATAGATGATTGATATATAAATTAGGTATGCACAGAAAAGGGCTGAATATGTGAATATGTGATGATAAAATTGATGAATAGACCCTATTGAGGTATGCTTGCAAGGGTTGTTGGGTATGTTTTAGGTCATTTTTTGGGTTTAAAACAACTCATAACCATTATGAGTTGTTTAATTTAAACTCTGAAATTGGCTTAAAACATACCCACAAAGTCACAAACCAAAAAAAAAAAAAACTCACAACTTTAGCCCAAAACAAAGCCTAAGATCATGGTCGGATTGGGCCCATACCGAACCATTCCAAACGTAGGTGTCGTTAATACCGACATTGTCGGAGGTAGTAGCACGCAGTACGGATTTGGCTCATTCAGACCATTATCGGTTAGTTGTCGGTTGGGGCCTGATAGTTCGGTAATCGTATCAAATCCAACTCTAGGTTAAAATGTCCTACAATTGTAAATAATATAAAACACATGAACCAAATGCTTTCGGAGTAAAATACAAGGACCAAAATTGTTTTTTTCCCTTTTAATTAAAGACAATTTTTTCAGATGATTGAGAAACCAGATACATACAATGATCTTTGTTTCATCAAAAAAGATACAATGATCTTTGTGATGAACTTATTAGCATATCAAATGAGACTGTAATGAACCATGCATGACATAAACCAAATTGCCAAAATTGCAGAAGTTTCGACCCACTTGAAGTCATAAGAGTCTTCAATATTCTTAATTTCCTTCAAAATGTAACATTGTGGTCTTTACATGATTAAGTGGAGCAAGCACCATTTCCACCGAGATATATATGCAGAACATCCCCCATGTCAATTTAGGTGCAAGTTGTGGGTAAAAGCAAAAGTTGCACACAGCTGAATAGGATGCATTTCTAAATAGGATGACCTTTTGCTTTCTTTTGAAAGAAAGGGAGGGAGGGAGAGAGAGAGAGAGAGAGAGAGAGAGAGAGAGAGAGAGAGAGAGAGAGAGAGAACTACTCACAAACAAAGAAANATGAAAAGGGCTGAGGGACCACAAACAATATATTGATGCTGCAACATTGATGGTACATTTGAACTTGGAAATGATGGTGAAAGAAGCTGGTTTTCAATGCTATACCTAATACCATAAATGCCACATACCCTGTCACAATCCTACAACATAAGTGGAATTGGAATATTGCTTGGAGTATAATCTCTGTGCCAACAAACTAAAAGGACTACAGTGATTTTTTGTCTAATTTTGATAATTCAATGTGCATCTCAGAATAGTAAGACCTTGGTGTACCAATTAATGATGTGATGCAACTAGGTTGGGTTTGAACATTTCCCACAATATTAAGCATGTTGCTTTAGATAAATAGGCAAAATGTAGAAAACTAGATAATTGGTGATTGAGGCAAGGTTTAAGCAGACCAATATCGATCACAATTCTAGGAAAATTTTTGTGGATGATATTGCTTAAAGAAAGAGTAGTTCATTGGGGTTACTGGGTGTCTGTCAAACTTCAATTGAGAACAGAGACCACATGTTTTTAAAATGCAGCTTTTGTCTCATTCGAAGAGTTATGAGTTCTTGAGTGGCTTATGAATCTCCAAAAGAAAGCTATCTTCAGTGTGGTTCTCAAACCATTTTGGGCCGGGATTATAGCCTTGTACTTAACATTTGGATGGAAAGGAGTGAAAGGATCCATGTTCACATGTATAAGCTGAGGAGCAGCTGCTTCAGAAAGTTATTAGAATTAGAATTCCTGATTGGAAAGAGTCGATTGGGTCGCAAGCCATTAGTTGTATTGTAATCATTGGCATCTCTCTTTGTTTTGTGATCTTGGTTTAGTTGGGTTTTCTTTTCTGTTTTTGTTTGGGTCTGCTTTGTTTATAATGCTGTTTTGCTTTTCCTCCTCTGTATTCTGCAGGTTGGTTTGTACTTTGTACTGTTTTGGAGAGTTTTTCTTTGATTAAATAGATTTTTATCCATAAACCAGTCAAACATACCATATTTTGTTCACTTATTTTTTTTCTTTTGGCTTTTAGAAAAGGGAGCAAGCAAAGTGCCAAAGCCAAAGTATGGTCAGAGAGCTTTTCAGAAAGCCCATTTGTTTAGCCAGACCTTGAATGTAATACAAGTTAAACGTCTACTTCTCCAGTAGCCTGTGGGCCTGTAGCTGTGCTAAAACCTCTCAACACTAGAGGGGAAAAAAAGAAAAGCCAATGCCACAACCCAAGCACCATGTCATGAAAATCAACCCCTCCTATAACCATTTTAGACAATCTAGTAGATTTTGATGGTAATTGTGTGCAGCAATTATCTAAGACAAGAGCATATAGAGGCGTGGTAGCTCTGGCTCAAATTGCTACCTTATGCACTAACTTTTCATGCATAACCTGCCAAATTGTAAACTTTTCATCCGCACTGACATGGCATAAAGAAAATCTGGAAGAAAATAGATCAAAGACCCTTTATAAGCAATGTCGTGTGCCAGAACCATTCTTTTCTTCTTTGTTGCTAGTTGCACAAGCTCGAAAATGCCAAGTTCACTTTACAACAGGCAAAAATATATTTACCTTTTTTATTTTCATTAAGGATACTAGTGTAATTACAATTACCAAACATACAGTCCAAAGAATTTTCAGTGCATAAAAAAATTGTTAAATTGAAAATTCCTAGAAATGCTAATTAAAGATGCTAATCCAGCTCTTCAAAATGATGACAGAATATTACTATATACAATATCTGAACAACCTACCAGAAGAGTTTCACTGAGATGGAAAGACCTACTGAAATCAAGATTAAATAAACTGAAGACCAAGAGAATTGACTTGGCAATCAAATAACTGACCATTACAATAAAGGAACTTATTTTGGGACAGCCTCTCTCGGATTCTAATGACTATGTTGTCATTGGTGGAATAACTATCAAATGTCATGGAAAACAACTTACGGTCAATATCCCAATCCATTAAAGATGTCATAATAATTTCTGAATGCATGTCTTCTGTATGAGAAGAATCAACAATAATAGAATTTAAAATCTTCTTATTTAAATTCCAAGATTCATCAATATAGTGTACATATCAGCACAAGTATTCAGCACCATCCAAAGAAGCCCACATATCAGCACTAAGGCTAATTGTACCAGGCAATTTATCCAACACTAGCTTCAGTCACCTTTTGCTTCTCTTTCACATAAATCTCCATACAGTCAGCCTCAACTCTTTCTGATGTCACAAGCTCAAAAAATGGCTGTAGATTTTTAACAAACACTCTGAATCCAACATGCTCAACCATATCCAATGGATAGCCATGTAAAATAATCATTCGAGCAATATCAAATCTACTCCGCCTTTGATCAAAGGTACTAGTTCCATAGTAAATGATGTCATCTTTTGCCTGCTCTTGCTCAAATCTAATATTCACAAGGTTAATAACTTCATCCTTCTTCTGCTCTTGATCTAAAGTGAAATTTGCAAGAGTAACAGTTCCTTCCTTTTTCTTTTCTCTGGCTGCAAAGAGTTGAGGTATGCCAAGATTAGCTCTTCTCTGACACCTAAGTAAATGATTTCTCAAATGTGATGTCCCACTGGTACTTGATCCGCTGAGTTTCTTTTTACAATGTCTACAAACAGCAATACAGGTTTCACCTTTTTTAATACTATCAAAGTCATTCTACACAACAGATTTTAATCTGGTCAATTTGACGATTACAGCATCTGACATATCCATTGCATTAAGTACTTCACCAATATCTGCGCATCAAAGACATATAAATATGTACAATTAGTAGTATGATCATTAAGCCAAAAAGAAAAAAAGGATGCACCTGAGCACCAAAACAAACTTTTAGTGCAATAACATGCAGAAATACGACAAAAATGAGTTCCACAAATGGTAAAGAAACCCAATTCAGGTAGTTAATTAAAACTTGAGAAAAAAAGGTAGAAGAAGAGTAACCTCACAGTATATAGCTACCAACCTTTCTTAATTTATCAATTAGCCCTCAATTAAAATGAAAAGGAGCAGTGAGACATGTATGTCTTTGCATTTTTACATAACATAAAGTGAAACAATCCCAATAATTTATATTAGGCTCAGAGACATGACTAACTACCTCTAGAAAAAAGTTTCTACAATAACCCAGAATTAAATAACATAAAGTAGTGGTAGACGTTCGTATCTGCACTCCTACAAACACTAAAGTTCAATTTCTGAACCAAAAATCTTTGCTTGCCATTTTGAATGAATTAACCTTTTGAACATAACACTATACTTTCCTAAGTTGTTCTTACCTTGAGTTCGTTTTAATTTCCAAGGGTTTTCATTAAGTTTACTTTTCTTTGCTGGTCCTTTAAGTTTGGCATCAAGGATTATGAGATTTGTTATGGAAGTGCAATGGTTGGAGGGATTAAGGGAGGTTGAAACTTGAAAGTAAGGCCGGGACATTGACAATGTCTGTTAGTTGCCTGCAAGTCCAAGGATTCCTCTTTCAATAAAGCTGAAAGACAAAGATTGCAAGGCAGAAGAATCACCTAGCAAAGAAGGCTCCTGGATCTAAGTTCCATAATCATGGCTAGGCTAGGATCAATTTTATAAAAGGTTCATGACCTAAGTTCCTTGATCATGGCTAGGATCAATTTTATCTGGGTGTCAATATTGCTTCAGACACTAAAATACAAGAGTTGGCTTGTTTGCTTAAGTTCTATGTCCAGACATTTAAGTACACAGCACGTTTTGAAAACCCATGCCTATACACAGGCAAATAATCCACAGTTCCACACATAGTTTCTGATGCCTTTGTGAGTTTCTTATTATCATTTCAATCCGCAGCACATGCAAATTGTTCAACTAAATCTACTAATACCCTTATCCTAAAAATTAGTGAACTTTGATGCTACAATATAAAATCCAATCCTAGATTTGAAAACCAAAGATCCAAAGCCTACACTCATGCAGGCCACTAAAAAAATATATATTTTCCAACTTCGTGGATTCTTATATTCATTCCAGCTACCTAGGGTCCAGCAAGATTTGTTCCATCAAACCCTATTAATTCTCTAACCCTTGTCTATACTTAGATGTGCTACCCAGCAAACATTTCTACTCCAATTACAGTTCTCAAATTAAAACTTCAAAAACTTAGCAAAAAATGTGGGAATGGCTTCCTTATAAGATTGATGGTGAGATGAGAACCATGTGGACTGTTGGATGATAATCAACAGGACACTCATATCCAACCGGCAACAGTTAAGGTGCAAAAATACACTATATATGGGAGGAATAAGTGATGGAGATTTTCAAGTAACAAATTTCTCAAAAACATGATCACCCAGTTCAAAGAATTGGACCTTGACATGCCTAAAGAAAGGGCACATAACAGAATGGAACATTCATATGATATGAAAAATATGACCCAATGTCTGAGACACAATTTGACACATCACCAAGTAAAACGAGCATGAATCATTGAAAATAAGCCCATAATACTCAGGTTATCTTTTTAGGCAGATGACTAATTTCTTGTACTTTCAGCAGAAAATGGATTCGATAGTAAGGGTTAGTTCCAAAATGTTACAGTTCACCACCACATGTGTTGAAGATAGAAATGTGTGTATAGGCATATAAAGAAAACATCAAAACACACCACCAATAATTGGGCAGGACTCAGGACTCAGGAGAATAGGAGTTGACAGTTAAAAATGCATGCTTTACAGCCAACTTAAGCGTATATAGAAAGGTGTTATGCCTGCCTAGTACAGAACATACAACGCAATACAGGCAGACTACACTCTCTACAAGAATGGACAAAAGGGTTGTCATAAAATAGCTATGACATTCAATTTGCATGTACTGCAATATACAAAGCAACCATGCATTAGAAAATTTACTATGCCAAGCCCAACAAAACTACAGCAGAAAATGGCCCTCAGGAAAATTTCATATACGGGTTTGCAGTATATTGATAAGAAGTGCATTAAGATGACTAAGGAAAAATAATTCTTTGATTTATGCTGTTTGGGAGAACCAAAAAGAAAGCATCTTTATCCTCTTCAATGCCTCAGGAGCTTTTGCTATACAGAAGCAAAGAGAAGAGAGCATTAAAGAAATAAGAATCAAACAAAACGTATTTAGGTTTCGAAAATTTGACCCGAGAATTGGACCCGGGTCCAGTCCTAGAGAAAGATGGTGGGTCGGGATTTTAGAAGGGGAGAATTTGAGAAAGAGTCAAAGACGAGCTCCTGGATCGGGCCCACTTTACAACCCTATTACGGTTTTCGAATCAGAATCGGAACATATAAATATTAATATAATTACCACAAGAAACACAGATGTAATAAAGCCCCAAATAACATTCGGAGTCGGAGCCGGAGCCAGACAATAATTTTAGGGTTCAAGCTCTCAAAAAATTAAAATATGAAACTAAATTAATGAAATTTTAAAAGAATAACAAACGATAAAATAATAAGAATAGGGTTTGAAGCCGTACAGTGGACGGAGAAGCTTAACCAAAGCCACGTTTGCAAGAGAGGTGAAGAGAATTAGGGTTGCGGTTAGGGTTAGGGTTTGAGCGAGGCTTTCTGTTAGAGTGAGAAAGAAAGAGAGTGGCAGTGTAGAATTGTATTCTTACAATTTTGGTAAGAAGGCGCGAATCAGAGGGAAGGGGTAACGAAGCAAGAGCTTCGTTAAATTACTATTCTACCCTTGCTTCTAAAAGGAAATTTTTTCCTTTTTTGTTTTTTGTTTTTTGTTTTAGAGAATTTTATTTTTGTTCAAATAAAATAACATAGAAATTTTTATTTTATTTTTTATAAAACAATAACATTGCATTAAAACAGTCCAAAAGGCAAACAGAATACAAGATTATGACAAGAAGCCCTACAATAATAGGGCTAAAAAGCTAAACGCTTACAATAAAATAAGAGTATGATATTGTAACATTGACATTGAGCAGACACTACAGCCACCAAACGGAGCTAGCGAAACACCGTAGAAATTAGCAAACTAATCACGTTTGGGTCCACAATTCAACCAATATCTCTAAATTGAGTATGACAATATCCCAAGGTGGCAGATTAGGCAGTAGTAACTGGCTGGATCGATACTGGCGAGCATTGTGACCTCCCTACACTGCGTGACGAGAACCAAAGCCAAACTGGTAGAAAGAGCTTCAGAAAGCAACTAAACGTCGCTAAAGCAGGATCTGACGCTGTGCAATACGTAGATAGGGCACAACACCACAGATAAACCAAACTAGAGCGATCAGAAAAGCTCTCATTTATTGAGATAAAAATACTCACATGAAAAGATGAAAAAGCTCTCACAAATAAGGAGGAGAGTATCCCATAAACGAAGAAGAAAATGAGAAGAAGATGTGGCGGGGTAGGAGCGAAGGGCATGTGAGGAACACAGAAGCCACCACCCCCACTCCTAGAAATATATACTTGGCTGAGAAAGATAGGAGTGAAGAGAGAGAAGATAGCATTTGGGGATAACAGTTAGAGTAAATAACATAGAAATATATAATAGAAGGAAGAAGTGGAATTTTGGTCATGGCACGGCGGTACGCACTAGCACTTATAAGTTATAAGCTAAAAGACCCATATTTTGTATTTTTGGATAGGATGCCAATTTACTATTTTTATATTCAAAAAACATCTTTTTAATTTTGGTGACCCATATAAAAAAAAAAAAGTTATTTTTTCTTCTACTATATTTAATTTCAATTAACTTGTAATTTTTATTGAAAATAAATTTCCTTGTAATTTTAATTTTTGTGTTTCCATTCACTCTTTCATAATTTTCATGGACATTATATTTGTGAACAAGTTTTTTTCTTTTGTTTTTTTTATTGGGAAACAGATTGTGATGTGCAAAGTTTAGGTACTATTACTTTAATGGCTCAATGGCCTATGTGAGCTAAATTAACAAGGGCCATGTGGCCCTTCAATCGTTCATGGAGCTTTTGAGTTTGTGGAAGGCTGTACGCTGTAGCCTGTAGCCACTAGCCAACCAACCAACCAAGTTACCAAGTAGCCATGTCTTAGTACTCTTGTACAGTTCTATTTGTACTAAGATAATTAGATAAGAGCACAAGGTAAAGCTTTCGGAAGATAAACTGATAAAGTGGGTTCCACATGGCAAGGCATTATTTGATGAAACTCAGATGATTTACGTAGGTGTGGCGTGTGCTAGGCTTTACCCTTTACCTTGATTACTGTAGCTGGGTCTACAAAGTACAGAGCTTGTTTGCTTTAGCGAGCTGCTTGTGTTCTGACTCCTCTGCACCATGAAACAGGCCACTTGATGCATATGTACTAGTGAGAATTAGCGACAAATTTTACCATTTTTTTTCTTTGGAAGAATTACGTTATTTAGTTAGTATAGAACTTAGTACATTAGAATTTAGATAGTTAAGTGGGGATTGATTCAACCCACACTTATAAATGAGAAAACATGAGCATATACTTGCTTAAAAGATGTTTGGTTACCATCACAATACACATAGTTATATATAATAGTATGAAAAGAGTGACCAATACCACCCTCCTCTAATGCAACATAACTTAATAGGAAAGAAAAACTTACATGTGATGGAGTAAGTACAATTTTTCTTATAGTAAGTACGTGGTCACGTAAATAGTACGTGAGAAGATTTGTAAGATAAAAGGTGTATATGCCCATTACATATACATAAATTATATGTTAGAATATAGGAGAAAGTGTGTACACACATACATAATATGTAAGTTAATCTCTAATATGTAAAATGTATTGACAAAATTTTCAAAATTTGTTGAAAATAATCCTTTTTTTTTTTAGGCAAGAACGCAAGATAGAGATTTTATTCAAAAAGAGGAAAAACCCTCCAACAATACATTAGTGAGCCATTGAGTCGATCTTAAACCCTAACATGGTATTTAGATAACACAAGTGTTTTTCTCGCTAAGAGGTGTGTTGCTGTGTTGCCTGATTACAATTACGAGGGACATATTGTGATGAGTAAAAATAAATTTCATATGAATTCACTTTTGTGATAATGCTTAACATTATTTTTTTATGGTGAGTAAAAATAGACTTTTTGACGTATTATTATAAAGGATCCCGAATTAAAAACCCATGAATTATAGTTGTTAATAAAAAAATATAAAAAAATCCTCTAATTGACCATAGATCACATGCGCACCAAGTATGAAATACGAAGCGTGGGTGGCACGCACTAGAAGAGCAGCGGGGGTATTGGGCAATTTACATAACATATGAAGTTAATGCACAAAAGTACATATAAGCATACAATGATGAAAGCTTTTGGAATAATTAAGGAAGGATACTGTGTTAATTTGGACCACGAAATAAAGTTTTGTTGTATTCGACCAAAAAATAAATAAATAAAGTTTTTGTTGTAGTTGTACCCTGCCCCTTCCCCACCTGTCTCCTCATGCCTTGATTCTTTTACCACCCTCTTTATTACCACCAACTTTACTACTTTTTCACTTCTGATTGGTATTAGCCATTAGGGTTGCTTTCTCCTTCATTTTTATTACCAATTCACCATCTTCTTTTTTCACCTCTCTCTCTCTCTCTCTCTCTCTCTCTCTCTCTCTCTCTCTCTCTCTCTCTCTCTCTCTCTCTCTCTCATGTTTTATTTATGACATAAATTCAATTTAGACACATAACTATATATGCTATTTGAACATGGTCTACGAATTTTCAAATATTTCAAATATATACATGATTTATTATGTAAATTAAAAAATGAAATTCCGTACATCAATTTATTTAGAAATCAGTTAAATATCAGCTTATCTTTTGCTAACGGTGATTAATTGGACACGTGGCACCAACTCAGCATACATTTCCCGCCAAATGAGCAACACATGTCCACTTGACACGAGCCCACACATCCATCACCTCTTTCCCGCTCGTCGAACGCTCTCCTGACCATTTAGTCTCCCAAAAACATCACGTTTTCCTCCAAATTCGAATATAAATCCCTTACTTGTGTTCAACGAGCGAGAAAGAGATGATGAGTTTGTGGACCCGTGTCAGGGGTTAGATGAACCCGGGTCGCTCATTTCTCGCGAAATGAGCGACACAGGTCCACCTAACTCCTGACACGGGCCCACAAACTCTCTCTCTCTCTCTATTATTATTATTAAATTGTAGGCCTGTGTCGCTCATTTGGCGGGAAATGTTTACTGAGATAGCGCCACATCGCCAAGTAATCTCGGTCAGCAAAAGTCAAGCTGTCATTTGACTGATCTCTCAACGAATCAGTGGACAGAAATTCATTTTTCAATTTAAATAATAGATCTGATGTATATTTGAAATATTTTAAAGTTCATGGACCCCGTTGAAATAACTTATATAGTTATGTGTCTAAATTAAATTTATGCCTTTATTTATTTATTGACCAATGACCATATCATATGTTTAAGCATGCATCAATTATATGCTATATGTTAGGCAACCTCACTAGTATATATAAAAATATATCACATTAACATTAGCTAGGGATTTTTAATTTCGTGCACAATGTATGCACGAGCTAGAAGGAATAACAATTAAGTTGAGTTTGCAATATAAATTAGAGTCCATTAATATATAGGTACTGACATCTAATTTTATTAACTAAAACCACATAAAGCATCATTCTTCGTTTGCGGACCAACTACCACAAACTCATTCTTCATTTGCGAACATCACACCACCACTAGATCCCAAAATACCATGCAGACATCATACCACCACCACTAGATCCCAAAATACCATATGAAAATAGACATAATAAAAACATAACATGCATACATCTTCCAAAATACCAGCATTAACGCATAACCAAAAAACAGAAACTGAAACTGCAAGTTCGCAACTCCAATAAGCTGCAGTTTCAACTCTAATAAACTACAGTTTCTGCAGTTTCATTTCACTTACAGTTCCAGAAAACTACAGTTCCAAAAACTGAACAAAACAAAAAAAATCAAGAACCTACTACTGATCATGAAGGCACGAGGGTGGAGTTGGCTTCCCCAATAACTTTATAGGCGTTGTTATAGTGAGGAACTTGGCTTGTTTTTCGACAACATCGCGACAAGGCCGGGATCTGAGTCAACATCGGGGCTCCGATCGGGTATGGGGGTTGCTGGGTGTTCCGAGCTCACAGGGATGAAGAGGGAAGAGAGAGGAACTCAGGGGTGGTCCTCTCGTCACCATCCATGGCCGGATGCACACACAGGCTGTCGAAGAAAGTTGCAGCGAGAGAGCAAGAGAAAACACACAGAGAGTGATTGGGGAGAGATAAATGGAGTGATGAAAGAGAAGATAAATTTCAGAAATGAGGGAGAGAGAGAGAGAGAGAGACGTGAGAGAGTTTAAGAGAGTTTTGAAAAAATTAAAAAAATAGCAACCATTGGATTGCTTTGATGGCTAATACCAATTAATACCAACTCAAAGTGACCTGATTGTTAATAAAACTAACTTGATTGTTATATATTAACAATAATGGTATTAGAAGTTAAAAACCATAGCAAAAATGTAGTAATGAGTAATTATTTCTATAAATTAATTATGTTTTGATTAATCAGGGTCAATTGGCAACTCTTTAAAACATTAAATTTGTATATATATATATATATGTATTAATAATACTTACCACTCCTTCGATTAATTAACCTTTTAATTAAAATATAAATATCAGGTGAGGAGTTGATCGAACCTTGCAGGAAGGGTTTTGTTGGGAAATTAAAGAACCATTTGCATGCATTGCGTGGCTAAGTCATTTGGCAATAAAGATCAAAAACTGAAACATATAAAGATGCTAACGTAAAAGTAGCTTTAAAAATGAGAGAAAAGTTACAAGAGAAAGAAAGGTAAGGTATATGTTCCAATATTGATGAGATCGAATATCTGAGATATACAATGTCATGACATGTTCGTATATCCAAAGAAAACCTCTGATTGCAAAAATTCTTTACTTGGCTTCATCAAGCTTACATCCTGCAAACCTTTAAATACCGGGCATATATGTAATATGTCTCATACTTTCCCACCATCTCACTGAGAATTATAATCGCAGCTTGCTTTGTGAGGCAATTACAACTACCGGACCACAGATTTAGCATTTCATCAGCATTATGGGTGTTCTTGGAGCGATTGCTAAGCATTTGGATACATTAATCGGGTAAAGTCTTTAGTGGGTCATAACGTACGTATAAGTATTATTCTCACGATTATCATATCAATCTCTTATTATCATACATCCGTCACGCACTCACGTCCCATAATTTTATATGAAAAGTGAGGGAATTAACCTACATAAATGTCAAAATGCATATATAAATTTTCATCTTATATGATATATATCTTAATTTCTTTAATTTTTATAGAGATATTTTACTAGACGCTAGCTTTTGGGCATCAACGCTATTTGTATTTATTGGTCAAAATAAACGTGCATTAATTGCCATAAGCATGACATATTTGTTATATTCATGTTTCAATGCTGATGGAAACCAACGGTTGCTGCAGGAATATTAATAATCCTAGTCGATCTGTTACATACATAAAATCAGTAATACTAATTAAGATTTATATTTTCCTGTTGAATTTCAGTCTTTCATGTTTATACATGACCATCTTATGTATATCACCATGTTTGATAGTTGAAAACTGATTGATGATTCATCTCTAGCTAGCTACCAATGAAAATTTCCATCTATATATAATATATATTTTCAAGTCCTAATTAACAAGAACTAATTTTGATTTTTGCTTTTGACCTTCAGGCCAGGAGTGATGCTTCTTTATCCTTTGTAAGTATACAAATTAAGGATATATATCTTAATAAAAATGATGTACTTTTCGATCAGAATCCATTAGTGATCGAAAAGAGGCAACAAGGCACGACGACTAACATAACATTTGTTTCTCCATATGGATATATGAACAGATATGCATCAATGAGAGCAATCGAGAGCCCTTCTGCACTTGACGATCAGCAGTGGCTAACATACTGGGTTTTATATTCTTTCATAACATTATTTGAGCTTTCGTGTGGGAAAGTCCTGGCTTGGTATGTAATTTTCACATCATATCCCACCGATTTTACATGATAAAAAAACAAAACCATGCATGTTAATTAATTACTATTTGGGTGCTGCATGCAGGATTCCAATCTGGCCGTACATGAAGCTGTTGTTTTGCATGTGGTTGGTGTTGCCAATTTTCAATGGGGCAGCCTATATATATGAGAGTGTTGTGAGGAAGTATGTGAAGCTTGGGGGGTACCTGACGATGAGCTCAAACCATCCAGAGGGCCAGAAGAAGGTCCTCCAAATGATGAGCCTCGATGCAAGAAAGTCCGTTGAACATTTCATCGATCAACATGGAGTTGATGCTTTTGAGAGAGTCGTCAAAGCGGTAAACTATAATATTATATTGAATCAATCATAATCATCATCATCATGACTATCTTTTATGCATGCATGCATGTCTTTCTAGCTGGGATAAGGTCAACTTAAATTATGTGTCGATGATTCAAAGAGCTAGCTAGTTTTACTGATATATCTTCTGGGTTAATTTTGCAGGCTGAAAAAGAAGCTAGAAAGTACTGATCAGGAGATCTGGGATCGAATAATTTGTATACGTAACTGCAAAGATATATAGAAGGGAATCTGAATCGCAAGATATCATGAGTTGGGCTTGTGTATATGCATGGTCTTTGTCTATGTGAAGATGGAAATTATGAAACAAAGAAGCAACAATTAATGTTAATTCCCTGTGACAATTAATGCAACGTTATCAATGAAACATTATATACGCATGAAATGGTAGTTCTTGTTCTTGATGCGCGGGATGTGTTTTATGACTGAATCAAAACCCTTCTGCCAGATTTGAGATAGAGTTCCATTATAAATTATTGTAACATTATTAATTAGTCCTATTATCACCCTCGAATTGTCAAGTTACAACTAACAGAAAACAGGCTCAACAATAAGATTATGTATATCAAGCCTGGCTAACACAACACACACTAATACTTAATCAACTATTAAAAACGAATCGAACAATGTATATCAAGCTTAATACAACAAACACTAACATAAAGTGTACATACAAGTACTGTTCGTGTTAACTGCAGCTTCTAATTTTTGTAATCTTCTTTCGGGATGATCAGTTTGGCATTAGAAGTTTATATGGTAACTTCTCTAAAGCATTGGAGAAAATGCTACCTATCCAAAATTTGTACCTTGAAAAACCAAGATAAAACAAAGGGATTAAGATTTTCACATGCATATTGCATCAGCAGAATATATTTCTTTGAACAATTCATATACATAGTTAAGAAAACAATAATCACCCAGAAGAATTGCAGATACAGATTTAGTTTGAAAAGAAATAAATTGTAAGATAAGCACAAAACCATAAGCCACTATTGCACTGCCATATTTTACAGATACCACATGGACAATACCTGACTGAAGAAAAAGATGTTTAGTTGCAAAGTTTTCAACAGTTAATTGGAGTTGGTACTGCAAGCGCAATGACCTGAAGTCCTTTGAACTCAGCTTCTCAGGTATTCATATATGAACAGTCTTGTATCTTGGCCTATGTAGTGATCCTGTTGCATTCACAAAATGTGATGTCATTAAGCATGACAGTTCAAAAGAAATGTGGGGGAAGGAAAAAGTTTTCAGTTGATAAAACCTACTTCTAAAACCTGTAAATCTTTGTTGATTTCTTCTGAGGTTCTGGTTCTCTACAACCATTAGTTACTGCAACAAAAGGGAAAGTTGAATGGATCGGCCTGGAGTTATCCTGATCCACATTTTGAGTGGGTTTTAGGATGTGTTTTGCTCCTGCACATAGTTTAATGGGACCCGGTCTCACTATACCATCCACTTTGGAAGACTCAATGCCGAAAGCTCCAAATCCATCCTTTTGAGTTTCATTTTGGCTACATCCCAAACCACTTGCTTTCTTCCCACTTGAGTCAAGGTTAAGTTCTCTCAAATTAGACTGCATGTCACTGATAAAATTTCTTGTTGACGATCCTGCCACAGCACTCATCTTTTCTTGCAATTCTAAGTTCAGTATGTTAGGAGGCTTTGTTGAATCAACTGCTTTCACTCCAAGTCTCTTCTTTGTTTTCTTGCAGGGATAAGGATCTTTGATACCAAAAGCTTTTGATTTCAATCTGTCTTTGACCTTGATTCTGTTTCTGTATCCAATGATGGCAGAGGTTGGTCTTACTCCTGGAATGACAGGACCAAGTGGAACTGTAGTCGCCAGACTAGGTGAACTCTTCACTTGTGAATGAGAGGCCACTGAATTGTAAGGATAAGAAATTTCAGATGAATGTTGCATGGATGGAGCATTAAAAACATTAGATCTGGGCATAATATGCTGATGGTGTTTGCTACCCAAATTTGGAAAAGCTTGAGAAGCTGTAATTGGAGGTTTTCCCTGTAGTGTTGCATGTAACAACCAAGGGGGCAGACCCTTAGAGGAGCTCTCAAACCATGGTGGCTTGACATTTTCTCTACATTCTGGATTTAGAAAAGGAAACGTAAATGTTGATTTGGTAAAATGAGGTGGATTCTGCTTGTAACTGAATTCAGCAGGTCTGATCAAAACCCCATGCCCACAGGTATTTTGTGGAGTAGATAATATAGGTAGTTGAGAGTCAAACTGTAGAGATTGTAGAGATTCAGCTCCAGATATGAAAGGCTCTTGGAAGTTGGGAACCCCATTATACATTGCAGGGGAGGTGGGTAACTGAGCAAAATGGAGCAAATGCGAACTTGGAATTCTGTTGTCGGTGAGGTTGCCATTTTGAAACACTGAATTACTTTGCCAGTTGTAGTAAGGGTGAGGAAACGTTGACTCTGGAGCTTTCATCAGTAAACTTCTCTGCGGGGCTTGTTCACTGTGAATTTCAAAAGACTGCGCTACAGTTTCTTTCAACTTTCCTGCTGCTGTGTGTGGAAACCAATTCTGCTGGAAATTCCTGTTCAATGAAGAATTATGCAAGGCAGTACTTGAAGGACAATGCTCCGTTATAATTTCCTTATCCATCCAAACCTCATCCTCAAATCCTTGAAGCTCTCTGCTATTCTTACCAATTGCAACATCTTTTCCCATTAACCGCATTGTTTGTTGATTCGTATTAGGTGACATGTGACCTGAATTTTCCTTAGGAATCATTCCGCCTATCGTTTGGTTCTGTACCTGGTCAAATTGTCTGCATCCATTGAAAGAGATATTGATCAGGTTCAGGTCTGAATCAAGTGGACAGAAAGAGTGGCTACTTCTGCTCTCAAAATAAGGCTGGTGTATATCTACTCTTTGAGTTCTTTCCAAGTAAGTAGCACCTAACCTATCTGGTAAATGTAAACTAGGATTCTCTTTCACATAATTTTGCATGGGAAACAAATTTAACTGATCATTTGGAACTTCTCTCTCCACAAAATGCTTGTTGTACGCAGTCAAATAATCTCCCCTACTTGTTAACTGTGTGAAATTCTGAGCAGGTAAGCTACTGGAGGACTCTGTTATAGTATTCAAGTTCCTCAGCTGGTTAAACCCACTTCTACCACTTGAACTCAACTGGATTAGCTCACCCTGTGAATTGAGAGGCAAACCAAAAAATTCCTCAGCCAAATGCCTTTCCTTAAAGGTCACTGCTCTTTGTTTCCACTCTGGAAACGGATATGAGTCACTCATCAAGTCCATTGGAGGGCATAATGATTGACGGTGCAGACCACGATCACTAATATTGTCTATTTCAGATTGTGACAGGAACGGAAATCTCCCGTTTGTATTCTCACTGAAAGTGAAATTAGATGAAGAAGGTTCAGGAAATGCTCGAGTATTTTCCTTTGAAGTCATCACAGAAACCCCATGGATAGGATGTACAACATGATCAATCATCTTCCCGCTGGAGTCAAAGGCTCTGGAAACAGTAACTTCTTGAGTATTTACGCAAGGTTCTTCTAGAACAGATATCATTCTAGGAATGCCAGCATATGCAGGTTTATGTGAGGTGGTCGGGTAGCCTTGATCAAACATATGCAAATTATTATCTTGAATTGCAACTCTACTTGAGGGTACAGATTTCTCAGGCAAATGATTTACGTGTTCTTGATGAGTAATATGTGGCCTCAGAAAACTTGGTATATCAACATGATCAGGAATGTTAGGTAATTGCTTCCTCCCAATTATATTGGAAGCCTCATTTCCGTTATCTGTGCCAACTGAAACATCATTTTCTCTTCTGTCTACCTCCACGGGGGCTGCTTCTTTATTACTGTCAGTAGACTGATCCTTCTCTGATGAACTCGTGAAGGTATCGGAAAATAAGTTGCCAGAAGTATTATGCTCAAAGGAGGACCACCTATTCTTCCTTGGACCAAGTATGTCATCCTTGCCAGAAAACCTAACATGCCTTTTTGAATGTTGTGTACCACATGGATTTGCTTGACTATCACCTTGCATGCCGCAAAATGTGGAGTTCTGCCCACAAACAGCTTGATTCTTGAGAATGCTGCGTATTGGAAACATTGGTTTTTTATGCTTAGGAATCAATTTGGAAGTTTGAACTACTTTTTGCTTCTGTGTAGACAAATATTTCAGATTCGGTGTCCTTGCACGGACAGTTGCAGCATCCAAAATGTCCATTGCAAACCTCTTATTCAGCTTTTTGGCAAAATTGACTGGAGTTTGCAATTTGAGTTTGCAAGAATTCTCCTGATTCAGACAAGGAAGTCATTACACCATTGCATATAAATCCTTTAATCATAACACATTAACAAAGTTCAAATTTCAGAAACTATAAATTTACATAATAACTGACCAAGTCCTTGGTATTAGTACAAGGCAATCAAGTGAATTAATATATGAAGCATATATTAATATAACTATGGCTTAGGAGTAAGATGCCATTTATAACATATACTGATCATGAAAGGACATGAAATTTGAAGCTTTGAATATGAGTTAATTGTTTCTGCAGAAGCTAACTTATGACGCAACAAAGCGTATAAACAGTATAGAGAAGATAAAACAACCTACAATTTTCCTTGAAAACTGTTGATTCCCTTTTTAAAATACCAGAAACCAAAGACTTCTATGAACTTGTTGATTCTCAAGAAAAAAGCGAAGTGTACAAATATAGAGAAACCAAAAATTTTATTAATCAACCAATCATGCTACAAATTAATCTATAAAATAGTCTAGAATCCCTTTGATAATCAACCAATCATGTCCAACCTACGATAATCTTTTCTCTCTCACTTTATCTCTAAAGGGTGCTACTCTAGCATGAGACTAAATTTATAAATTAAAAATTTGCTTTCTTGTGAAATTATGTTTTAAAATTGTTCATAAGCATTCAATTATACTTGGAAAATAAAAGCATTGGAAATTATTTCTCTAGCTACAATGTCAATTTACGTATTAAATTATTACAGCTATCTTGTGTGCCAAGGGATTACTGGACTAAATAAATTAGTATTTTAGACTGCCATATCGATCATATTGCAGATAACTCACTTGAAGGAATTGCATGTAAGTTTCTCTTATTTTCCAAGTCTCTTCAACCACCAAATGGATTTGAAGCTCTAAGCTAAAGGCACGCAATACATGCGCATGAGGAGGGTGCGTTGATAACCAAGAAAATAAAAACAAAAAATAAGGACACAATAAGAGTTGAATACAGTAAATTATCTCTATTAAAATATATCAAGATTCATAGGTTGTTGGACTCTTCAATTGAAACCAGAAAAAGAAAACAGTAGAATCATTGCATACTAACAACTAGCAAAATGCAATGACTGTTTTTCAAAAGCTTTTTCTATTAAATGCCAATGAAAAACAGTACAACTTCATTTTATGGTGCAGCTCCTCAAGGTAGTATCAACTGCACATGAAGATTCCATAAATATAGAGTATATCAAACTTTTAAAAATCCACAAAAGAAAACACCTCAGCTTGTTTCTTCTTAGCAACAATTAACACTTTAATTTTCAACTGAAGACAGAAAATTTCAATCAAAGAGATCCAGTCAACCCAATCACAACTTTAAGTCATTTTGACCATATATCCAGCATAAAGCGTGCTGTCTCGAAATTCAGCTACATTCCAAATAAGATGATATCTCCAACTCCATTACAAATGCTTCTAACTTGCCAGTGCATGCATTCCAAAACAATCATTTTCTTATCAAAACTAGCAACTTCGTAGACACTTTCTTGTCCAGACCATTTGCTCTCAATCAAAATTAACATTCACATTAATCCTTCAATGGTCATAGGTGATTCAAACAAGATTCACCGAGGTTCATAATGTCTATCGATCCTTCTCTCAGAATGAGTTTCTTTAACTAATGATATAATGACCCAATGATATAATGATCTTTATCTTAAAACAATTAGGCCAATTCATCTTCTGGATTGAAATGTAATTCTTTGGTATCATCCATTCAAACTATCAGACCATGCCTTAAAGATTAATTGAGAATGCAAAACCAAGAAAGCTCCAAATGCAAAGACAAATTAACACCCATTCAATCTCTCTTTCGTACATAATTCCAAGATTTCAAGAAACAATATCCAGCCAAATAGCTAATGAAGGCAAAATAAACTCCACTTGACATGATATTGTCCATGTAATAATGATCCTTCACCTTTGGAGTCACACTATTCTGATGACATATGATGACAGAAGCATGGACTTCACCTCCACATACATACATATATATCTAGCACTTCAATGTCAGTACTCCTTCCAAATTAATGACTACTTAAAGATCCCACTAGACATCTAATTAAAACGCCATCCCAAAGGCCATATCTAGCATTCATAACTCCACCATTGTACAACATTCAAATTATCGAATCAGATCCCGGCCATCTCACCGATTTCAAGGTCTCATTGATTATCTCCTTGAATTATGTGATACAATTGTCTCTTGCTAAAGTCTAAACCAAGAGACAAAATCCCTCAACTGATAAAACCCTCTCCACCAAACCCCTACTGAAGAGCTGGAGCAACATCCCAAACCGCCCCCTTACAAACACTGCAAGTTATACATATCGATATCTTTTGTTCAGAAGTTGAAATATTGGTGGACCCGCTAGATAACAAAACTGCCAGTGCCAACATCGCCAACTCTCGGATTCTCAAAGATATACATGTCTAGCTGAGCGTAAGCTAGCTGCACAAGTATCATCAGCACACATGGTGGGAATCGAAAGAGGTTACAAGACCCACTTTAGATATTCCAACGCCAAATCCCAAAGCCAACGAGAAGCTCCCAAATGAAAGACAATCAAACACCAATTACCAATGGACTCTCTCTCTCTCTACCGCAACCACCAAGAAGAACATTCAAAATAACACTGTCAATTGATTACGTACACCAGAGAAATTAATGATAATATTATGAATTGTTGACCATTCGGTACTGCATCTCCAGATGAAGACTGAAGAGAATCCCGTTTCCATATTAAAAAACTCTTAATCCCATCTTCAAATTATCACAATTTCAAGCATCACTTCACAATCTATCTCGATCTATCTATCACATCCCATGATCCCATCAATCTGTATCAATAATATTAGCCACCTGATCAAAAATAGAGCTGCCCCAAGGCCCAAAAAAGATTACTAAGAGTCTAAAACAGTGGGGTAAAAACAGCATCATTAGGCTAGGATACACTTGATATACCAGAGGACAAAAAATCTCCGACCCTATAAAAGAACTTTCTGCCCAATCGATCCGTACTTGTACGTAGTAGGGCACTACAGCTGGAGCACCACAAGCCCCTCCATAACCCGATGAAATCCTCCCAAAATAAGAACCCATAATCGATCTCTAACTGCTTTTTAACTTTTTTTTTTTTTTTTTTTTCTGTCCACTGAGAGAGCCTCATTGCCGCGTAGTTGACACCAAAAAAAAAAGTACATTCACAGCAACAAGCCGCTGCCCCTCTCGTCCTCAAGCGTATTGCAATGTTTCAGCAGCTTTTTCAGCAGTAATTTTATGCACAAAGTGTAAAAAGAGAGAGAGAAAAAGAAAAACAAGCCATGGAGAACACTGCAGCAATCAGCCCCCCAAGGCTCACAAGACTACAGTAGTACTACTCAACAACAATTCATTTATGGCATGAATTACGGAAATACAGCAAAAATGATAGCATAATTTTATGGTAATACAAATTATCACATACCTTCCTCTTCTTATTATTCTTCTTCATCTTCATCTTCATCTTCAACTTGTTGGCAACAACCGCGATACCATTCTCTTCCAATACCCTTTTCTTCTCCTTAATCTTCCTTTTCTTTACCTTCTTCGCCTTCAACCTTGAAACACTGCTACTAACAAGTTGATGGTCATCATCACCATCTTCTTCTTCTTCTTCCTCACTAACATGAAGCGCGGCTTGGATCTGCGGCGCCACGGCGAAAATCTCAGCAATGGATCTCTTCTTGAGCGGCTTGGATTTGGCCTTCCTCGACATCTGCTTCCTCCGGTCCTCCCTCCTCGACGCGTGTGCGAGACAGCCGTCGATGTGCGCGTTCACAGCATTGACAGTTGCCGCCGAAAACTCTTTACAAACCGGACAAAGCAACTCAGGCGGCGCTGCTGCTTTCTGCGGTGGTGGTGCGACAGCGAATTGGATGTCGTTTCGGGGAATATCTGAGCTCTCTTTGTTGAGAAGCGTTATCTCTTGAGTGGATCTTAAGCGGTGGAGCTCGTGGGACCACCACTTGAATTTGGTGACAGTGATCGGAGGCAGCAAGGACTCGGCTCTTTCTTTGGAGTCTGCAGCAGCGAAGGGACAGCATTTCAGGACATCCACGCTCCTCACCTTCGCCACATACTCTCTGCGCAACAACCAAACAAACCAACAAATCACAAATTAAATAATCCAGATATCGATGTACTGCATCGACTAGTTAGTTACAACTAACAACAACAACTTACCGAATGGAGAAGCCTTCAAACGCCACATCCATCGTCGTTTTGAGAGAGAGAGGATGAGGTAGAGCGCTTAGAGCTGGTTGTGGAAATGAAAAATAGGATAGAGATAGAGATAGAGATGGAGAGAGAGAGAGAGAGAGAGAGAGAGAGAGTGTTTTAGTTTGTTTGGTTGTATTGTATCGGATGTTAATACATTATTTTCCCGCTCGAGAGAGGGAAGGACGACAGAGAGACAGACTGATATGGAAGAAGAGCTGGTGGTGCAGCTGGTGGTGGCATTTTTCTCTTTCCTTGCTTTCTTTCTCTCTCTCTCTCAGAGGCTACTCAGCACTTTGCTTTCCCCTTATTTATGACTGACAGCGACCTGTGAGACCCCAACCCCAACCCAAACGCTAAAGTGACCCGACATATCCAATACTACACCATCTCAATGTCATCCATCCCATCCCCCACATTTACCTCTTTTTATTATTATCTATTTTCATATATATCGATCTCCATTTTTTCTCTTCTCCAATAATTTCATATGTTGACATTTTTTATTTTTTGTCTTACAAGCATCACACAAATAGTTAATCACTTAGTTTAATAGCATTCAGTCTCTCATCTGTGAGAAAAGATCGACAAACTCAAATATCATATACGAGTATGCAAATAGATATTAATAAATTCACATTTTGTGTACGGAAGTATATATTTTTCACTATTAAATATAATTGTATGACTTAAAACCCCCGTGTATATGTATACAAATTTCCTTACATATTATCATTACATTGTGAGATTGTCAATCATAATTATTAATAAATAAATTCTTGTTTGAATGTTGGTAATTTGGTACAAGTTTATAGGCTAACAATATAACATATAAGTTTATTCCCACTATTGTCTACTATTAAAAATATATTTTTTCTCATTTTATCCCATAAAATTTAAATCTTTTTTAAATTGTTACATGTACTTCATACAGTTGTTATAAAATACCATATGTCATCAACTTTATCAATTTTTTCGTTAAAATAGCTAACGTAGTACCTATATGGCATGAGTGAGATTCTTTTTTAGTTATATAAGATTCATATGGACAAAAAAAAATAAAAAAAAATTTAAACTAAAAAATAATAAGATTCATATTAATTTTTTTATAATTTTTAGTGTCTACATGTATGTTACATAACTATAAAAGGGTCTCACTCATGCTATATAGGTGCCACATCAGTTTTTTTAATGAAAAAATTGATAGAGTTTATGACATATGATATTTTACAACTGTTGTGAAAAAAATTGTATCTTATAAGGAGCAATGCTGTGAATAAACCTAACATATAATACATTTTAGTTTAAATATATGTGTATATGTGTGTAAGACGAAGTTTTCTTATTTCTATGATACTTAGACATGTATTATGTTATTAAATAATCAAAACTACACATTATTATCAATATAATAAAATATAGCAGACTATCTTATAATTAAGAGGACGTTCCATATACATGTCTTTCAAAAATAATAATGCTAGTTATCCCACATTTTTTTTTTCAAAAAATAAGATATAATGTTTGAGTAATTTTAAATTATTTTCACAAACTATCATATTGTATGTACGTGTATATTGTTTGAATATTAGGGTTGTTACTTGTCAAATAATTAATTGAATAGATTATGCTACAAATAGTGTGATTATGGTGTCATATAATCAATTAAATATTAATAATGTTCTACCTATTCATATAGTTTATAATAGTTAGCAATCTATCATATGGACCGAATGTGAGGAGAGAATATATATATATATATTTTAAAAGAACCAATTGGTTAAGAATATTTAAACCCAAAAAAAAAAATTGGATGTACACCAAGTCACCAACACACCACCTACCTATTCGATTATTCTTTGTAGGCTTTGTAGCCAAACTCATAAGCAACAAGGATTCTGCTCGATCTGTGCAGTACCAAAAGCAAAACCCAACACAACGTACACAACACACCTGCTTGAATACCGTCGCGTGAACACACGCGACAGACTACAGTGCGGGTACATGTTTTGCTCAGTTAGATTAATTTGCTCATTGTTGCGTTGAATATGATCATTACTGTTACAGAGAATTAATTAATAGACCAAATTATGGTTGATGAAACGCTTGAAGCTTAATTAAATAATTATATATATAGTAGTATTAAAAACGGTGAAGACTGAATTATCCATTATTCCCACAAAATCCAAATATTGAAATTTGTGTTAATTATAATAGCTAATGCTAATTTTAGTAGGTGTATGTAATATATATATATATGTGACACATGCATGGACCACTTGTACGTACATGAAGTTTGGAGTTTTTAAACTCTAGCTCCCGCTCTGAGTTAATAGTTATGAGACAAGCCCAGTTAGAATGAATTAACTTTTGTCGGTTGTGGACCTTCACAGTTCACAGCTTGTGGTGAAGGCCAACCCTACTCAATTAAGCTCAAGACCTCACACTCACCATACATATATATGGACCACAAAGCATACAAATTTGTTTAAGTCGAGCTAACATCAATGGTATACTAGTTTCAAGCACCAAAATAAATATACACATATGTACTGGTCCCCTAGACTTAAATAGCTAATTATATAACTTTTAGCTTCTTTCATCTTCTCTATTTGCTATCGCTATAGCTAGCTTGGCCATACGTACATACATGCAGCACTATATATATGTTGGCATATCCTTATGTATCTATGTCGGCAGCATAATAAGGGTATGTCATAACTAAACACTTATTGCATGCAAATTAAGCTAATTAGGAAGTTAATTTTTAGCTATAGTAGATATATATACTGGTAATTAATTAAAAAAACCTAAAATATTTGTATAGACTAGTATATATACATCTTCAAAGTGTTGTAATATTGTTGTAATTATAGTTCTTTGCAGCCCCTATGCAGGATTTGGAGTAAATCGAGGTCCTTAAGAAATAGCAGTGTTTCCAACAAGAAGAAGTAAAGTACTTGAATTGAGCTAACATTAATGAGTCCGAATCAGTTATTAACTAGTATGTACTATGATATATACTCCTATAAAATTTAATTAACTTTTTTTTTTTCTTTTGATATTGTGAATATCCTTCATGGATCATATATGTTTAATTAGCTAGCCAGCCAGACCCGCAATGTTAATTTCTAAGTTTAGTTTTAAATTCGAATCCACTAATTTGATCATGTTACATAGTTGATTAAATTTGTACTATTAGTATTGTCCCATTAATTAACAAATAATAAAAGAATGTTAGTATATATCCATCGTTCACATACATGCACGTGAGCAACTAATCATTCCCGTACAAAATTGATCAACTATTTGCAATCTAGCTCTCACATGCAATCGGACTGTGTCTAACACTGATCTTAAGTTTTCAATTAAAAAAATAAGCAAAAAGATAATTCATCTCATAAATGGAATAAAAATAATTTTATGGACAATAAAAAAACTAGATGCACCAAGAGCTTTCTTAAATTGTAATTATAAGTAATGTAAGACAGTAAGAGGCAATAACATGATTATATTATATTTTTCAAAAATAAATAAAACTAATAGTTGGAATTAAAAATTTGTTATTTAGTTTAATTAGTAAATGTAGAATTAATCTTTTATATGTGTATGCCACTGATTATGAAGTAGTATATGGGTTTTGTTTTTTGGTGAGAATGTATGGGGTTTTGACTTTAGAGACTAAGTTTAGAATCTTTTTTTTTTTTTTGGCCACTGACTAAGTTTAGAATCTTTTTTTTTTTTTTGGCCACTGACTAAGTTTAGAATCTTAGAAAGTAATGATCGAATACTTTTGAGTGTACGATTAAAATTTGATGTAACAATTATTATTACGTATGAATTAAAGAGATGAACATATAAAATACAATTTTTTTTTTTTTTGAAGGATTGCAAACTCATGATGGTGAGTTGGTGACCCTTGATTTTAACTTATACCTATTTTTAAAGGGCATCGATCATGTCCTAGCTAGGTCGGTAGCGATACCCACCCATATATCCCCACCACCTTTTAGAATTCAACATCATGCATCATGCTGTTTAAGTATATGTTAATGCTTATGTATGTTGACATGCATGTGCATGCATGCATACATTCATGTGACGATGGCGACAAGCGCTCCACTACACTAAGGAGCTGACGCTGGACCCAGCTACCAGAAACATGTGTCCTTCCCGTGGATAAGGACACGATTGTACCAAAATTTAAAACACCGGCCAGTAAATTAATCAATTAATAAATCAAATAAGTAAATACTGTTTGAAAAGAAGAAGCTACAGGCAGCTAGCGTGTAAGAAAAGGGATAAAACGACATGTAACAACTATAGGACAATACCAGAGATACTATATTTTTCTACCACCCATAATTATTATCATTATTATATAAGCAACCAATGTCAATAATGTCATGGTTTATTAATATTATATTTCTATTTTTTTAAAGGGTTTTTTGGTCTGAACCTCGATCGCCCAGATAAGGTCGTGTACTACGTGTCTATGTATATCACTATATCCAGATTTTGCAAATTAATAAAGTGTATTAGTTATTTTATGATGGGTTAATTGTGATTTTGCATACATACTCGCGCATGCATGCATGCATAGTGTCACGTACACTTGCAAAGAGGTGTTGGCCTAGTTGGGACTTGGGGAGTGGTGGCTCTAGCTCCATCGATGAATGAGAGGGAAGAGTTGATTCGTGAATCATTCATAGGCTCGCGGCATAAATTAAAAAAAAAATATATATAGCAAGTTTGTCAAGCGTATGCAGACCATCAAAATCGATGTAACAGGATGAATGTGCTTAATTGGCATGCTTGATTAATCTTGTGGCGAAATCTAGCTTGCTCATTATAGAAACAAAGTATATGGAAATTGTATGAAGATATGCCAATAATTTTTATATACCTTAACTTAATTATTTTAACATATTGTGTGGTCTACAATATAGGTGGGTTCCCTTCGTTGGAATGAAATAAGATAGGCATTCCTATGGGAATCGATCAACTATACTTTTGGTCTACCTATATGGGTTGTATTAGTGCTGGCAGTACAAGAAAAAACAGTTTATGCGACATAATTATTTCATTTGAACCATCTAAACTGATATTTTTATAGACCATTTCTTTAATAGAAATGAAACTTACCTTTGTTTATTTACTATTTTACCTTTATATCATAAATTATAGGCTTGGACATCGGGCGGGTGGGTCGGCTTGGAGCCCATCCCATCTCCGACTATACGGGTTGGGTCGGAGTCGGCTTGGTCTTTGTTGGGGATGAGTCGGAGGCAATCGGAAACGGACTGGCCTAGAAGGAGAAGGAGAAGACTGAGAAGATAAGAGATCGAGAACCTGCAACTCTCACTCTCTCTCTCATCTACAACTCTATCTCTCTTGCTTGTCACTCTCTCTCATAGTTAGGCTCAACTTCAACGGGCGGTAGAGGACATAATCTGCCACTCGAGTCGCCTTTATCGGGGTTGGTCGACTTGAGGCTAAATGGTCAGCGGTGCGATCGGAGCAGTAGGTCAGACAGGTTGATGTCCACCGCTAATAAATTATTTCTCTTTTAGAAATTTAATTAGTCCTAAGCAATTTAATTTCATATGTTTCACTTAACTATATTATTTGCATTATTTATATAGATAGATAACTTAATAAAAAAGAGAAAATTAATAGTAATTAGAGTTATTAAATTATAGTCGAAGTTTTACTTTTTAGTGAGGTAGGATGAGTAAAAAAATTTTTGTGTGACCAAACGTAAAATTATGTGGTTGGCACGTTGACGTGATGTTATTCATTCATTTAAATTATAATATATATATAATTTTTAAAAATATTATTTAAGATTTTATATATTAATAATTATATATACTTTACAATTTGAGTGAATTGATACTTAATAACAGTGCATGGTCAATAATCCGGTGGTGAGGTCAATAATTTTTCAAATAAAAATAAGTGATATTAAAAAGAAAATATGGAAGGGAATGAAGTTTTTCTATTAAATTTTTTTTATCTCTGTCCTTTCACAAATCTTTGACCAAAAAAAATACTTTTCACGAATCTAGAAATTCGGGCTGGTTCTGGTTCTGGTTCCCGCCTTTTATTTATTTAATGTTTTTGGAAGCAGCTTTTATGTTTTCTCTTTCCATTTATGTCCTCTTCCTGACGCACGTGCTGCCTTGTCCGGCCCTTGGATTATTGATTATTGTGACTATAGTTTCATATCCAACGTGCACTACGAGGCGCGTCTAGACCACAATCTCGCATGATCCCATCTTAATTAGCTTGCTAATTACGATTTATGAGTCCTTGATTACGTTTCTTTAATTTCTAAATTCGAAATTGAAATAAATAAATAGACAGTGCTGTACTCTTGTTTACCTAAGAGGCTAAGACACAAATTTTGAGCACCAATTAGTAATTATTGTACTTAATAGTTGAATTTAATATAATGAGTTAATAAGTTATTAATTTTATAAAACAGATATATGACTTATTTTTTCTCTACTTGTTTTTGCTGATTTTTAATCTAACTCATATATTTATTATTTAAGAATAGGGAACAAAATATAAAATAGAATTAATAGCACTTTTAAAGTTTGAATGAATATATTTACATAAATTCTTATATATATATATATTACACAATAATAATTAAAACAAATAAAAACAACAAAAACAGAAAATCCAAATCCTTCCTTAATTTTAACAATTACAAATTTAATTTAATAATAATAATTATATATTGTCTCTCACAATTGTATAAGTTTATCTCTTATTTGAATAACTCTTTTAATAAATGAACGAATACAAGGTGTGCCACGTTTGGCATTTGCAAGGCTTTTTATTAATATTGTAGAGAACAAAACGAGTAGGTAGATAATTAATTAAGAAGTTTAACCTACTCATACATGATCCATGACTCGAAGGGAGTCTGAATGTAGTCGTGAGAATACAACTAATTAATATCTGTTGTAAAAGAATTACAAAGTCTAGTCTTGTGAGGTCTTTTAATATATATTCTATAACTATTGGGAATTAGGTTGTCAAATGCATGCCTAATGTAGTGGACCATTTTTTATGTGGCATGAGTTGGTTTGATGCAGGTTATGGAAGTGGTCCATTTGGAAGTACGTGTACGTCTTCTGAGGCCATATATGCATATGGAAAATTAACCTGTACTTGTTTGGGAATTGGGAGGCCTTCTTAATTTAAGGTATTAAGTACTATTAACTTACTGGTTGAGCAGGTAGCTAATTAGGTTCAACTGAAGGAGTATATTAATTAATATTGCAGGCTCTCCCCCTTAATATATAAGATAATGTGAAGACATTCTTTTTAATAAGATAATCGGTGTTATGTACATTTATAAAGCGTCCTTTATTGATAGATCGACATGTGTTTTTATTTAATTTAAATAAAATATATTTACTATTTTTTAAAGCATTTAAAATACATAACACTATAATACTGACTGGTCTTACTTCTATTCAAGATTTTTTTTTTTTTTTAAATGTGAGAAAAATGTTAAGATGCCATGTTTATACAGTTGTAATGGAAATGATAATTAATCATCATAGAAAGGAATCAAAGTGAGGCATCCTCACATTAAATTGCTTAATAACGTCTGGAATCAAAGTGAGATCAAATGGAGCCGACTCGATCCCATTAACATGGAATTTAATTACTAACTAGTCTAACTTTTAGGAGTCGAAATGAAAACTAATTCCCATCAGGGAAGGTATTAAAAATGAAAAGTGTGAGGGAAATTTTGGTATATAACGTTGATTCTTGATCGATGGCTCTTTCTCATTCCCAAAACCCCTTTAAGAATCTCATGTCTAAATTAAGATCAAGAATCAGATATTTATGTGGAGCCTATGAGTTTAATTTGATTATTTTTTGTACTACGTACTACTACTGTTCTTATATATATATTACTCTGACTCAAACTTTTAACTTTAACCAATTCCACTATCTGTTTTGGGTACTAATAAATTCATAATCTTTAGTCCTTGACCATTCATTGTTGAATGAATCAAACTTAATTTGCCTTTTTCGACCAAAAAAAAAAACTTAATTTGCCTTCAAATTTTGTTGTTTAATTACCTAGCTTTCTAGCTAGCTAGGCTTTTGCTCTCTTATAATTTTTTTTTTTCTTGATAATATTGCTCACTTAGTCACTTATAAATTAAGTTCCTCATTTTAGGCTTTATATGTTAGCTAGGTTTCTAGAACATGCATATATATAGCTATGTAATAAATAGGCTAGCTAGCCTGCTTATAGGACGTACTAGTTTTTTTTTTTTTTTTTTTTACTTTTTTGTCTGTCAGAGTTCTTTTGCTTTAGCTTCTATTCCCATTTCCCTACCTAGTGCAAAAAGCCAGGTAGGGTATGATCAAAAGATAAACGTAGGGTATTCCTGAATACAACATATGAGTACTATAATTGTTAATAAAGTTGGCATGTATGCAGTTAATTAATGTTTTGGACACTCTCATAGCATATCTGCATGTGATCATATATAAAGGAAGAATAACTATATATCAAATGTAATCATGTATGATCACATGATCAAAAATTGCAGAGCCATGCACCACTTAATTTGTTTTTTTTTTTTTGGCCAGGTACGCAGTTACGTACCACTTAATTTGTATATAATATATATCCATTGTAGCTTCAACAAGAAGATAGATTATATATGGAAGAGTCGATAAGTTTAGGAATCAGGACTCAAAAAGAGAACGACATGTTGTATTTTTTCAACTATTGTTATGTTGTCTTATAAATGAATCATATATATATATTTAGATAAAAATTAATTTAGTCGATCCTTTATTTTCGACAACATAATATTAATAACAAATTAAATATTTGTTTGCATATAATATATATCTAGCTTGATTGGCCACATGATCGATCATTACACCCGCACCAAATTGAATTAATTAGAAGCTGCACTTTTGAGTCCAAAGTTCGAAACAGTACCGAGTACTGGATCAATTTCGATACTGATTAAGATATATCTGGATATATAAATGAATGATTATCCTGATACTTGCTAGTTGCTACTATTTAGAAGTGAAGGGAACTGTAATTGATGATGGTATTTAGGTTAACTGGCTCCTGCATGCATGGTTACTTAAACATTTAATCACTTCAAATTGGAGAATAATTAATTAAACAGTTGATAATTCCAAGGAAATTTAAAGAAGCTAGTAAATTAATTAAGAAGGAATTGAAGGTCCCCAACTTGCACGTAGTTAAGTATATATTGGAAAGGTATATAGCTAAAAATTGAAGACCATATATATGCACAGACAACGAGACCCTTGTCGTCTCTCATATCTCTGTCCCATTTCTTTCGATACCGATGCATGGTAATTATCAATCTTCAGACACTAGTACTACTACTACTCCAAAGTCCAAGCTAGTCCACCCAATTATATATGAATTTCCCCACAAAATTTATATTTCATGCACTATATATCTATAGTTATCTAATTAAAACTCTTACACAGATAGAGGGTTTAAATTCATCTTCATATGTAGGTAATTCCGTAATTATGTGTGCAAATTAGTGCATATATATGTTGTGATTAATTATATATATATTGTGATTTTGGGTCGAACGTACGTACGCAATTCTAGTTTAATCACTTTGTGTTGTTGAGATGTATCAATAACTATCAGACATATAGAAGTTAAAAGCAGTACTCGATCTACTGCTGCACTGCATGCCAGGAGTACATGCAGAATTGCAGATCAGACAAATCTTAATTCATATATATATGTTTGGTCATTTTCGGTCTTAGTTCATATATGCATACACGTAAGTTTACCTGATCGATCAGATATCACAGATTCACAATCTTTAATTTCGTGCATGCATGTCTTCCTTTATTAATTTATCAACTTCCTCTCTCTCTCTCTCTCTCTCTCTCTCTCTCTCTCTCTCTCACATATTGACGACTGAGGCATGCAATTCATAAGAGAGGAGCTGCTCTATTATTAGTAAGTGCTCTATACAAAACCCGTTGATTAGTAATTGCCAAAAGATTCTCCATGCATGTTAATTAAGGCCAAAGAAACAAATTAACAAAAACCAGGTTCAATTCACATGCATGCTTTCAATCAGTACCTCACTCTAGTCTATTGGCATGACAATCAGTTAATCCAAACTCTCCCAAATATTGTTTTCTAAAATTCAGTTAATATTTGCACTCCGGCCCCCACAGGAGTGTGTGTGTGCATGCATTAGATTTTGAGGACATATATCGACAGCGTTTTAGACATGCATGCATGAATAAAGAATTACATTGATTTCTTATGATGGTGCACGAACCAAACAATATCTGCTGGATATATAATCAATTTCGTCTGCTTTATAAATTATTAAATTAAGATATTCAACAATTTAAACCAAAGTACTAATTGATGGTTAAATGGACTATGATATATACTGTACAACAGTCTTAAAATGGTCACACTTTTTTATGAAGTCACATCAATGATCAAAGTAGTAATATATAATTCTTTTTGTCTCCCTTTTTCTTACACACCTTGATATAATTAAGCATCTTAATTTGCACATCGAGAACAGATATGAAACAATAAGGCGCTCTTTAATTTGCTTCGAACAGTCCGTGCATATCAATGATATCATGACTAATTGGACCGTGCATTAATTAATCTAATGGGGAATGGCTAAATTTCAAAAGGCAATTACGAAAGAAAGCTACTATTTGCATACTTTTTTTTTTTCTTTTTCTTTTTGCACATCTCTATAAAAAAAAAAAAAAAAAACCCAAAAAAACGACCATACAGCTCTCCCCTCTTTTCCTCTATTTTTTCTCTTGTTCACACCCTCTTCCCTTTTTTTTTTCTTCTTCTTCCCCCTACCTGAGCCACCACTAACTAGCTTCTTCCTTCTCTCTTTTTGCATGCACCACCACCACAGCACCACCAAAACAGCCACCACCACCACCTTCTTCTTCCCCCTACCTAAGCCAAAATAGCCACCACCACTACCANCTTACGAAAAAGGTATGAGAAACACTATTGTTATAAGGGCACTTGTTATTTTACAAAAGCAAGAAGTAATTTCCTTTTTCCCTAATAAAAAAGGAATTATGTAAAATTATTTGAAGTGTCTTGAAAAATAAATGGTATATATATGTAAAATAATTCTTCACAGCGGTAAAAAATAATTGAGTATTCAAAAAAGCTAAAGTGGAGAGAAAGAACACAAGACCAATAGTTGATATACAAATTTTGTATATATTTTCTCATCTCCATTAATTAACCATAATGGTATAATAACATGAAAGTAGGAAGACCTACTCAAAATAATATTTTTTTTTATCGAGTTGGGGGAGGGGCCAAGGATCGAACTTGGTAGGGTTTGGAGTGGGCAATTCAACGACTTTTTCAATTGAGCTACTCAACAACTGCGACTTACTCATAATAATGAATTGAAAAAAAAAAAACTTATAATAATTGTTCATTATATAGTTAAGGCCTAACAAACTTATCGCACTTGTTGTGCTGCCTCTAGTCTAGTATGCACATTGGTTCTACATTAGTATTTATCAAACACTCAAATGCTATTTTTTATACTTATAGAACTTTTAAACAAACAATTTATTAAACACATAGATGTTTAATCTCACAACAGTTTTGTCTCACGGGACACGGTATCACCACACAAATCAGTTTTTTTTTTTTTTTTTTTTTCAAAGTCACATTAATACCAAATTGAGTCTTAGTTGGGTTGGATTTGGATTGCCCAAGTCATGGTTTTGTCTCCAAGTGTCAAGCCCAAGGTTGTCAATAAAGTCCAAAAGCCCAAAAAGACGAATATAAGCCCAAGATCGACCATGGAAACCCTTCTGAGTTCTGGCTATTTAAGTACATCACTATCACTATTATTACTTTTGCAAATTAAAGAAGATTCAGAAATCAAATGTTTGAGATTTTGGGGTCTGGCTGAGTGGCTGGTGAGTGGCTGGTAAAGCAATTTGGCCGGGAAATTCTTAGACTTCTCTCAACCCAGTTTCCAAACAGAATGTGAAAGGTAAGCTCTTCGGCTCTTCCTTGCTTTCTTCTTGGTTCTACTACGCTCCTGTACTGATTATCACTTTGCCTTAGTATCAAACACTCTCATTTCACCATATGAACTATCTCTGTTTCATATTGATGATGCACTGTGAATCTTGTTGTTGTTGTTACAATTACTAAATATGAGAAAAAAAGCCTAATTTAGACAAAATCTTGAGGACCCAGAAAGGAGTTGAGGGCAAAAAATGATGGGTATGAAGTTTTTCGCCTCTGCGTTGTTTGCACACAGAAGTTATAGCACCAAAACTACTGGAAAAAGCACAAAATGGGCTCAAGATAAATACAAGAGCAGATACAGAGCCAAAAAGGGAGAAGCTAAAAACACTAAACCCCGAATTGAATGGACTGACCAACAAAAACAACTCATATCTGCCATTTCTGAGAAAAAATCTGCATTCATTACCGGTTCAGCGGGGACGGGAAAAACAATCGTGGTTAAGCATATTATCAAGTTATTGAAAAAATGTCTCAAACCTTCAAAGGTTTTTGTCACAGCACCTACTGGTGTTGCTGCTTGTGCTATTAGAGGGCAGACTCTTCACTCTTTTGCAGGTATTGGGTATCCCTTGGCTGATAGAGACACTTTACTACATAGGATTTACCTGAATAAGAGGGCTTATAAGAGGTGGTTGAAAGCTGAGGCATTGGTTATAGATGAGATTAGCATGGTTGATGCAGAGTTGTTTGAGAGTCTTGAATACATTGCCAGACACATTAGGGGAGTTGATGAAATTTGGGGTGGAATTCAGCTTGTTGTGGCTGGGGATTTCTTTCAGTTACCCCCCATTAAACCTCAACGAAATTCGGGGGGTAAAGAATTTGCATTTGAAGCCGACTGTTGGAGTTCTAGCTTTGACTTACAAGTTAATCTTACAAAGGTTTTTCGGCAATCTGACCCTCAACTTATCAAGTTGCTTCAGGGTATAAGAAGAGGGGAAAGTGATCCTGAAGACTTAAATGTTTTGGAACAATCTTGCTCGAAGGCCGAGCCAGATGCTTCTGTGGTACGACTTTATCCGAGGATTGGAGATGTGAATAAAGTGAATGCAGATAGATTAAAAAGGTTGGGTAATGAACTTGTTGTTTTTACAGCTGTTGATAGTGGTGAGGATTCTTGGAAGAGACAGCTTGAACAAGGGATAGCACCTAAAGAAATTGCCATGTGTAAAGGTGCAAGGGTGATGCTGGTAAAAAATTTGAATACTTATCGTGGCCTGGTGAATGGTGCCACTGGTACTGTTAAGGGATTTTACAAGCCAGCTGAGAAGATGGATGTAACAGGCATATGTGATGCTGGGCTACTACCAGTAGTCAAATTCGATTCAGGGCTAGAAATGGTGATTGAGCCAGAAACATGGGTTGTGACAGAGGGAGGTTCTATTGTTGCTAAAAGAGAGCAGCTACCTCTCATATTGGCATGGGCTTTAAGCATTCACAAGTGCCAAGGCATGACTCTTGACCGCCTTTACACTGATCTCTCTAGAGCTTTCGAAAATGGAATGGTCTATGTAGCTCTTTCCCGTGTGAGAAGCTTGGAAGGTCTGTATTTATCTGGTTTTGATCGCTGCAAGATTAAGGTGCACCCTAAGGTTTTGCAGTTTTATAATAGTTTAACTAGCGAACATGATTAGGAGCATGAGAATGATAATGGCAACCAGAAAGAAGATAGCTGCAGCAATGATATGGCAGCCAGAAAGAAGATAGCAGCAATGATAACGGCAGACAGAAAAAGGATGGCAGCAAATACGTGGTGGTTTACATGAAATGAACACTTGCATCAATGTTTTGGTGGACAACACCGCTGAACATGCAAGAAGGCGAGCTGATCTGCTTTGATCAAGGAAAAAGCCCAGTCAGCCACCAACTTGGGGAGGAGGTAGGCTCTGACCACGTGCCTGTTGAAGAATGAGGGATTCGATTTATGACATTTGACTCCGAGGGGAAAATACCAATTTTCTCTTTTTGAATTCCCCAACTTTAAAGAATGTGAGATGATTTGCAGCTTGATACTTTTTTGTTTTTGTTTTTTTGAAGAGGCCTGAGAGGTGAGAAGCCCCTCAACATAGAATCTGATTAGGGAATTTTCAGATATTTTGCTCAAATATTTATTATATTTGTCAATTGTTATAGAACATATCCTAGTGACTTTGTTCCCTTATCTGATAATGAAGGGAGATTTTTTTTTTGTTACAATTAAGAATCTGAAATTTTGCGTACTCCATGGGCCATGGCAGAAATGAAACCTCTGTGCACGTGGCTGTAACATCTTCCTACAGTTTGGTTCAATGTGGCTTTGTGTGCATGTGTATGTGTAATTGTGTTTTAGATAATGTCTTCTTACACTCGTGCAATATGGCAGTATAAACGTATTAATGAGTTAATGACCAAATTTTTTTTCCTTTTAATGGAATGTTGACCCTCTGAATGCGTAGTTTGAAAACATGGTGTTTGAAATGTGTCCATATCAATTTATAGCATTGGAAGGAATTACCTTGTTTTGTCAAGGATGTAAACAAATTCAGCTATCAATCTCCCTCTTTTTTATTTTTTTGTTGCTTGAGAGACTAATGAATTTGCTCCTGGCCTAACACTCCTACTCCTCTACATCTCTTGAAAGTTTCTTGCAGGTTTTTACGAGTAGAAACAACTTTGATTCACAGTAGCTTTGGGCGAACTGTGAATAGCAAATCTCTTGAAAATATAAGGAAACATTTGCTCCAATGGCGATGGTTCCTTGACAGCTAAAATTTTGTCAATGGTTCTTGTATAAACGATTTTAAGTATTTTTATTTGAGGGGGAACTAGAACTTGAATAACATTTTTTAATGTTCCAAATATTTCACGTTAAAAAAAATATATATTTGGAAATACTAATGAGCTATTGGACGCCTTTTCCATTCCTGTTAATGTCATAAAAAATACTACAGCAATGTTACAACGATTGATGGAAAAGTTCGAGAAAAGTGAAGATGGGTATTAGTGGGGCAGCAGAGAAGTATAAAAGAAAAAGAATCCCATTCAGGTCCTTTCCTAATAGAGAGATGTATTGCAACCGCATGATCTTGATCAAACGATTCAGTCATTTTGGTTAGCTTGCAATGTTACATCTGCAATTATCCCTCCAAGATCTCTAGATCAAATGCATTGAAGTCGTCTGAACCACAGGTTTTAGTCGATAAGTATAGGGCTCCCAACCATTAGCAAGGACATGAACATATAACAATACAACACCCAATAAGCCATAAAACTGGGAGACATTCCAAAAAACAACCAAACTACGGGGTTCTGTTATTATTATTCATAGAAAAAGAAACGCTCCAGTTCAGAGAAACTTTAGAAATTATACATGCAAGGATATGCATGACAGCATCTCTTGGCCCATCTAAGAGAGATAAACTTGACATGCTGGAGTGGCACAGTTTAAGAACTCAAATCCTAAAAAGGTATAGCTATCTCACAATTAAACTGTGCTAGAAGAAGCTTCCTCAGTTTGAGGCAAAAAAGAGATGAAATCCTTCATAAAATGATGCAATAGTTACTCATCTCATTGTTGAGCGGGAAGATGAACGGCCGCTTGGACTTGAATGATCCTTTTTCAACATGGATTCAAAGTTCTTGAGACATTTAAGTGGCCCAACCTATATAAAATACAAGAAATTGCAGAAGCCTTTTACAATCATAGCCAATTTGACTTGCATATAGCATATAAACCACAAAAGGGAAGAGAGAGAGAGAGAGAGAGAGAGAGAGTGTGTGTGTGTGTGTGTGTACCTTCCAGCGTCTTTTTAGAGCAAACTGGTTATTAATGTCATCCAATCTCTTAATTATTTCCCTGAACGTTGGTCTTTGAAATGGGTCCTCACTCCAACATTCCACGATTAACCTGTAGACAAATTGCAAATAAGCTTTCTCCCATGGAAAAGAATACAAAACAGTGTATAACTCATTTCCAGTTGGGAATAAAATACATCATAATTACTAACGAACAATTAGCTAGACCTATAAAAAGGAAATGACACCTCAAATATACAGAAGAAGATCAGATGTACTCGAAAAACTTACGCCTTTAATCCATGTGCATAATGCTTTGGTGGAGCTCTAAATGGTGGGCGCTCATTTGCAACATATGCTTTAGGAACTTCCTTCTCTGGCTTTGTCGAAAATGGTACACAACCTTCAATCATCTGTGAAAATAAAGTAAACATTATTTACAATCATTGAAATTGTAAATTGTGGTTATATCATCAAGTGCATAAACACCTCGCAAATGGAAAGACATTATAATGCAGCAATTTAATTGAGTGCTCAATTCATAAAGGACATCCAATGTCATGAAATATTGTCATTTGTTAAATATGAAGATCTAACAAATGACAACAAACTTTGTCAAACAATAACTAGCAATAAAAACAGTCTCTTATTTAAATGACAGAGAAAATTCTTTGGGTAAGCAATGACAGGCAGGAAATTCTCTCCTGATAAAGGAGGCTTACAAATGGCTGCATGCAAAATGAAGACCAATGCTATATGTTTCAATATAACTGTAAAGAAGAGAATGCATGCAGAAATTCCCTGAACACAACATCTACATGAAGTTATTGCAATACTGCTGTAGAACAAAGAGAGAGAGAGAGAGAGAGAGAGAGAGAGAGAGAGAGAGAGAGAGAGAGAGAGAGAGAGAGTACCTCTTGCAAGATCAAAGCAAATGAAAAAACATCCACTTTGGTATTATATTCTTCATTTCTGTAAACCTCAGGAGCCACATATCTCCCTGTTCATTAGAGATTTCATTATATCAGCAACAGCAGGCATTCATGCTGATAGGAGCTACTTCATATAATCAAAATTGGAATTACAGGACAGCTTCTAGAGGTCTAACTGAATTACAATACCCAATTTGGGAGTCTAATTTGGTTAGCAACTTATTCAATAAACTAAGGGTTATCCCCTCTCCCAGCTCAAATTAACAAAGCCTTCATCCCAACTAGCTGGGTTTGATTTCTTATTAGAGTGCAGAATTGATTGGATGACTCCATAATTTTACAACAAAATAGCATTGATCAAAGAAATGGAGGATAAAAACTTTCAAAGTTTCAAAAAAGCAAACAACATACAAGTGTCTTGACTAGTCACAGGTCTGTCTTCTTTAACTGTATTTGCAACTTTCAGTAGCTTGCTCACCCCAAAGTCTGCAACTTTCAGATGCCCAGAATCATCCCGCAATATGTTTCTGTTATCTTACTCACGAACAATTAAGAAAATTTAAACAGTTTCAACCATTTAGTTATTGATAGCGCATGATTCATGCCAGCATATAATTATGATGTTTTACATGCTCAGCTAAGATGAATATAATCCACACTGCTTAGAAAAACATAATTCAACTAAGAATAAGAGTGAAGAAAAAGAAAACAAGTCATCAATTTGGGCTGCCAGATTGAACCCACTCGCTTTTGTTTAGTCTTCAAATTAAGTTTTCAACCCATTGATATTATTTGGTAAGACTCCGGTTGTCCTTCCCAGACCCAATGGCTTTTTAAAAACTTTTGCATTTCACGAGGCGAATAATATACAAGTACAACTACAATAGTTTACATCTATTTCCCCACTAGAAAAAATAACAGCAATTATACATGATCTGAGAGAGAGAGAGAGAGAGAGAGAGAGAGAGAGAGAGAGAGAGAGAGAGAGAGAGAGAGAGAGAGAAAGAGTACGAGGGCTCAAGATCACGATGAATTATTGCTTCAGGTTTATGCTCATGCAGATAATTCATCCCCCTGCAAAGGTATATCAGTACAGTGCTCATTAAGCTAAGAGAACAGGTGTCATGACTAATCAGCTATAAAAGGTAATGAATACGCCTCAAATTTCCCACAAAGATAAATGAACTCCAACTCTCTAGCATAGAAACATCAGATTCCATGTCATGATCAGGCATTTGTGATGATCATTAACATTGCCACAGAAAACTTGCAAACAAATTCAGCATACAAGCCACTTGACTGACCTGGCTATGTCAAGTGCAAACTTCACTGTTGCTTCTGGCTTTAGTGCACCTTTTCTTTTAAGATATGCACGTAAATCTCCCTGCAAAAGTAAAAATAAAAGCTTAAAAAAGCTTGCATGTAATGATATTCAGATGAGAAAGAATATAGAACAAAAATTCGTTTATTTGCATCAACTTTTCGAGGGGTATTCTTCTTCCCCAATTTTTTTTTTCTTATAGAAATTATTGTATGTCAAATAACATCAAAAGTGTTGGTTCAAAATATCAAAACAAAAAAAAAAATTCTAATAATCTATCAACAAATATGTTGAATCATTATAAATTGTGTATGATGCCAAACAAATGCACACTACATCTATATCATGTCGTGTGTCCTGCAGTCTACAGTGTATCAATGCCCTGTTTATGCCTCTATTTTGTAACAATGCAATCCAACAATTTAGACATTTAAAACTCTATGTCAGCCACCACAACACTCACTTTTTGGGTATAATGATGAAGGCCTTATTATTTAGAAATCTATAAATTTGGCCTTTCACTTGGTATCAAAATTTGAAGATTTCCTCTGACAAAAGTTCCACTTATCCAAAAAGCAACATTATCACAAGTCAAACTCAAAATACTCGGATGCGAAATGATGAAACATGGAGAACATAGGAATGAATTATAATTCTTCAGGGAAGACATCAAGCTAAATTCTTCTCATGTTTAGTGAGACCTTGGGTAGATATTCCGTGACAATCATCATTGGACTGCTTTGTGTTACAGCACCCAAAAATTGGACAACATTTGGATGTCGTATCTTCTGAAGTAAAGCAAGCTCATCCCTGAATGCTTTTCTGAGATTCCATCGAGCCATTAAAACTCCAGTCAAAAAGAAGGATTCAAGACCCTTTTAATCATATTAAATTACACTACAAAGTAAAATAGTAATAAAAGTCGAGACAATAACTTATGCATAAAGTTAGACAAACTCACACTTTATCCTCATCGGAGAATACTTTCTCCCCAAGCGTTTTAACTGCAACTTGAATTCCGCGCCAACATGCAATGCGATAGGTTCCCTGAATATATTTCATATGAGAAATGCAGAATGAATAGGTGAATTATGCAATCAAGATCAATATCACTAGTAACCCATCAGACTTAACACCTTAATCAATACTAATCCATACTCAACTGAAACTTTTTTTCTTAAGCTCATTCAACAGATGCCACATACATGTATGATGTTTGACTAGTCGTTATCTTCTTCACTTCTTAATGCAATTATGGAAGTTTTAGTTAAACCCAGAGATGCATAGCTTGCATCATCATAACTCAAGCAGAAAACTCATGCTCAAGTACTAGATGCATGCATCAAGAGTTCAAGACAAAGGAACCCATTAATAGCCAAATAGATTTGAAGTGGGTTCTGTTCTCTTGCACCCAGAAACTCACTTCTGAGTTTTCAACGTCAATCCCTTTTCATCTTTAGCTAAAAGGTAATGCCTTTTGAGAGTTACCTTAGTTATGTCAACACTGTTGGAAAAATCAAGCTCATTGGGATGAATCTCATATTCCGGGACTTCACGTGCATTTTGAACATGCATAGGAGCCATCTAAAATTTGAAAAACCAAACATTCAAAGATAAAAAATAAAAACTTTACACAGCCAAATACTGAGTACATACATATACATAAGACATAAAAGTATAAAACCCAGCAAATACCGGAGGTTTAGCGCCATGCTCCTCTAAAATTCTGATCACATCATGATTCTTGTAATACACAGCATCCGCAAGAGGCTGTTAAATAAACACAAACCAATCACACACTAAGCAATTGCAGCAACAGAAAATGTAAAGCAGCGACAGAAATTTCCAGTTTTTTACCGTACTGCCCCAGCGGTCCCGGAGGTCGACCTCGGCGCCTCTGCGTAGCAACAATTGAACGACGTCGGTTCTGCCCTGGCAAGCGGCGACGTGGAGAGCGGTGCGGCCATCGATGTCCCTGAAATTGACATTGGTCCCGGCGTCCAGGAGCTCCTCGATGCCTTCCAGGTCGCCCTCGTTGGCCAAGTACATGAGCCGGACCCTCGGGTCGATGACAGCCTCGTCGCCACCGCCCGGCTCGAGCGCGGCGGAGTCCTCGTCTTCGCGGCGGTCCGGCGCCAGCGAGGACTGCCTGCCCAGAGTGAACCTCGCCGCCGCCGCCGCGGCGGAAGCTTCTTGTTGTATCATAGCTGAAGCTGCTGCGTCCGTATGCATATATTGGAATTCGGGTTCGGGTTCGGGTTTGGGTTTAAATGCAGAGAATTGCAGAGAGGAATGAATGAAGTTGGAGACTTGAGGAGGATAAGAATAAAAACACTTGTAAAGAGGATTTGACAGATAGTTGAAGGAGACTATAATTTACAAAATTCTGTTGACTTTTCTATCACTAGCTGCTCGTCGGTTACATAAGAACTAACGAAACAGTTACAACTTACATATAAGAATTTCGTACTCTTGAGTCTCGGACTCTCGGCTCATTAAATTGTGGCGCCACCTACCGCCTACTTATTATTATTGGCTCATTAATTCATATATTCCGTAACCAATTTCGACTTCTCTAATCAGTTGCAGGATAAGAATAAAGTGGCATAAACGGTTGTAAAGAGGATTTCACACTGTTTTGTGTGAAATTTACACGGAATAATGTTAGTGATTTTTAATTTATATTTTAAATGATGTGGTAATATATATATATTAAGATTTTATTTTTTATAAATAAATTAATTTAGAATGAATTCAAGTATGAAACTATAAAACACTATCCCATGTAATTGAGACTACAAATTTAAAATTTCTAACAAACAAGAGGAAGGAGAAATCAAACACCTTATAAACCACCACACACTTATGCATTCATGCCGTGGCATTAATTAAGCTAAATATTTGACAACTCATATTTGAACATATATTGTTTGGACTTTGGAGCATCATTTGTCTTCGTCATTGTATCTCTACTCTCTTCACGCATGAATATGTCCTCAACCGGGTGGCCACGTGGCACCACCTAATAAAACTTGTAATTTTTGTGACAAGTGTTAAAATGCTCATAATGTAAAGTGTCACAAAATAAGAGAAACAAAGTGCAAAACCGGTTGTCTCTCGTGCTATCTTGTAGTTTTCTTTTTTGTTGGGACCTTTGAAGTGCAAAATTGGTTAGTTTAGTGGAGTTTATATAATTAAGCTTAAAAGTAAAAAAGAAAGAACAAGAAAATGAGGCGAGATCACGAGATATTGTGGAAAAATATCACCGCTACATCCTCAATGTCATTCTCAATTTCTCATCACCGTTCGTAGCCAAAAAAGAAAAAAGAAAAATCATTCACCGTTCTCTTATCTCATGTGTAGTTGTGTACGGTCCGGACAGGCGGACACGCATGCGTGGCACGGGTTACTCACGGGAAGGCCACGTGTCGGTTTTGTATGAGCCAGTTGTCGGTTTACGTTGAGTCGTTGAGGCTTCTTAAACCCCGAACTGGGCTTTTTCTTTTCGCGTCTTCATCTGCTTCTTAATTTCTACACCTTCAGCTCTGCCATTGAAGCTTAGGAGTGAGAGAGAGATGAAGATACAGTGCAATGCATGCAAGGCAGAGGCGACGGTGTTGTGCTGTGCGGACGAGGCGGCGCTTTGCTGGGGATGCGACCAGAAGATTCACACCGCCAACAAGTTGGCCAGCAAGCACCAGCGAGTCCCTCTCTCTAACTCCTCATCTCCAATGCCCAAGTGCGATATCTGCCAGGTACCCATGGTCTTTCTCGTCATTTCACCCTATTGTTGCTTACAGGAGTTACAGATCATTCAAAGTTGTTTCTTTATTTATGATCTGTTATGAAATTTCATTAAGTTAATTAATTTATGCGTAGCCATAAATTTTTAAAATGAATCTTGGGTTTTGATTGTTTCTTTATCTAAATGTGGTGGGGTGTGCTAATTGGTTCAGTTCAAAGATTTGATTTTTATTTATTTTCGAAAAAGGGTTGGATTGGATGTAGCTACCCATTAACCTGTTTGTTGTTTGCTTTCTTGGCTGTTTCTGTTTTACTATAATATTTGGAAGTTTCTTGATGGAATGATGGGATATTGGATAATTTCCGCACAGCTGGAAATTGGGTTGGATTGGTGGACCATCCCTAATTTCCAAAAATTAGAAGGGCCCTTTGGGGTTCAGTCTAGTTGTTCTTCTTTGCTCAGTCAGCGTTGGAAAATGTATCGAATAATTGGTAAATTGGATATAGTGTTGCAAATCTAGCCTTCAGAACTGTAATTGAGTAACTTGACAGGAAGTGAAAAATCTGTGATTGAATGTAATTTTGTATCTCCTTTTTGCTTCAGTGTGGCCCTACATGCATATATATCTACTATGTCCACCTTCATTGCAATTCATTCCATGCTGGAAGAGTGGTCCACACAGATGGTAGTAGTGGTTTAGCTTTCCTGCTGATTGTCTTCAAAGATTTGGGGTGGACATCCTTTCCATGATTATGTTACAATCTGTATTTTTGGTCTAAAACCTCACATGATTTTGGTCACTGAAAAAAGCAAACTTGATCTAGCATATGCTTGTCAGTTCCTTAATTTTGGTCTAAAACCTCACATGATTTTTCTCAAAAAATGGTGCACCCTTTTGGTGATTTTGGGTTTGTAAAGTTGTAATTGTTGAGATATATGCATTAAATAATTTTTTTTTTTTTCTGTGTTGCAGGAGACTGTTGGCTACTTCTTCTGTCTACAGGACAGAGCTTTACTCTGTAGGAAATGTGATGTTGCCATACACACAGCAAACTCCTATGTTTCCGGACACCAAAGGTTTCTGCTTACTGGGGTGAAAGTGGGGCTTGAAGCAACTAAACCGTGTATCTCCTCCTCTACCAAGGAAAAGTTGAGTTCTGTGGAAACAGTTTCTGAATCAGCAACATCTCGATCATTCACCAAAAGTTCAACAGATCCATTCACTGATGAGATTAAAGAAGCATTGCCTGGACAATTTGGTAGCGTTGGAAATTTTGTGTCAGGCAAGATACCATTTAATCGAAATACCACCTCTGGGAATATTCAAGGGTGGCACTTGCAAGAATATCTTGGATTAGCTGATCCTAATCAGAGTTATGGGGTCTTGGACAGTATGACATCAAAGGTATGTTCTATTCTTTCGGTACAAGTTTGTCATGCTCATACCATGATTACAGGGATGTCTTTGAGGAGCGAAAACGAGATTGGAAAGAATATACAAGATTTTAACATAGAGAGTCCTCACTCCTTTCTTCTGGAAGATAGTATTATCCTAAGAAACATGGATGCCTTCATTTTGCAGTGATTGTTCCTGGATGAGTTATTTTTTGTTCTCTAAAATTAGTAAATTACTGTGACATTGTTTACCCTTCTCATCATACGAGAGAATATCTTTGTTTGGGTTATGGCCAGGTGTGCAGCTGCTTCTTAGCTGACATGACATCATTGGCTTACTTTTATAGTTTGATGTGCGCATGCAGTCTCACACATAGAGTTTGTAGTATTTGCAAGGACCTAATTTATTGTCATTCTCACAGGTTCATGGGAGTTACTGCTTGTGAGTGTTTTCTGGGTCATGGCAGGTAGGGGGTGATTGAAGTCTGAAGGTGCTTCAAAAGATCAGCAAGAAAGAGATGTAAGATATCGATAACTAGAACTACGTGCCGACAGATCAAAGCAGTGCCAGAGGTTCCTCTCCTCTGATTGCAATTTGGAGGCTTGACTGCATATATATCTTCAAAAAGCTTAAGGAGATGGGAATCAGAAGCACCCTCAAGAGTAAATAGGAAAAGATGGAAGACAAATGGATATAAATTGTTTATTCCTCGCCTGTTTATGTGAGGGGTTAGGTTAGGTAGATTTGATAGGTTTTAAACAACTACACCTTGTTATGTTCCTTTCAGTTCAAGTCACTAGTAGTGGTATTGTACTATGTAATTTAGTTTAGAAAAAAGTAATATCATCATATATTGCAAAAACAAAGGATTATGAATTATACTTGTCACTCAAAGGCACCAAAAACTAAGCTCCCTCAGTCTGAAACATGCAGGAGGATCGCATAAACAAACTCTTAACAAAACAAACCCTTAAATGAAGCACCTGGCAACCAAAATAGGCTCTCCCTCAAACGACTTGTGGTCTTCAATCATCAGATTGTTCCATGCAAAAGCACTCTTCGATCACAAACGGAGGTGGCACTGAACCGATCACTAGCATCTTCAATCCATACACCTAAGAAATTCAATGACCATGTTGTGTGTAAAAACTTCAATGATGAGAATGTTGTTCATGTAATACAGAAGCAAAAGAGAATATCCCTCACGATCGTACATGTCCCAAAAACCATCGATAGAAACCTCCCGGAAGTTGGTCTTTGTTGTGATGGAGTAAAGCCTCTTCCAGTCATCCAATATCATCTACAAGGCTTCTTGGGTTTTGGCTTTGGTGCCTCTTCCTCTTCCCCACCACTCCCACCTTCTTCTGCTTTGGACTTCTCTAATTCTGGCACCTTTTTGGCTTTCTTTCTTTGACTCCTCCATGGCCTTGGGTTTACAGTCTTTTTTTGCAGGACCAGATCAAGCATGGCAATTTCCTCTGTGTCTCCCTTCAAGTGTGCTACTTCATCAATCATATGATCATATGAACACCCTCTCTCTCTCTCTTTTCTAGTCTTCTCTATATAGTAAGTAAGGCCGACAATCTACCCAGCCTTCAGATTGGCGATCACAAATTCACAATGGCTTTTTTTGCTGAGAGTAATAAAGTTTTATTTTCTATTTTTATTTAGGAAAAAGGGTATTTAAATTTGTGACATTTCCAACATTACGAAAAAATTTACCACCAAAACACAACCTAGTTGTTTGGTGTGTTATATGATAGGTTTTGAGATATGCATTAATCTAAGTTGGTTCACCCCATCTTGTCTTTCTTTTGGAGTCCCATGAACAAAAACTCAACAAGATAGAAAAAGTGAAAACACATCACTCGGGGAAAATGTAAAAAATTAAAGATATCAATAAAATTAAAATAAAAATTGTTTTGAGATTTTTTTTTTTTGAGTCAGTGAATTTTCTAGATAAAGAGCCTTCCCAAAATCAAGAAAAAAAAGATAAAAAATGTACAAGTCAGTAGTCTCTCTCTCTCTCTCTCTCTCTCTCTCTCTCTCTCTCCTCTTCCACAAATGCTTGGCCTCTAAACCCTTGTACATGACCAAGTCTTTTCTCCTGAACAACTGCTAGTATATATATCCCAGTGCTTGCTTCCAAGATTAGGGTTTCTCTTTCCCTCCAACTCTCTCTCTCTCTCTCTGGCGAGATCCGATAGTGTCAGCTAAAATAGGTATTCTTCTGGGTTAGCTCTCTGTTTGGTTTCTAAGAAAAAAGCTATAAAAATAACTCTTTTCATTTTCTTTTCGTTTAAACTTTGTTTTATTTTCGAGCTGTTTCTCTTAAGTCTTAACTGGCTCACTACTTGCTTATCCGGGCAGCCAAATAGAGGCCGACCCTCCATTTGGTTGCTTTAATTGAGGACAGGGATAAGAATATTAAAGTTTGAATCTGTACGTATTGATGTTTTGGGTTTTTGTTCAATGAGAAATCACATTGGCCGAGCAATTTTGTGTTATGGGTCAGTTTGTATGCTTTTCATTTCCCTGATTTTTATTGAAAATTTCAAAGCTTGAAAGTTCCGCAAGTTTTCAGCTAAGGCTTCGATGCAGTTTAAGTTTCTTGCAATGGAGAATAGTTTAGTTCCACCTGGCTCGGGGTAATCATTAATCAATATTGAAAATTAATAGAATTGGATATTTTCAATCAATAAGTTTAATGGGTATGTGTCTATTGTGACACTCTTGCAAGGTGTCATTATCTTTGGTATATACTGAGGTTTTAGAACTTCATATGTTAGTTGCAAAGCTGTTAATCGATCTCAAGGAGCAATCAGTTTTTGTCCGTAACTATTAACTACTATAATGGAGGAATGTGAAGAGTATATTAGCTTGTAATGACTGGAAAATATTCATTAGATGTATGACAATGGAAAATTGCATATTCATTAGATGTACATATGTATTTAATTCTGATTTAGTGCCAATTTGTATTAGGAATTTGATAACTTTTCTGTCTGTCCCAAAGAGATACGAACAATTATTAGGGAATATATCATCTCAACACTCCTTGCAGAGCTGATATAAAGTTATAAAATGAGGATGAGAAATTAATCATGGAATTTATAATTTGCTAATGTGGGACCGTACTTCTTGTAGACGACAAAGTTTATGCCCATCATGGAAACAAATAATTCTAATGTTTCGCGAGCTGAAGAAATTAAACTCCTTGCAAATGAAGCTTTTAAAGGTATAATCCATGCTTCTACAATCCATTTTTACCTTCTATTCTAATTTAATTTCATACTATTGTATTGAAGTGAACTATCCTTTTAATTCCTTGGGTTTTTTATAAATGAATTTCTAGAGAACAATTTAAATTCAAATTAATTCCATATTAGTGAGATGTACTTTTGGTGTTCCTAAATCGTAACAATTGACAAACTCTATACACAATTCTCACACAAGTAGACTGAATTGAATGAATTCATGTGAGGCATTTTATTTTATCTGTTTTTATCCTGGCAAGAACTCCTTAGGGATTAACTTTGAATACTGTTCTGTTGGTTATGAAAAGCTGTTGTGTCTGTTGCTTTCTTGTTTTCTTTGTGTGATCAGTGTGCTCATACTTCCACTATGATTGCAGCCCATAAATATTCTCAAGCTATTGATCTGTATACACAAGCGATTGAACGAAACAGTCAGAATGCCGTCTATTGGGCCAATCGTTCATTTGCCCACCTTAAACTGGAGGAATATGGTAGTGCCATACAAGATGCTTCAAAGGCTATTGAAGTTGATCCCAAATATTCAAAGGTATGTTTTATGCCCTAAACTTTTTCCATCTTAACTTTCGTGATTATGCTCTGATGGTTGTCTATTGTTGCAGGGTTATTACAGGCGAGGTGCAGCTCATCTTGCTATGGGGAAATTCAAAGAAGCACTAAAGGATTTTCAGCAGGTGCTTTGCTCAGCAATGTTTTTCCTAAAAAATGTGAAATTGAATTTTTAGTTTTCTAGTATTTTAAGATACAGATACTCAAAGAGGTTGAAAGCCCTTGTATTTCCAACATCTCTTATGACATCAGAACATTTTAAATATATGTTTAATATTGATGCAATCATAAAACAAGGAAGGTTTAAATATTCTATTCATCATGTGAAAATGGGTCTATGCCTAGTTGATCGTTTGGTAACATATCAAAATTACACACCTGACAGCATTCGTTACACATGAATTGAAATATCAGGAGAATCTGAGAAAAGTATCTTGTATGCACACTCGGGAAGGATTTGATTATTATTCACTCTCAAATTGCATATTTAAATGTCCGCGACACAATATCTGTCCTTATTCTTTGTTAATTCACATATTATATTACCAATTACTGGACCATAGCTAAAACATAGATTGTTTTGGTTCATGGAACTAGAACCTGGTAAGTCACCTAACTCAGAACATGGAATGTTGGGGGTAGACTCAAATCAAATTTGATAAACCGTTTAATTAGAAGGTTGAATGTGTAAAGACAATGTAAAGTCAACTGTAAAAAAAAAATAATCTTAACCTAGAAAAGTTTTTATGTTATAGTTATCATGTTTTCTTTTGAAAATGATAAACAAGAGATAAACTAGAAGGATACTTCTGGATATGTATACCAGGAATTTAGTTCCTTTTTTGTTGCAATTATTGTCTTACATGCCAATTTATAACTTGTTTTACTTTATGTAAAATAGGTCAAAAAAATATGTCCAAATGATCCTGATGCTACCAGGAAATTGAAGGAATGTGAGAAAGAAGTGATGAAGCTTAAATTTGCAGAAGCAATTTCTGTACCAGAGTTTGAGAAGCGTCCGATAGCTGAATCTATTAATTATCGTTCTATAGGTATTGGTGTTGTTGGTTTCATTTCTTGTTTTTTTCATTTGAGTTTTCCACTTCATTCTGCTTATGCTATGCATATTTGTTGTTGTATTTTCCATTTTTTTCTTTGGGTTTTCAAAAGTTTGCAGAAGTTCATGGTCCTATCCTTCAAGCAATGGATTTTATTATTGTTGCAAAATTTGTTAGAGTTGCTGCTATATGCTTCTGAATCCTGATAAATACTCATGGCATTGTGTGAATCTTATTCATCGAAAATGTAGTCAAATGCATGCACACTGTGAAAGGAGTCAATGAGATAGCAGCCCGATTTCATTATTTAAAATATTTTTTCTCTTTTATGTTGGAAATTTTGTTAACTGCAAAAATTGGCTCTTGTCTACATTGGTTTGTTTTTCTTGGAAATGTATGATGGCAGTTGGTTTGTTTCTTGTTTCTGTTATTTTACCTGATCCAATTTCATCTCAGGTTTTTATTTTTTTCTGTAAGTTCTGTAATTTGATACTGATCCCTCTTTGTATCAATTTTATTTTCTCGTCATTTTTTAGAGCATTATTGCCAAAATGCAGGTTTTAATGTCCTGATTCCCAATGGATATCTAAGAATTGGGAAGCATGAATCTCACCAACACTTAATGAAACCAAGTTTGTAGAATTTAGTATATTGATGCTGAATTAAGTATGTTGAGAGTTTTTATAGCACCTGTTGTAAGTCAATAGTGCTATGATAATTTTGAGTGTATTTCTAAGATACAGTAGTGTTGGTTGCACTGGTAGTGGCTATTAGGAGGCCAACTATGGTGCCTGCAGCAGTGGGCATGTTGGTCATGCAAGGTGCCAGAATGGTAATCAAGTCAGTAGGGATGGAAATGGTGGTGGTAGGGTAGTAATGGTGATTTTGACAGTGATGATATGGGTGCAGAGGGACCTTTATTCTCTACGAACTTGGTGGTTTTTTTTTTTTTTGTATTTAACAGAAGATCATGTCTAGATTCTGGAATTCATGCTATTTTTATATGGTCTGGGGTGCCATTTCTATAAAGACTATATAAGGTTTAAACTCTTTTTTCTACCTTGTTAAATGGTGCATTTAATAGGGGAACCTTTGGATGAACGAGTTTGAACTGGGTCTCTCTCTGGTTTCCCATGGTGGTTTATTTGGAACTGGGTAGTTCTCCCAAATTGTTGCCTTACATTTGGATGAACTGTACAAAATGCTGATGCTGTTTTAGTTACGCATATAGGTTCATCCGTCCCTGTCGTCGTCCAGGCTAGGGCTATGTTTCTAGGTTTGTTTGCTCATTAGGCCAGGAGCCAGTCTCTGAAACATTGTCTTCCTCAGTGTAATTAGTACCAAAAAAAGCTTGATCAGTATTAAGTAAATGATTATTATTTTCTTTTTAGAATTCTCTTAATGTTCACTATATTATATAGTGTCTATTAACAGTATTAATTTAGCATTCTTATATATTGTATCATTATAGGAATGGGCCCCAATTCATCATCAGTGCCCACCGAAGTTGCTGTAGCAGTGCTGGCAATAGCAGTTGTGGCAGCGATGGTTATGATGGGAACAGAAGTGACTGCAGTTGTGGCCACAATAGTGGTGGTGGTCATGGCGGTCCTGGGGGCACGTTGGTGGCCTGGCTTCCATGGTGGTGTTTATACCAAGAGTCGAGTAAATGACCTAGGTTTGAGTTCACAATAAATGAAGCATTAGAGAATAGTCACAAGTCACTCTCATAATTTCCAAGAGTTGGAAATTAGTTATTAAAGAAAAAAAAAGACCTTCCACTAGTTGAAAAGTTCTTTTTGGTGCTAGGAAAAGTATTATCAACTGATATATTCATTCACTGCTAATGCATTCTTAACCCTACTATTTAGATGGCATACTTTCTCGATAATGGATTTTCAATAAATGCATGGTCTTGGTGCAGTTGAAAAAGAGCTGCCCCTGGGATATGGAAGATATTTACTCTAGCTGACCCAAGTGGGTAGATTTAGGCCTTCTATTTTTTTTTTTTTGTTAATTCAAATTTTTCTTAGAGTTAGAGTTGAGTTTAGTTTGCTTATTCTTAACTCTATGTTGCTCTGGATGTAAAGGTTATAAAGACTGAGTTTGGAATACTAAGAAAATATAAAACTAGCAATATTAAAATATATATCACCTTAATGAATTTAGAATGCCAGAATATTATAAAAATAAAGATGAAAGTAAATCTGCATTATCATGAGGTGCATATATCTTTGTGCTTGTGTGAATTTGTTTGCCCACATTAAGTAGCTTCTTTCTATTAGCAGCTCTGATTGCCTGAAGTCGGTTCAAATTTTGCAGCTTATTTATTACATACGCTAAATTCGCTCTCATTGTATAAGTTATTACTATTGAAATGAAATGGAGTTGCTGATTTCTTGCGTGAATGTTAAAACTTGTGACACAACATTTTGTTAGTTCATCTATATGTGGTAGATCTTATTTACTTGCTTTAGCACCTGGGAGCTAATGAAAGTGATAACTGTTTGAATTCCAGAGGTGGAGCCACAATATTCAGGTGCAAGAATAGAAGGAGATGTTGTTACTTTGGATTTTGTGAAGAAAATGATGGAGGATTTTAAGAATCAGAAGAATTTACACCAACGGTATGTGTGGGAAGCACAATACTCAGTGTCACAGACCTATTCCATAAAATATTATTTTACAGTATTTTCACTTCACCTGGTATCAATGTTGTAGATATGCATTCCAAATTGTCTTACAAACGAAAGAAATGTTGCAAGCCCTGCCTTCTCTTGTTGATATAAATGTTCCTGACGGCAATCATTTTACTGTTTGTGGTGATGTACATGGTCAGGTAATTACGTTACCTCTATATCTTTAAGTAGTGGTTCAACTGCTTGATTTGACTTGGATATAACACTTCAAAGCTGAAAGGTTAAATGTGTAGATGTAAAGGTGGTTAGTTGATAGAGAATAAATTGAATTGAATAATTTAATAAAGTGAATTTTGTGAATTGAACCTTGTTGGTGGTAGAACTTAAAGATGACAAAAGTAACCTTTTTCCCGCAGCTTTTTTGCTTTGTCAACCATGTTGTGTGACTTGCGTCCAATCTTTCAGTAGAAGTTCAATTGAACTAAACCTGGTATTACCCAACCCTAACCTGCTACATCTGGTTGACATAACTAAAAGCTGTAATTTAATGTAGGCTTTTTTACATTTTACCCACCTGAACTTTAGGTTCAATTTCACTTCACCACCTAAAAAAAAATTGTCTCAATTTACCACATGAATTAAAAATTTGTTGTAATGTATCACCTATGGCTAATTTTCTCTAAACTTTTGTTAAAAATAAAGAGTGTTTTGGTCTTTTTGAAGTTCCTATTGTTAGAAAAAAATGGTTTTTTTACACTTTACATACTTTGACACAATAAAAAATTGACTTGAAATGACCAAAACACCCTTATTTTAACAAAAGTTTAGATAAAATGAGCCAGAGGTGGTACATTGCAACAAATTTTTAATTCAGGTGGTAAATTGACACAATTTTTTTTTAGGTGCTGAAGTGAGATAATACTAGATGTATTTGGTCTTGGAAATTTTGGATATCTCTTAATGTTTGGCATAGCAAATTTTTACCGTACACTTAGGTGGTGAAGTGACATAACTAAACATAATGTATTTGGTCTTGGAAATTTTGGATATCTCTTAATGTTGCAAATTCTTTTGAGGTACACTTATATCATTTGGTGACACGAGGGCTTCCTGGGAGGTTGGATAAATGTAGTGCTTATGGGCATCATTCTTTTGGTTTTTACCTCATCTTGACTAAGCCTTAGTCCCAACTACTTGTTGGCTGCATCATTTTTTGTTGTTATGTTAGCAAGATCAAATCCCATAATTCCTTTCATATCTTTGATAATCATGTCCTTGTCACATCTGCCACTGGTGGCATTTTGCCACCCTATTTGCTTGTAGCTGAATCAAATGGCTATTTCTATTGGTTCATTCATATGGTTTCATTATGCTTGATTTGTGTCGCCATCTAGGAGTTGATATCTTTGTTTCTTATTCCATCTTTCCTCGTGTTTTCATATGTCAATCTTAACGTCTTCACTCTGGTTACAGTGATTATAAGGTCATGTTGTTCCTAATCTCTAAAAATTGGATGCTGTTGTGTTTCTTGCCAAATTCATATTGTCTTGTATGGTTTTGCTGAAGTCAACCAAATTCCTTCAAATCCATCATATATTTTAAATTTTTGTTTATGGTGGTTGTCTGTTCATATATATTATATGTGTTCATATATGTCCTAGGCACTATTTTTAATTGTTTGTAATGCCTGCAGTTCTATGATCTCCTAAATATTTTTGAGCTTAATGGGCTTCCTTCGGAGGAGAATCCATATCTATTCAACGGTGACTTCGTGGATAGGGGATCATTTTCTTTGGAGGTCATCCTAACATTGTTTGCATTTAAGTGCATGTCCCCGTCAGGTGAATCCTCTTGTTTTCTTGATCGGTTTACAAATTATTTTGTTAATTTAGTTAGTATTTTTGTGCCTTGCATATCTCAGTCCATTAAGCAATTTTTCTGTGTTTAGTCATGGTCAAGCCATATCACTTCCACCATTTATTTTGCTACTTAATTTTTTCTGTGCAAATTAATTACTTTTCTAATTTAACTCTCAAAATTATTTTTTTATAGAATGTACTTTCAATTGTGGCTCTGTTGCCCCTTTTTTCAATTTTAATTAACACACATTTCTTTCACCTAGTAATATAATCATGTTTGGACTTGATAACCTGTTTGTATAATTTTCAGCAATATATCTTGCAAGAGGAAATCATGAGAGCAAGAGCATGAACAGGATATATGGTTTTGAGGGCGAGGTCCAGTCCAAGTTAAGCGAAAAATTTGTGGAACTATTTGCTGAAGTGTTTTGTTGTTTACCGTTGGCTCATGTAATAAACCGGAAGGTTTTTGTAGTTCATGGGGGTCTTTTTAGTGTTGATGGGGTGAAACTCTCCAGCATCAGAGCAATTAATCGGTTTTGTGAACCTCCTGAGGAAGGTAATTTATTACATTTTTTCGCCCTTGATTCTGCATTTGGATGACCTCTGGTTTTGGCCTTAACCAGGTGATTTAAAGCTAGAAATTATGACATCACAAACCTTCTGTCAATTGATTTGTACGGATAGGTTTTATATTTCTTTTTCTGGGTTTCACCAGGGTTGATGTGTGAATTGTTGTGGAGTGATCCACAACCCATTCCTGGAAGAGGCCCTAGCAAGCGTGGTGTAGGTCTTTCTTTTGGCGCTGATGTGACAAAAAGATTTTTGCAGGAAAACAATTTAGGTATGTCTACTAGTTTTGACAGATTATTTTACTCAAGTTAGTGTTGCTGCTTATTAAAAAATGTATTGAGACGCTTTACACGGTTTAATCAATATACAGATTTAGTTGTGCGCTCTCATGAAGTAAAGGACGAGGGTTATGAGATCGAGCATGATGGCAAGCTCATCACTGTTTTTTCTGCTCCAAATTACTGTGATCAGGTAACTAGATGATGGCTAGTTGGCTAGTCTTATATTATTACTAAAGTCATCTTCCAAAGCTGGTTTTGTATGAACTATGAACCGTACCATTTGCATTTAGAGTTCATCGAAGGTTATTTTTCTGCACTTTAAAGTGTGGCACAAATAGTAAAACTATCACAGGACTCTGTACATTTGGAAGATCTCTGAGAATTGAGGATCCCGACAACAATGATGTTTGTGCTGTATTTTGGTTTTTATTTTAGAAATGGACTGATTCATGATCATTACATATTGTTCCAGTTTTTATTGGGCATATTTCAAGTAGTGCTAATATAAACACGTAATGATGGTCTATAATTTGCTTGTTGCAGATGGGTAACAAAGGTGCCTTTATCCGTTTCGAAGCACCAGATTTGAAGCCTAACATTGTTACTTTCTCAGCAGTGGTCAGTGGCTCCTGTTACTTATAACTGCTCCTTTTTTTAATCCTTCTCCCCCCTTCTCTCTCCCAAAAATTTTCCTTGTTTTAAGAGTATAATATTATGAGTTTTAATTAAATTTTCCTTTCTTTTTGTGCAAACTTGCAGCCTCATCCTGATGTCAAGCCGATGGCATATGCGAATAACTTCCTCCGACTCTTTCAGTAATTTACATGGGTGATAGAAGTGCCAATGCTGTACTGTTTTTGGCTATACAACAGCTTTCCTGCTGAATAGAAATCTGCATCAGAAGGCGACTGGAGAAGAGTTGGTTGATGTTGACAAATGCAGTATCTTGTGATTATTGTCCACAGAGATGTTTATTTTCATTTTATCTTTTCTTGTACTTCTCACCACTAGGAAGAATATTGCAGGCATTTTCTTTGATATTATTTTGTTCTTGTGCTTGCTCCAAAGCCAGGTTTAGATGGAATGACTGCCTCCTAAAATGCATGGCATTTCTCTGTATTTATTTTCTGATGGTTTTGTTTTTCTTGGATTGTTGGAGATCCAAATATTGGAGTACATATTTCATCAAATATCAGTTTTATATTTCTTAGTTTTTTTTAAATTTTTTTATTTCGACAATATGACTTGTAAAGTTGTAATTATGCCACTCATACATGATTTTGACCTGCAATCAGGTAATGTATATTTCAAAGTCATGTGACTCGTGTCATGTTAAAAGGTGTACCCAATTTTCTGATGTGAAATGATAAAATAAGAGGTAATGGGTAAATGGCAGGCTTGTCTTTATCAAAATTAGAAGCAGAGTCTGAGTTATGAACTCTAAATTGAATCTCTTGCTTACTGTGTTTTACATAAGAGTTCGAATTAAAAAGCTGGAGGGGTGTGCCATCCTCTGACATACACAAATTGATGCAATGAATCTTCCATTCTTAATTTCTTACTAACAGGATTCTCCAGATTTCATAACATTCGATCAGGAATAACTGCAGCTGCAGATCATCTTTTACAATTGCGAAAAACTTCAATGAGATGCTATTATACTGATGTGATGAATTTAACCGTTCAAATTTTATATATGAAAATAGAATTCTGTTTTTCAATTTCAACACATGATTTCATGACGTTTTTTTTTTTTTTTTTTTTTTTTTTTTGTAGTTAGGGGAGGGGGATTTGAATTTGGATGCAGAATAAGCAATTTTATGATCCTTCCAATTGGGCTACCAACAACAAGAAGTTTTATGACGTCTTTCGAGTGAGTGATTATTTATAATAGAAGAATGAAAAACGAAAAATTTTATGTTATGCATCTACCTAAGATGCCATATAAAATTGTATGAAATTGTTGTATAAAAATATGGTAAGTATAGTATTAATTGTTTCTGGTTTTAGTTGTTGCTGTTTTCTATCTTAGTTTTTGGTTTCTGCTTGTTAGTTTTGATTCTGGTATGCTTGAATTGTTTTCATTGAGCCCGCTTAGCTGTTTCAATGAAATCCTTCATTCCAGGGCCAAAAAAAAGATTAACCACATATGCTGTGAGCTAAAATGTTCCTTTTATTTTTGCACCAAACATATCATTTGCACATAATTTATAAAATAAAAATTCACTTAATTATGATATTTATAAAATCACGCAAGAAGAATTGTCACAAGAAAAAGTATATTTGTGTAGTGGGTTACTGTATGTGTTTTTTTTTTCTTTCTAATCTAAAGTACTAGGGCTGCCTATTGATCGGTTCGGATCGGTATTGGAGCTTACCAAACCAAAACTAAAAAATTCTGTATTTTCGATTTTGGTATTTTTTTATTTCGGTATTTTTCGATTTCAGTATTTTTTGGTTCGGTAATTTTTGGTAAATTTCAGTTTTTGGTTCGATTTCGGTAATTTTGGTATCGGATATTTTCAGTTCATTTTCGATTTACTTTAGTATATCTTCGGTTCATTTTCGGTTTACTTTGATATATCTTCGGTTCATTTTCAGTTTAATTATAATAATACTAATTATTATATACCAATATAAATTAAAATTTAATCAAATATGATGCATAAAATATAATGTTTGATGAATATATATTTGCATGAGTAGTATTGGTAGTTTAGTATAGTACTAGTATTTTACCCAAGTAATAATATATACTAGTATAATTAGTTTAATAATATGTATTAGTACATATTATATTAATTTAGTATATATATATACCGATAAATATGAGTGTATATATATGTGCATTACTTACCTAAAGAGAGATTTTAATTTTCCTAAAAATAATAATATTTACTTTATTAGAGAATGACTCTATATCTTAACTCACACTTTTGATAATATTAATATGATAACATTATACAATTATATTTTTTTATACTTGTTTAAGATATTAGTAGTTTAATATTTATTATACCACTAACATAATAGTATTATATAAGTATATATAACTAAATTTCGATAATTGTTTAAATTTTTTCGGTATATATTTTGATTTTTTCGATAATAATCGATTCGGTTTCTTTCGGTAATCGATCGATTTACCAACTTTTTTCGATTTTTACCAAAACCAAACAGACTTTTTTCAAATATTTTCTGTTTCGGATTTTCGAATTGTGAAAATCGGTATACCAAACCAAAAAAATTCGGTCGGTTCGATAAAAACCGAACCAAAAGGCAGCCTTATTCTAAACCATTTGGGAGCATCAATAAGAAGTGTTTAGTACCTAGTGGCAGGTGGGCAAAAAGGCGTGTCAACCCGACAACCTGACCCAAACCCAACTAAAATGCATAAACTGGTTTGGTGGTATAGATGAAGCTAAAGGCAGTCAGTGCAATAACGACTCGATAACTGGTTTTCACTGGGTTGTATATATACTAACCCACAAAAATCGACCCGACCCCAAAGTATAAATAAATAAACATATAAATTTCCACATCATTGGTGAAAGTTATGCTACCTTACACCCTACTACACATGATCTGAACCCAATTAGTGAATAAAAAACCCTAGGTCCCTATCTTTTCTCACTCTGTCACTCACTTCCTTCAACTGTTCCCTTCTCTTACTCGAGTCTCACTCTCTCAAAGTTTCAAACCCTATCTCTCTGTCACAGTCTCCCAAATCCATTGTCTTCAACCTTCTTGTCATCTCGCCCACCACCACATCATCTAACCTCTGTATTTCTCATCGCTTAGGGTAGTGTGCAACTCTTGCAAATTGGAAATCCATAGGGGTCATTAAAGGTAATAGTGCAAGGCTTTTAACCCAACTAAATTAGTTCCATTGTTGGAATGGTGCTATCCTATAACTTATAGAGTTCCATTGTAGACAATAGAGACATGCATGCATTACATATATGGATTTCCAAAGTTCATGATGATGATTTTGTTCCTCCGAACATACACACAACTTTTTCACTTTCTTTTCCATGTGACACAACAAAGGATCGATTATTAAGCTCCATCTCAATTATGAATGGCTTGGGGAGAACCCTCACATCCGCTCTTTTATGGTGTTATTGAAACTAAGTATTCAGTCTTCCAAGTTTAGACAGTCAAATTTAGATTTATTACTTTGTATTGGCCATGCTTCCACTATGCTCAAGCTCACCTTTTTTTTCCTCTTTGAAATATTTTGTTTGGTTGATTGTTTATTGCACTTTTCAAATTGTTTATTGCATTTTAGTTTTCACTTTTCAAGAGATTTTTTACTTTTGGATTTACTTTAAGTTTGGCTTACTCTAGCATGATTACTTATTAGCATAAAGATTTTTTGGGTTTTTCTTAATTTCTTTAATGAGGATTGAACTTTGTTTTTTAAATCATTGTAATGATTTGTAATATTGTGGATTAGTTTTTTGGTTTGTAATATATATTTGTTGGTCATCTATGTTTTTGGATAAACATAGATGGCCAACATTATCTACATTGGAAGTGGTGTGAATACCTGAGAGAAGTCATTGAACGCGTAAGGTGTAGAAGGCTTAATGGTCATTATCACGGAATTCTGCAGCTTGGTTTGATTGTTGTAAGGGAAGACACAGTCGTCTTACCAGACATAGACCCTAGCCACCAGGGATTTGACTTGAAGTATCGGACGCAATTCCAAACTTTTATCCAGGGCAAATTTCAGCCCGATACTTTGGAGTATAATGACTTCCGGTGCAAAGTGTAGTCCTTGGCGAATCAGTTAGTAACTTCCTTTGTTTCTTAATGATTTTGTAGTTAGTTGATGTAACTTTTTTTTCCAGCCAAGTTAGTTAATTTAACTTGCTGATGGAATACCTTATTGGTCCAAATATTTTGTGCAGTGAATGGACTCAAATTTACTCGCATCCTCTCCTACTTTGAAAGGAGGAGAGGTTTGCCATGCCAATCCTCGAACTTTGCAAACTACATTCTGCAATGCGAAAACGTTTTGTACCATGGATGGTGGTATATGATTCAGTGTGTAAGACCTCATTTACAAGCAATAGGATATACAATCGATCCTGGACAAGTCTCAAGCCACAATGGATGCCAAGGATGCACGTAGTGGGTACTGAAGACTTCTGGAATAACAAACCAGTGTTACACAAAGTTTTCGAATTTAGTGCATATGGCAACCCTTTTGATGAGATTAAATATCCCATCTTGCAATTGCTTACGAATGCACAGCTGTTCGTTATCTTCTACCACCATAGCATCACGAAGACTCCTTTTTAATTTCTTGAGTTCTTCATTGGCATGAATGCTACAATTTCAAATAAACTTCATCTCATCATAAGGATTGTTGCCATATGCACTAAATTCGAAAACTTTGTAGAACACTGGTTCGTTATTCCAGAAGTCTTCAGTACCCACTACATGCATCTTTGGCATCCATTGTGGCTTGAGACTTGTCCAGGGCCAGTTGTATATCCTATTGCTTGTAAATGAGGCTTTACACACTAAATCATATACCACCATCCATGGTACAACACGTTTTCGCATTGCAGAATGTAGTTTGCAGAGTTCGAGAATTGGCATGGCTGAAAAAAAAAAGTTACATCAACTAACTACAAAATCATTAAAAAACAAAGGAAGTTACTAACTGATTCGCTAAGGACTGCACTCTGCACCGGAAGTCATTATACTCCAAAGTATCGAGCTGAAATCTGCCGTGGATAAAAGTTTGGAAATGGGTCCGATACTCCAAGTCAAATCCCTGGTGGCTGGGGTCTATGTCTGGTAAGACGACTGTGTCTTCCCTTACAACATTCAAACCAAGCTGCAGAATTCCGTGATAATGACCATTAAGCCTTATACACCTTACGCGTTCAATGACTTCTCTCATGTATTCACACCACTTCCAATGTAGATAATGTCGGCCATCTATGTTTATCCAAAGACATAGATGGCCAACAAATATTACAAACCAAAAAACTAATTCACAATATTACAAACCAATCAAATCATTACAATGATTTAAAAAACAAAGTTCAGTCCTCATTAAAGAAATTAAGAAAAACCCAAAAAATATTTATGCTAATAAGTAATCATGCTAGAGTAAGCCAAACTTAAAGTAAATCCAAAAGTAAAAAATCTCTTGAAAAGTGAACTAAAATGCAATAAACAATTTGAAAAGTGCAATAAACAATCAACCAAACAAAATATTTCACAAAATTTCAAAGAGGAAAAAAAAAGGTGAGCTTGAGCATAGTGGAAGCATGGCCAATACAAAGTAATAAATCTAAATTTGACTGTCTAAACTTGGAAGACTGAATACTTAGTTTCAATAACACCATAAAATAGCGGATGTGGGGGTTCGGTTCTCCCTAAGCCATTCATAATCGAGATGGAGCTTAATAATCGATACTTTGCTGTGTCACATGGAAAAGAAGGAAGAAAGTGAAAAAGTTGTGTGTTTGGAGAAACAAAATCATCATCATCATGAACTCTGGAAATCCATATATGTAATGAATGCATGTCTCTATTGTCTATAGTGGAACTCTATAAGTTATAGGATAGCACCATTCCAACAATGGAACTAATTTAGTTGGGTTAAAAGCCTTACACTATTACCTCTTCAATAAAAAGAAATGACCCCTATTGATTTCCAATTTGTAAGAGTTGCACACTACCTTTTAAGAAAATGCAAACTCTTCTCCACTTCAAGTCTTCCAACACGAACAATTAAAGGTTTCTCAGGTTCACCATCACTGTTCAGGACAACATATATGAATTAAGAAAATTTTCAACTCCATGGGAAAGAGAAAGACACGAATTGACAAATAAAGGGGCTACCTTAGTCTTAAACGAATTTCATGAGAATGGAAGCGGGGATGGAAGCTTTCAGAATCAACACCCTTATTCCAAAGTCGGATTGTATTAGCTAGAAATAAGCAATAAAAAAAGGAGGTTAATTCAAAAGTAGTGCTGAATGGACACATTTTTTCTGTTCAGTCATGAATTTGCAAAGGCAATTTGAGACATCAAATGAATCTACTATATTGACAGGAAAAAAAAATTAAAGGTATGGTTCAGAAAAATGAGTCAAAGCACTACTGTTAAAAATCAGAATTTATATTCACCTGCTGCCACCCTAGCTTCTAGGAGATCCCTACTGATTGCAGCTGATGGCACTAGTGTGAGGTCAGCAGCTCTGTGCAGAAATTCTGATAAGAGAAACTACAATGTTAAAAACATGCTCTAGCATATATCCTATGCAGTCAATTCTGTAGAAGTGTGTGTGTAGTGAAAAAACACCTTCTAGCCTTGTCTTAGATGTATTCTAGAGTTAGACTAATTAGCAAACAAACACACAATATATATAGCAGCAAAAGAAAGCACAAAGAACACCAAAAGTTTGTTCTCGAGGTTCGGTGAACTTTGCCTACGTCCCCGTGTGATCCGTAGAGAATCACAGCTTCACTATATTTAGAATTGGATTACAAGAACTTGTTGAAACCCTAACCCTAGCCTCCTAGTGTTGCCGCACCCTCTCTCTCTAGTCTCTAGAGCTGTAGCAACCTTTATATAGACATAGGTTTGCTGCTTACAGTAGGATTCCTAGTCCTAATAGAATTAGGTAAAGATAAAGGAAAAACAAAAGAACTCCTTCCGGACTTAGGAAAGGTAATGCGCATGTTCCCTTTTGCCCTTCAATCTCCGTACCCCACTAGGAAAACCAAAAACTGCCCCAGAAAAATAACTGATGCTCGCTGCCTTTGGGCGACCAGTCAGCCACCACCCTCTGGAAGTTCCAGCGAGCCAAAATCACAACAGTGTGTGGAGGTGGGTGGGTCGTGCCGGTGATGGGGAGGGGTGAGGTTGTTAGACCCGGAAATTTCCAAATTTATTTTAGAATTTTTCCTTATTTTCTAAATTTTTATAGAATTTATTTGTTAGAAAATCTAATTTTTCCACCTTGAGCTTTAATTGTTTGACCAACTTTGAGTAGGGTTTTGACCCAAGTTAGACCTTCAAAAGGTAGTACTTTTACTCACAAACTCAACGGTGCAAGTCTCGTATTATTCCGAGTCCGGGAGATTATTTTATGAATTTTCCAAATTTTCTTTTTCTTTAAAGCCTTTTTTCTTAGTTTGTGGAGCTTGAAATTTCTAAAAATTTTCTAAGGGCAAATTGGTAATTTGACCACATAGTTAATTAGTACTACTCGATACGAGTCCGTAGTATTTTCGGGGTATTTTTCTGAGTCCCGAGCTATTTTTAATTAATTTTTGAAGTTGAGAAAAATAGGAAAAAACAAAAAAAATAGGAAACACCAGATCGCGCTACGTGGCACGATTTGGGCTGTTGGATCTCGCATGGCCCATCTGATCCGACGACTGCATGTGCAACCAGCTCCATGGCACGCGACACGTGGCAGCATCCCCACTTGACACGTGCCGACGGTCGGTGGTGAGTCCACCCACTGAGTCAACGAGTTGACCGAGTTGACTCAGTCAAGCTCCCCTATAAATAGTGCCGCACACCCCCAGCTGATCTTCACAATTTAGCCGCACGCTTCCCAAGAGAAAGCTTCTCTCTCCTCTCTTCTCTTTTCTCTCCTCTCTTTTCTTTTCTCTCTCTTCTTCAATCTTATTTTGAGTTTATCTTGAGTTCTAGAGCTTCGATCGACGATCCGATTTCGCATCTGCGATCGTGGCGACGAGCTCTTCAATTCTAGTAGTGGGAAGGCTATGTTTCGGTGAAGTTTAAAAAAAAAATCATTTCTGAGCTCTATAGGTAATTTCTTGATCTCTGTCGAACTTCTACTAAATTTTTTGTTAAATTAATCTCTTGTTAATTAGGCTTTTTTAATCTTGTTACTTAGCAAGTCTAGTAGTACCGAGACTCTGCATGTGGAAAGTCTTCCACAGGTATACCCTTAACCCAGCTTATTTAATCTGCTGTTATTTAAGTTGTGGTTATAGATAAAACGTCGTTTAAACTGTTGTTATCAAATGAACTTTATAAATATTGAGGCCATATCAGTGGTAACCAATAACGTGATGACTAAGGTCAGTCCATGAGCATACAGGCGTTGGGTACTGAGCCAGAGCTCCTTCAGTTTCCCCATGCACTAACCTGGTCATGTTGTAGGTTCATATCTGATCAACCTCCTCGACAATAAATTAAAATAGATATAGAAACCACACGGTCTGACATGACTGTTTGCCTCGTGGTGCAAGGTCATGTCGGATTAAGAATTCAGAGAAGCCTAACAGTTACGCTAGTGCTAAACCTCTGAATTATACCTGGTCTTAACAGACAAAGTCATTGATTTACTTGAAGACCGTTTTTAACACCAGTTATTGTCAAACTAGAAACTCCAGTTACCTAAAAGAGATCGTTGCGAAGTGGCAAATTGTGATTTGTACTCGAGAATAGGCAAAAGCTTTGGACGCTAGGTAGGGGGACATCACACTCTGACTAGTGGATTTCCTGCATGTACTATATAATAAATACTGTGTGATAAATATGCATGTTTTTGATTGGTATATCTGCTTGGTTTAATGATGATGAGAATGATGACTGTTATGCATATTGTCGTGAGATTGTTATTGTGTTTGACTTGAGAGTCAAAGGTCCCTTACGGTAGACCCTGGGTTTCGATCCCCAAAACCTCATGAGGGGTTGTACGGACGGACTGGTCGATTGTCCTTCTTGGGAGGCCAGTCTAGGCGGTATAACCATGAAATGGTCACTTTCGCTACCCTGTCTCAGTCAAATGACTGCATGACTTTATTATGTTTTTGTGAGAGGGTAGTTAGCCCTAACGGCTGGTCAACATGTATGATTCTGAACTTGGGCCCGGAAAACTGTATGAGCATGTTACTAGTTTTACAAAGCTTGACAACTGGTTTGTGTTGTGCATTTGATTTTAAATTATCTAAAACTATTTTTCAAACCTAGCAGGGAGTTCCCTGAGGGGGAGCAATGAATGTATGTGATGCTCACCCCTATATTGTTGTTTTTCTCCCTCTTAGGTGCTGCGCGTGTGGACTTTGAAGACCTCGATTAAGGGGGTGGTGGTGCAGTCTCAAGCTTGTCAACTCCTGTGTTCCTATTTAGTCAGTATATTTCCTTGGGCAGGTCTTTGGTGACCTTTTACTATCTTTATATACCCTTGGTCATATCCTGTATATACACTGAGTTCTTGGGTTGTCTATTTTTGAATTATCGAATCTATATAAACAGTTTCTTTGAAGTTACTTTAAACAATAGTAACTCCGAGGGTTGGTTTAATTATGAATTAATTATTTCTGAATTAATTTTCCGCTGCAAACTCAAGCACTCTGATCCAACCCATTTTACTAAACCAAAAGGCTTAACCTATTTTGTGAAAATTTGGGATTACAACACCGGGGGATTGGTTGTTGTAGTCTCAGGTATTCTCAAGATAGGTGCCTCTGTTACATACCCGGGTTTTGGAGCGTGACAGGGGTCGACCGGCGAAGGGAAGAGGTGGGGTCGCGCCGGCGGTGGGGAGGGGGTGAGGTTGCGCCGGCGGCAGGGAGGGGTGGTTAGCCAAAATTGGAGAAATGAGTTTAGGGGTAAAATGGGCAAAAAATTGTTAGGGTGGTCAACTTAGTGGTTTTGGGTGGTCTGAATAGCCCCCCCCCTCCAATATTAATATCTTAAGAAATTTCAAGCCGTTAGTTTGGCCGTAACCAAGAGCAGAATGTGAATTACTAAATTCATTTCCCATTCCTTCCAACTAAGATGTTTGGCACGCTTGTAAAGTAAATAAAACCAGGAGTTTGATCAAAATTAACTGTAATTAATTTCATCAAATAGGTAGAATAAAAATACCAAGTAGGGGGTGGTAGGTCTGTTAATAATGTTATATTTACCATATTCTTATACTATATTTTTATACCACCCTACGTGTTATTATTTTACTAGATAAAGTTTTTCTTTTTCTTTTAAGGTTTTTATTTTTATTTTTTAATGTCCAATGTATGAATGTTATGTAAGTTACCACATAAAACAGTATGAAATCGTGGTGTAAAAATAGAGAAGGTATAGCACTATTGTGGGATGTTATTTATATCATGGTAGTACAAAGGAGAAAAATTTGGGTAAGACGGTTATACCATGTCATTCTACAGACATGGTCTGATGTGCATTTGGATTGAAAATTTTTAACACATGATTATACATGAATGCTTGGACCACATTAACATGATGACCATGTATGACCATTTCACCCAAGTTTTTCTCATACAATTGGTTTTTGGATGGCCAAAGGTTGTTTGGCTGAATTTGACAGTAGAAATTGTTTTGGCCTAGGCTATTCCGACTATCCTTCATTGCTGAGTTGATCATCCTATTTTTAAATTCTAATTTTACTCTTAAAATAAAAAATTTAAATTTTATTTATCGGATCATTCGACACTTATCTGTCAAAATGTTTGTGGTTATTCGACGCCTAACTGTTTAACATTGACAGAGTTTTTGATAAGTAACCACCGAATATAAATGAAAAAAGCATTCGGCAATATTTTATCGAACATTGTCATTATATTCGGCCGTAAGCTGCCGAACTCTTTAGTATATTTCGGTGGCATACTGCTGAATGAGTCTGAGTGATTTCATAATTTTTTTGGCAAGAAAGAGTAAAATAGAAAAAATTTGTCCAAAATATATTAGATAGTCAACTTAGCAATAGAAGTTGTCGAAATAGCCTCCACCAATTGTTATAGAAGAGAATCAACTGCACCAGAAATATCAACTATAGGAGCTTCAAATTGTGCCGTTATTTCTTTCTCAATACAAGGCCAGCCCAAAGTCATTTTTTAACTCGGCCCAAAGTGAGTATTGTTGCTCGGGTTAGGGCAGTTAAACCCGCCCAAAATTCGAGCCCTAGTAAGATGGGAAATCAGTTTTTGTTTTGCCTTAGCTTCCATCGTCGTTTCGAGGCTTCAATTGCTTGCGTTCGTCGACGCAGCTCTCCGTCGTCGTTTTGGCTTGATTTGCATTTCAGGTTTGTTTATTCCCCCAACCCTCATGTCGTTCTGTGTCTGTAAACCTTTTCGCCTCATAAAATTCTCTTTTCTTTCTCTCCTCTGAGGTCTGAGCTCTCTGTTTGGTTGCCGAGAAAATTTTACCACTAAAACAATAAACTTCATATAAGCTTTGCTTCTCAAACCGAGCGTTATTCCACCATAGTTTTGGGCTCACGTGAATTTCTCTGAATAAAAAAATCGAACTGGAAAACATTACCGACTCGGAATCTCGTTTTCTTTTATTTTCGTCTGTTTTCTCGGAAACCAAACGGGGAGCTTTGATTTTGGTGCTGATTATGATTGAGAATTAGTTCTTTGTTCGGCGTAGCATTGCAGAATACAGGGTTATGGATATAAGTTTTTGATGGAATGAGTTTCTATAGTAATTAAACCTGAATTGCTTTAGATATTTAATTAGGGTTTTGGGTGCTGTATTCTAATTCAAAGTTTGTAATTTGAAAAAATTGTGCATAATGCCTCCGTTTTTTAATTTTTCAAAGTGAGACTTTGACAGAGATATGGTTCTCCTAAGCTCTCATTTGTTTTGATGGAGAAGTTTTCACAGATAGCAACAGTTTGGAGACCTAGAACTTTATTTTAAAGATAATATTTATAATATTAATAGTAATAATAGAAGTTTCTTTCATATAATATTTTGTTGTGAAGGTAAATGTAGATGATCAGTGGAACTTCAATTCTTAGTGTGTAAGCTGAGACAAATGGATCTGTAACATGATTTGAAGAATTTTTCTTAGAATTTCTTGAGTGAAAACAAACTGAAGTAGGAGCTTTCTCTAATGATCTGTAAATTCTAGTATTGGATATATTGCAAAGTGCAAGGATTAAGATTTTCAGTACAGGTCTCTTAATTTGATTAGGGTAGAGCATTAGAAAAGGTCGAAATTCTAATGTCACTGAAGTTTTTCTTATTGGTTTTTCTGGTAGCAACGTTCATGTAATATTTTATGCTCGAATTACCTGAGTCCCATATGTAAGTCAAGTTGACTGGAGATGAAACTCACCATACATTGTGGACTTGATAGAAGTTAGAGCCAAATATAGAGCATAGTTAATTCATTTGTAATTTCTCATTGCTATATTTAACAGATTTACTAATATGATTATGCACCTAGTTGCTCTCTTCATATATACATTTTATGGAGCTAATATTCCCTATAAACTGGTGGATAGTTTCTATCAGTGTCAGGCATGGAATTAGCTATGGTAGACCCTTATGGGTCAAATCCTGGACCAATTGATGGTTCGGTGCTTTATGATCAGGAGAAGCACGTCTCTTCAGCAGTATGGGATGGACAGGTGCAGTGTACCATCACATAAGGCTTTTTATTATTTATTTTTTTTCCTTCTGTTTATTTAATGAAATATTTTCCCTACTCTGGATGGCTGTTTAACTTGTATATAATAATACTTTAATTAACACCTACAGGAGCGTGGTGCACTTAGATGTCATGAACACACATCGAAACTTGATCAGTGGACGCTCACGGAAAAACAGATTGAGTTGGTAGAGAAGGCCGGCTTTGGTTATTTAAGATTGATTCCTGCAATTAGTCTAGATAACCCACTCATTTCTGCACTAGTTGAAAGGTGGAGGAGAGAAACAAACACTTTTCACCTGAATGTTGGAGAAATGACAGTAACCCTTAAGGATGTTGCACTTTTGCTTGGACTAGCAATTGATGGAGAACCTGTAATTGGTATAACATATACCACCTGTAACTCAGTTTGTGAGAGGTATCTTGGAAAAATACCGGAGCCTGGTTATACTAGTGGTGGAATGGTGAAGCTAAGCTGGTTGAAAGAATTCTTTTCCCATTGTCCTGAAGATGCACCACTTGAAGTGATTGAGTGCCACACACGCGCATACCTCTTGTACCTTGTTGGGAGTACAATATTTTCCACTACCACTGGGAATAAAGTCCCTGTCATGTACCTTCCATTGTTCGAGAATTTTGACGTATGTGGGAATTATGCCTGGGGGGCAGCAGCCTTGGCATTCTTGTACAGGGCACTTGGCAATGCCTCTCTGAGATCTCAAAGTACAATTAGTGGCTGTTTAACCCTGCTACAGGTTATTTAGAGGCCCTTTTACTTTATTTCCTTCTTATTTTCTAGTTTTCAGCTGTTCTTTTAGCTTGTATTTGTTATTGCTTCTTGTCGATATGCTATTTTGATTGTATATAAATATTTTTTCAGTGCTGGAGTTACTTTCACCTGAATATTGGGCGACCAAAGCTCAATCATGAACCATTGCATGATCGTTTCCCTTTTGTGCTTAGCTGGAAGGGAAAACAAAGTGGGCCAACAACAAACCGTGATGTGGTTTTTTACCGTAAAGCTCTGGATAACCTGAAACCATGCGATGTAAGTTTTTTCCTTTCACTTTTCTTTGTTGTAAGTGATTCAATATATATTCTAATATGTAATGTAGATGCATAATACATTTGGTAAGGTGTTGACTTATAGGTGGAGTGGCTTTATAGAAATGTGGACAGTACAGTGATTCCAGAAGATATTAAGTGCAATCTGATATTAGGGAGGTCAAAAACAATGTTAATTTGCTTTGACAAGGCAGAAAGGCATCTCCCAAATCGTTGCCTAAGGCAATATGGCATGCTTCAGTCAATCCCTGAGGATGTACAGCGATGGGAGAGAAAAAGTCGTGGAGTTGATGGTGGGGTTGACTTGTCGGGGAAAATGGAGTCAGAGCTTACTGAATGGTTTGAGCGTCGATTTCACATTGTGGAAGGTGATGATGGTGCAGAAGAAAGTGATTATATGCAGTGGTACCTGAAAATTTCACGTAGATTTGTAGGGAGGCCTATATCTCTCTCATCGGAGTTTCAAAGAACGGTAAGACTGTCTGAATCAGTTATAAATTTATCGGTTGTTGTCAAGTGCGAGGGTAAGGCAATTATGTATTATTCTTATATGATAACATTATTAGCTTTTGCAGAATTCTGGTTTGAGAAATATTGCACACATAGCAGATACATTCTCAACAAAAGGGTTGGATCCCGAACAAGTTGACTTAATTGCTAGGATCAGGTCTATTGCGCATGAATGTTTGAGGGACCAGGTCGGCGGTCCAGCCTTAGTGTCAACCACCCCACAAATTGAACTTGGAAAAAGGTTAAGAGGAAAGGAGAGGGTAAGAAGAAAAGGTACAGGAAAACGTTTGCGGAAGGATGATCAAGCACAATATAATGCTGCTAGTGAGGATGATCAATCTCAGTTTTGTGGTGCCACTGTCGGGGTTGACCGGTTACAATTACATCATGCACATAGAGAGGAGGATCATTCTCAACTATATCCTGTTGATAGTGAGGTCACTGCTTTACATATGATCAATGGAGATGATGAGGGTGAGAATGTGCAGCTTTGCAATGCTGACATTGGGTTCGATCATTCAGAGCTAAGTCATGCGGCTGGTGAGGATCATGCAGTTGTTAAGGTTGATGAAACACATATTTTTGAAGAAGCCGAAAATTTAAATGACTCACAGCTTTGTGATGTAATGAACGAAGTCGATTCACATCTTTCTGATTCAACTAAGGTAGCTGAGTCGCGGATCTTTGATGTAACAAAGGTCATTGACCCACAGATCTGTGATGCAAATAAGGAGGTTGTCGACTCACATCTTTCTCACGCAGCTGAGGAGGTTAGTGACTCTCAGCTTCTTGCACCAGCTAACAAGGTTGATGACGAAGAGCTTCCTCATGTTACCAATGAAAGTGATCCACAAACAGCCAAAGTGGAAGCAGAGGTTGTTCCAGAGTCTTCTCTTGAAACTCAGGGCATTGCCCAGAAGAGTAAATGTAGTGTTGTAGTATAAAGTAAAGGTGCTATCACTATATTCTGATAATTCTATGTTCAATCTTATTACTGTTATTTTTGCCCTTGCATTGCCTTATCTATATCAGATGAATCTATAATTCAGGGGCGTACAAGGGACTAAGAGGGGCTATGGCCCCTGCAAGCTTTAAAAAAAAAAAAAAATTCAAATGTTTTGAGCATATCTGTCATTGTAAAAGTATGTTATCTTCTCTTCTATTCTTCTATATTCTTGAACATTATCGAGATTCTCTAAATTGGAATTTTCATTAAATTAAATCAAATAATATAACCCATACTTCACAACAACATTTGGATACTTTTTTTTTTTTATGGGTAATATGAGAAAAAATTAAATTAAATAAAAGAAGTTGGGTCAAGAATCAAGTTATGGAATAATTTGGTCCAAATAATCCCACTCTTTTGTTATCTTTTATATTTCTTTGTTTTTTATGCATTTCTTAAGATAAATTGTTTTTGATGTTTTTTGTCAAGTANTTTTTAAATTCTTTTTTTTTTTTTTTTTTTTCTATTATTTGTTTAGTCCTTATTACATAAATTTCTGGGTTCACTCTTAGGGTTCAATGTACCTTAGGCATGAACATGTTATTGTGTTAAATTCAAATTAATATCAAAATCACAAATATTTTTTATCACAAAAGATAAGTCCTAAGCAAGGGAATTGTGTGTCCACAAACATTCCAAGATATGATTCTTATTTAATTTACAGAAACTTAGTCATGCAAAATTTTTTTTCCTTTAATCTAATCAACTAAATAACCAATTAACCGGTTGTTTTCCAGAGATAAAGTGTAAGTTCACATAGACTGAATTTGTTAATCCCGTCTATACAATTTATGTAAAAATGCAATTTATTTGCATTTTAAATCTGAATTGCAAGGGACAATGGGCCCGTAAATCTGAATTGTAGAGGACCATTCAAGGGTTTTGCAATTATTTCCAGATTAAAATGAAACCTGACTCTGCATTTTGTCTAGGGTAATTCATTATTTGACACATAACTATTCCTTTGACTATTATAAGATGAGGACAACTTTTCTATTGCATTCAATTCGGAAGTGTACAAATTACTTAGGAAGCATATTCGTTCAGAACAAGATGTAATTGGATTAACCCTTTTGTATTTTGTAGCCATTCTTCAGTACTGTCAGACTTCTGCATTTGTCTTAAGAAAAATTTACTATACTAATAAGAAATCTAAAACATGGGTTTCTATGAAAAACCAAACACTTCCAACAATGACTCGTTTAGTTTATGTTAGTTTAGTCAATGATTTCAGCAATTCATGAAATTTTGTTTGAGCTGTTATGCAATACTACCTGGTTTTTATTTCTGTCATGATTTTCAGTGAGCGTCATCGGTAAGGTTTAAGGCTGTTGTTTATTAAACTCGACAATTTACACCTGATTTTGAGGTTGGTTGCAGACAAAGAATCTCATTACCTTTTGTGGGGATACAATTCCAATGTGACTATTGTGATTGACATAAATACCCATATTCTAGTGACTCTAATGCTTGGTATCAAACCCCCATGGTGAGTATGAAGGTGTAAACTCTTGCGTTTTAAGTTTGAATTCTTACGTGCGTAAAAACAACACTCGAATTTACCTGATATGTCTGAATTGCCTGTGAATAAAAACCCTCCAAAAAAAAAAAAAAAAAAAAAAAAAAAAAAAAAAAAAAAAAAAAAAAAAATGCCTGGAAAAGTGCAGTGAAATGTCCACAACACTCAACTTTCAGCCTAATAAGTTATCAATCTGTTGACCCTACCTTGGCTTCAAATAATCAAGTTCTCACTCAAATGTCATGGACCCTCTGATATTGTCACTCCTCCTATCACTTCAGTCACTTCTTTACAGCTCTCTCTCTCTCTCTCTCTCTCTCTCTCTTCTCTCTCTCTCTCTCTCTCTCTCTCTCTCTCTCTCTCTCTCACACACACACACACACACACTCAACACTCAACACTCACATGAAATGGGAAATTGAAATCCCACATCTAAAACCACACAAAACACACAACAATCTGCTGCAACTGACCAAGCCTCCATACCTTGACACAATGTGCCATTCCTACTCACTCTCTCTACCTCTAATTCTGCTTCTGCTCTCACTCCCTTCTTCTATTCCTTCTGTCACTACCACCAATGCAGACCATGCAAAGCAACAACAACCCATCAACACCATCCAGTCCAACAACATGGTTCCATCTGAAGCAGAAACTCTCTTCAAGATCATGGACTCCATGTCCTCTGATCAAACCTGGAGAATCTCCCATCCAAACCCTTGTCAACCAGACTCATCCTGGCCTGGAATAGAGTGCAAAGTAGGACAAGATAACCACCTTCATGTCTCCAGGCTTGACTTTGGCACCCCACCAAACCCAACTTGCAAGAAAACAGCTTCATTCCCTTCAGAAATCTTTGCTCTTCCATACCTTCAATCTGTGTTCTTCTTCAATTGTTTCACTCACACCAAAACCACTCTCTCTATTTCACAAAACAGAGTCTCCAATGCTTCAATCCAGCAGTTCAGTCTCCGATCTAACCCAGCACTTATTGGTCCAATCCCACCTCAAATTTCATCACTCAAGTCCCTTCGGATCCTTACATTGTCCCAAAACCGCCTCACAGGGACAATTCCCCTAGAGATTTTCAGCTTGAGCAGTTTAGTACACCTTGATTTGAGCTATAACATGCTCACAGGCACTATCCCATACCAACTGGGCAGTCTCAAAAACCTTCAAGGCCTTGATTTGAGTTACAATATGCTCACAGGGTCCATCCCAAACAGAATTGGCCAACTGGGTGTGCTTCAAAAGATTGACTTGAGCTCAAATTCACTTACTGGCACCATTCCTGATGGTATTGAGAATCTCAGTTTACTGGTTTTTATGGCTTTGAGCAACAACAAATTGCGTGGACAGTTTCCCAAAGGGTTGGAGAAATTGCAAAGCTTGCAGTATTTCATTTTGGATGGTAATCCAATGCATATACCTCTGCCATTAGAGTTTGGTAAGTTAGTGAAACTACAAGAACTCAGGCTTGCTGATTCTGGGTACTCAGGCACTATACCAGAAAGCTTTTCACAGCTTAAGAATCTAAGCACTTTATCACTGGAGAACAACCGGTTAACCGGTGAAATTCCGGTGAGCTTTGGCAGCCTCTCACACATATACCACTTGAATCTTAGTAGGAACATGTTGGGTGGTGTTGTGCCTTTCAATTCAAGTTTCTTGAAGAGGTTGGGAAGGAATTTGGATCTTAGTGGCAACCCTGGTCTTTGTTTGAGTCCCTCTGAAGCACACAGTTTGAAGATTGGAGTCAATGTTTGTGGAAGCAATGGCAATGTTTCTCCTCTCCTGCCATTGAAGAACTGTCAAGCTCCATCTGGGCTCTCCAAACCATTGTTTCTGTTTACAGCTTTATGTGTTTGGGGATTGCATCAAATATTGTTTCTGGTGTGATATTTTAATCTCACAAGATGATATTTGTGTATTAATTAGTCTAATTTCTTAGTGATTATGTTGCTGGGTCTCTGTAGAAAACTTTAAATGTAGATTGTCTAAATAGATATAAGAATTTTATGGGACTTTGCAGGCTTTGATGTGCATTTGGGTTCTTAGTTTAGATGCATGAGGACCTGCCAAGTTTAGAAGAAATGTAAGGTTGTCTTCTGCCATACAAGTTTCTATTTTTAGCAGACCCCTGTTTCTTGTATTTCATGTGGTCTGGAGTAAATTACTGGCTTTTTGTGTGGGTTGGTTTATGAGGCATCACAATCATTGTTGGATATATGTAAAATATAGCTAAGAGCCTAAGAGGCTTAGGACTTACTTTTGGAGTTGAGCAATCAGATAAATTATCTAGTTGATATTAAAGCGATTTCCAGATTCTCCATTGCTGCAAGAGCTGTAATGTAGTTCAGATTTAATCAATATAAAAAAGATTTAACACTTTCAAAGTCTCATTTGACAATTTGCATTAATTCAAATCCAAATTTCTTATTCTATACAAGTCCTACACATTACATATATTATTTGGTTGGGATATATGGTGGCCCTATTATGGTTTTGCAAACACTTCCATGGAAATTTGATGATCATGATTTTGACACTATTTTTGGAGAGATTTCCATCAGTATGCGAGAGAAAGCATCATCTGACACTATTTTGGGGACTATGGATTGCTGTCTCGGAATTGCATTGTCCATATCACAAGATTCTTGTTGGTTCGATTAAAGGTTTATGCACTAGTAAAGATAAGCCATACGGTTGCTGGGGCCAGAGAGTTTTTGTTTTAGAAAGTAGACATAAATATGAAACAGTAATCCTACCCAACTCAATTGCACAATTCAATGTTTGTTAAATGTTGACATCGAATATATTTCATTTCGGTAATGTTAAGTCTTGCCCTATATAATATAAATGGTTTATGTATCTCTTCATTATGTCTCAATTAATTTTGGGTTAAAACCTTCAATTTCTACATAATATCCGACAATTCACGTACGTGTTAAGCCACACGTGTTTTATATCACTCAACATAAGTTGCCAAAGTATATATTGTTCAAATGATGTGACACAGGGGATATGTTTCAATTTGAACTGTTAGGCCTTACACTACAATATATAAGATTATAGACTTGTCTATCATTTGTTAGTTAATTTTTGACTGGATATTTAACTTTTACAGTAAGAAGTTAAGAACAAACTTCGATCTAATTTACTTGACCTAATTTGTAAAATTGAAACATATAATGAAAGTGAAACCACAGAGGTGGGGTATGCTAGGACAATAACTGACCTGTGGAGCTTGACGAAACAAGACCACCAGAGAGGACTGATTAGGAATAGGAAGGACACATGAACATTGTAAGAGCTGGATCCCACTCTCCGTTTTAGACATTGCAAAACCTTCACTATTTGTAAACAGTCTTTTGGACCTTTATTACACATTTACTGTTGTCCTATTGTTGTCTCTTTCAAAATGACTTATTTACCCACCACCCCATTCAATCTCTGTGCATTAGATAACCCCTATGAACTTGCTCGTGCGTATTGTTATGTCTTGCAACCACTTCAAAGTTAAAATTTAAAGGATTGGTATAAATCCTCACTTCTTTTTATAGATCTTTCTTCATCATTGGCTCATATAATGATCAATTTACTGTACACCCTATTCAACTTTGAATCGAGTTTCACCAGCTTTATCCGAAAAATGTTGAATTATTGATTACTTTTAATTCACAGTATGATATAATATAACATATCATGCAAATTGATATCCAATAAAACACCATTCATCATTCACAATCTTGATGATACTGAAGTATATTAAACCACACATGCAGGCATTAATTCATGGGGCATCATAAGGTAGAAGAATCAAAGCCAACTTCCAATTTTAGGAAACAGTTCAAGCAGGTAGAATCCAAAATCTCACACGCCCAACCCTTCCCAAATGCAATAAAGGAGAAATAAATGTTTGTATAGAGGCACAGTCACTTGTCACACCCCACTTTCATTTTTCATGTTTGCATCTCTGAATGTATCATTGAAAGGCTCTTCACTGTGCCTCCCACAATTTGTCACCAAACAAAGTTTTGGCAAATATGGAGAAGAAATGCACCTGTGAAAGGCAAGCCATCAAGGCCAGCAAATGGGTTTTCTTGTACATAAGCTTTCACATATGATTCAGACCCAAAAAAAAAAAAAAGCTTTCATATAGGATATATATATATATATATATTTGCATCAATACATGTGTGGTGTGGGGTATGAGAGAGAGAGAGAGAGAGAGAGAGAGAGAGAGAGAGAGAGGTAAATATAGAAAAAAAAAAAAACTTTACTGCAGGAGGAGAGGGGACTGAGACAGAAACTGTATATCTGTCACTTTCTTTGTTGGCCAAAGCTTATAAAAAAAAGTCACAGAGCCTCACGTGGGAAGACAGTACTTGTGCAAGTACAAATGTTACTAGAATGGTTTCTCTAGCCTCCCCTTTTTCTTTTTCTCCTACTTTGAATAAATTGAGATGCTTTCAAGTTTCAACTAAACTTCAACAAGTCATGTTCAATCATATTCTGATTTATTATGTAATTCATGTCTTTGAACTTTTGAACCGCAAGGCATGTATGTGCACTTTTCTGTACACATCATCTCAAGGCCCATTTTAATCTCTGTATTGGAATATAACAGCTATATATGTCCTGGAGGGGACATTAATTGGGTGGCATTATTTTACTTATGCTACATATTAACATGGTAAGAGCTGAGAATATTATACACATCTTCTTGCCAGACTGTACCATATTGTGTTATTAGATTGTTAATTTAAATAATCACACTTATTTGACAATTATTTAAATTTACAGACTCATAACATAACATGTTATGAAACAAATTTTTTTTTTTTTTCTTATTGTAACATTTGAATATGAATTTTGCTTGGTTGGCCAGTCTATAAACTATAAACTGAAAATGAGATGGTTAGATTATGAGAAAAACTTTTATGGGACACTCTTATATATCCGATGTGTTTATCTCAATCATATAAAACATATACAACCGTCTCATAAAATTTTTTTCTCCTAAATGATTGTGCATAACATACCCAAAACTCAAAAAAGTTGAGCCATCACCAAATTAAGGTCTAATAACCATAGGGCCTTTTGTTTAGAGGCTTAGAGCACTACCATAGGGCCGTTGTAGATCAATAGAATCCTAACTTGAAAGATTTATTTTATTCATTTAATTTTTTTCATTATAATTGGCTCAGCCGCTCAGCCATCTACCTATCATTTAAAGAGAATTAGATTAATTGGTTGATAGATCTTAGGGTTTGGGTTGGAAGCCGTCTGGCTTTTTTGCCCTAGTGTTCATCAATCACAAAAAAAGAAAAATTATTGTATGTGACCGTAATCCTACATAACATAATGACATGGTGTTATTAATACACTTTAAATATAACACATGTACAATTTTAAGGGTATTTTTTTAGGGTTTAAGGTTTTAGAAATTAATAATTGTACACTTGTTACAATTTAAGTAGGTTGGTAATATCACATCATTATGTCACGTGGTATTACGGTCACACGTACACAAGCTTATCACAATGTTCTTTAAAGACTACATGCATGTGTTTGCGGTTTTATTTTTAGAACATCATTAATTAGCTCGTTGCTTGAGATAGAAGAAATTAGAAGAGGACTCACGTTAATATTTAAGAGAAAAATTATTTGTGTATGACGTTTCGTATCCATATGTATAATTTTCCTTTAATTTTGCATCAAAATTAAAAACAGTTATGCTTTTTCTCCTCTCTTTATTTTTGAAAAAAAATTATAAATTAATCACAATCACAAAAAATGTAAGTTTCTTAATTAAAAATTCATCTAAAAAAATTAAGCTAAAGGATATTTATATGCGCGTATGTGCATCCATTAGCGTAAAAAAGGCTGTTGAGCGCTTTGCACATGCAGCCTCCATCTACATTTTGAGCTAATTTTAGAGTTGCATATGCAGTTTGTAGGATATTTTAAGCTAATTTTTGAGTTGCATAATTTTGTCTTGGGAGATAAATTTTGGGTCAAGTGAACTGTGAATTAAATTTCCTTTTCATTTTGACCTGCTAAGTAAGGTACCCAAAAAAAAGTCACATGTCCTTACGAACAACTGAAAATACAAAATCCAACCCAATCGTAGACTTTTTGTCAAAAGCATTCTATATCTATTAAGGGTGGGCATGGGACGGAGGGAGACGAGACTAACCTCATCCCGTTCTCATCTTATGCTTTGGGTTCGGGATCGGTACGGGATGGAGTGGGTGTTTTGGAGCTTTAGTACCGTCTCGTCCCGAACCAAACTAATTCGGTATCGGTTCGATACCAACTCGATCAAAAAAATAAAAATTGGGTGGTTGGGTGGCCTTAGGTTGCTGGGAAATTGGCCGGACGGCAAGATGGGTGATCAACTTGGCTGGGTCGAACGCGAGCTAAAGGTGACTGGGTGGCGGCCTGGCTGGATGGCTGAGGTGGCTGGGTAGCTGGTGCTGGTCGCGAGAGAGAGAGAGAGAGAGAAAGAGAGAGAGAGAGAGAGAGAGAGAGAGAGAGAGAAAGAGAAAGAGAAAGAGGTGATTAGGTGGCAGCCTGTTGGGCGGCTGGTGCTAGTCGCGAGAGAGAGAAGGAGGTGATTGGGTGGCGGCCTAGCTAGGTGGCTGAGGTGGGAGGGTGGCTGGTGCTGGTTGCGAGAGAAAGAGATGGAGGAAGTGAGAAGGAAGAAGGAAGAAAAAGGAAAAGAAGTGAGGGCTGGGAACTCAAAACTGGGTTGTCACAGATTGAAGAGAGAATAGGGAGAGAGAAGGAAGAAAGAAGGGAGAAAAAGGAAGAGAGAAGGAAAGTAAGTGAGGGTTGGGGACTGGGTTGTCACGGGTTGGAGAGAGAGAGAGAAAGAGAGTTTTAAAATTTTAAACAATAAATAAATTATTGGAAAGAGAGAGAGAAAGAGAGTTTTAAAATTTTAAACAATAAATAAATTATTGGAAAGAGAGAGAAAGAAAGTTTTAAAATTCAAAATAATAAATAAAATATAATTCGGGACGGTACGAGACGAGATGGTTTTCAAACATCAGAACTGTTCTTATCCCATTTAGGAACGAGACGGGACGGGATGAGAAAACAAAATTTTGAGATGGGACTGATCGGGACGGAATGAGACGGTTTCAGTATTTCCGGTATTAATATGCCCACCCCTAATATCTATCACATTTTCGTTTCCATAAGACATGGTTGAAATAATATATCACTTTTCTTGGCCAAAAAACAAAAGGAATAATATATCATTGTTTATGTTTAAGGAAATACATGTCATTTAATGGAGAGCTCAATTATATATATTCGTACCGAATTGTGAGTAGATTCAAATTAAGCAACATAAAGAGTTTATAGTACTTCCTATATATGTTGTGGATTTGTGGATTTCGATCTCTTACCTTTCATATAATTAAGAAAAATATAGGAGGAATTAATGAGATAATTAATTAGTCAATAAATTCAATGACAGTAGTACTAGTTGTGGCCATTACCATTATGTTAATAAAGCTAATTAACTTTCAAGTTGGAGAACAATTAGTACTTGTTGATGATCCTAGCTTAAGGTCTCCCTCTCCCTCTCCGGCCATATAATTCATTTTCATTTTCATCATCACCCATGGCTGATCTCTTCTCTCCTAATCCTCTAGTTGATAAAAAAGATGAATATTGGAGATGGTTGATTTCAGATATGAATTGTGTGCGCAATTGCAGTAGAGATAAGTGCCCCCAAGTTGGCCAACTCAATCATATGCATTTTCATGTCACTAAACTTTTGGAAGCATGCCTGGAGAAATGCTTTCTAAAGTGCGTGCCCCGGCCTAGGTCCTCTCTCTCTCTCTCTCTCATTTTTTCTATTTTTTCTCATTTAATTTCCAACTACTTAGTTTAATACTTTAGAAGAGGCGGGGGTGTGGTAGCGATGATATATAGTAGTAGTAATGGTAGCAGTGAGGGTGGTGCCGGGAGGGGTGTGAAGGTAGTGGTAGTGGTGTTGGAAATGAGGGCGGTGGTGGTGATGGTAGTGGTAAGTGTGCTTTATTATAGAATTTTAGAAATGACATCTATTTTAGGTGAAATTTAAAATTGTAATGCATGGCTTTCAAACTTCACTTTTTTTTCCCCACGTAGAATTTTAATAATTTTTTATTAATGATACCAAACAAGGAATTTGGAACTTGTCATTTCTCAAATTTTTATTTTAATGAAATTTCGAATTTAATTTTCTTGTTCAAACACACCGTTAGTGATTTAAAACATGCATTAATATTAGACCTACTTTCATGATCATTAATTATAGGCTTATTAGACCTACTTTCATGATCATTAATAACAGTAACTTTGGACAATGTTGAAGCTATGAATTTGATATATCTGATTGATGGGTTGCAGTATGATAAAAAAAAAAAAAAAAAAATGATGCCTTGAATTTGATATGTACATGTTAATTTCTCACTTTCCTTTAATGTTACAAAATGCAGGAAGAAGAAAACAGAGGGAAACTAGCTACAACAAGAAGATATATTATAGTTAGATTAGCTTGTTCCCGTTTAAGAATAAAAATGTAATGTGACAAATCAAATGTTTATTAGTTATATAAATGGATTTATTACTACGTACAGAGTCTACAGACTGGATTTATTACTACGCACAGATCATGTATCCCCACAAGGTTGTATATATGCGACAACAAAGTACATTCAAATAAAAGGAATGCTATCTCATTAGTCTTCTTCAATAAAATTTCTTTAATCCGAAAAAAAAAAGGAGTAGTGTTAGTAGAGATTCTAAATTTGTATTTTAAAATTGAATCTCAAATGATGTGAATTCAGTGTTTCATTCATTTAGGCATGACCTATTATAAAACTCATTTATTTCACAACAAATATATATAACACTAACATATATAATGATGCATAAAAAATAGAGATTATTTCAAATTTGAGATCGATCCCAGCCGATATTATTCTAATTACAAGAATATTAGTAATTTTAATCGACAATAAGACAAAATAAAATAAAATGCATAGATGATATTAGTGAATGTAGTCATATAATATAGCCAAAAGAGAAAAGGTTGAGCCGTGCCCATAATTGAGGTCCAATTAACTATATAGGGCCTTTTTGGTTTTTTCGAAAATAACTATAGGGCCGTTTTAAAAGCCTCCCCTGAAGGATTTATATTTTCATTTTTTTTTATTTTTTTGACTCAGCCATACTTAACATTCAAAGTCTGGAATTAATTAGATTGGTTGATGCATGGTTCTTGTGGTCTTTTGGCCGGCCCTAGTTTTTCATCAGAAAAAGATAGAGCTGAGAATGTTCTTCAAATTCTACAATTAAGCAGGTGTTTGCGGTTTTACTTTTCAGACCTTATGATTTTAGTTTCTTGAAACGAAAGAAACAAGAAAATGATGACTCACAAATGATTTTTTTTGTTTTATTATCAAATTAAAGGCCTCAAGGCCAACTCATATATTCAACTGCAAGCACCTTGATCAATCAGTACCTCAGTTTGATGACTCGATCACCAATGATTTGGATTAATGAGTTGTTTAAAAACTGTTTTAAAAGATATTTATTAAAATTGAATAATGGATATTAATTTGGTCTTTATAGGCGTTTAATTAACGTGAAGACTGAAGACCAATAATTTAGAGCAAACTTCACGCATTAGGTTGCAGGATAAGCCTCAAAGTTTCACAATCCAAAGTTAATTAACTATATATGGATCTTTATCTTATATTTGGGTGGGACTCACCAGCTTAATTGGTCGTCAATTATTTCCATTAGACCAAAAAATTGTTCATATATATTATATATCCGGCTAAGAATTTATCATCCATGTTTTAAAGTTAATATTTCAGTAGTTGTTGAGTAGTCCAATTAAAAGGGTCATAGAATTACTCACAATATACTCAAATTCGATCTCACCTTTTTCCAATTCAAATAAAAAAAAAAAAAGGTAATATTTGGTTGTGTGAAGTCTTATATATTTTTTTATATTTAAACTTGAGATGTCTTTAATATTGGCTCTGGTCCTATACCTCTTTACTCCCACACCCATAAATAAGAGATTTGCTATTAACAAAAAATAAAAATAAAAGTCAGACATCGTCCTTAGTCCTTACCCACAGCTAAAAATACAAACGAGACTATTATATTCGGTTGGATTTTGTAACTTGTTTTTAGTACCAAAAATACAAAATCCAACTGATCAACAGTAGTCACCAAAAAAAAAAAAGGGTTAATTACAAAGTACCCTCCTAGGTTTGTTGTCATTTTCAATTTCCCCTGTAGGGTTTCAATTTTTTCAATGTAGTACATATAGTTTTCAATTTAAGTCAATATCACTCATTGCTAAACTTTATTTAGATTAATCGTTTGGTTAACTGTTAAGTGGTGACACGGCATGCATGAGGTCCTTTTTTTCTTATGTTGAAACTCAGTTGTCAATATGTGGATAATAACAATAAATAATAATCTAGAAATATAAATAGAAGGAGGGTTTGAGCGGGGGTGGATCTACAGAAGAATGAAGCGAGCTAGAGAGAAAAGAATAAGGGTTGGAGGGGGGGTGGATCAAGATTAGGAAAAGAAGAATGGGAGAATGAGAGAGAGAGAGAGAGTAAAAAAAAAGAGATTTTGTGTTGAATCTACATCAGCTGAGAGACGGACCCATAAAGAGCCACACATATTAACAGTTGACTAACCGATGAAACTTAACGAAAATGTTATATTGGCCACATTGACTTATATTGAAAACTACACGTACATTGAAACCTCATAGGGGAATTGAAAATGAAAGCAAACTTAGGAGGGATACTCTGTAATTAATAGCCCAACAAATTATATTTATAATTATGTATTTATATCTATCATATATGTACCTTTTCGCTTACATAAAACAATTCAAAATAAAATAATTTCTTTATAAATAATACACCGAAAATTGACAAATAGACTCGAGCAAAAATGAAGAGTTTATACCCTATATAAAATGTGGAATATTTCTATTACTATTACTTTCACACGATTAAGAAAATTCTAAGAGGAAGAAGCAAATTAATTAGCTCAGAAAAATTTAATGAGGCTAGTTCTGGCCATTGTGATCATTATGTTAGTGAAGTTTTTTCAAGTTAGAGGCCAAGTTGTTGATGATTCTTTGGCAGGGCACCGGCCCTCTCCTTCTCCCTTTCCATATTCAGTTTCATCTGGTCTCTTTTCTTCTCTTCTCTTCTGAATAAAATATAGGCTTATTCACACCATTGCCCCTGTAAGATACACTTTTTTTCACTTTGCTCTCTGAAATTTAAATTTTCTCAGTTTGCTACCTGAACTTTAAACAGTTGTTGCAAAAGATTATATGCCGTCAACTCTATCAATTTTTTCGTTAAAAAAGTTGATGTGACACTTATATTGTATGGGTGGGATCCTTTTCTAGTTATGTAATATCCATGTAGATACTAAAATTTATAAAAAATTGACATGAATCTTATTATTTTTTAGTTTAAAAATTATTTTTTGTTATTTTTTTTGTCCACATGAATCTTACATAACTAAAAAAGGGTCTCACTCATGCCATATAGGTGTCACGTCAGCTATTTTAAAGGAAAAATTGACAAAGTTGATGGTATAAGGTTTTTTGCAACAACTGTGTGAAGTTCAAGTGACAATTTGAGAAAATTTAAGTTTCAGGGGATAAAATGAGAAAAAGTGCATTTTATAGGAGGTAATGGTGTGAATAAGCCTAAAATATATAAATAATATGTTTCTGAAAAAGAATTGGTTTATTGAAGACCTAGTGTGTCTAGCCGATTGCACTACTAAAGGCAAATGCAAAGGCTTTGGCTCACTTAACCATGATGCTGCAACAATATTTTTTAAGGAATGTTTGGATGATGATTGCTTGGTAACGTGCATTAAGAAGCACTAAAGCCAAGGTCTCTTTCTCTATTTTTTATTTTATTTGAAAGAGAAATAAATCTTCAACTTACTCTAATTAATTTTAACTCATTTTTCTAATCACTCTCATCATTTGGACCGACCTTTCTCTCTCTTCATTATATATGTTTGTTACAATATCTTGTATTAGTCGTCCCAAGCTATCGGTGCTTTTCTTATTAAGCTAAAGTGAATGAATGATTTGTTACAGAGAGATTAAGGCTTCTTGGCCTTTATACCTACACAAGCTAAGCTTCACTGCCTTAGCTAACTAACAAAGCAAGACGTACAGCTGGTCTTCTAACAACCACAAAACCAAATTCCTATATTAATAGACAAAACTAACAAGCTAATTAAGTCAGCAATCCTGACATGGCAAATGACTAATTCATATTATTTATCAGCTATCGGGGTCAAACTTTTTTCTAAATTTTTATAATAGTTTGTCTAATAATCAAATAGCTTGCATTAGGCCTGGCAAAAAAAAAAAAATATCTATATATATATATATATATAGATTCAGTGGGGAATCAGGATTTAAAACTTGGGTGGGCTAAATCCCTTGACAATTTCTCTTGTAAAAAAAATACACATAAAATATTTATACAGGAACTTGAAAAAAAAAAAAAAAAAACCTTACAAGAGAATTTTATTAATATTCAAAGTAAAATGTATTATATATATAAGTCATTAATTGACTTAACTTCTTTAACTACTGGGCTTCTATATGATATATATATATATAATCACTTTATTTTTAGTAGAATTATAGCCCAGCCAGTCGAAAAATTATAGATTGCATTAGGGCCTCGTGTGAAATTACTCTCTATATAATAGTTATAATTCACATGCACATATCGTATAGACATACATTATTTCTCACTTAATCTCTTTTAATGTTGCAAATTAAATGCAGATCATGAAGAGGAAGGCTCAGGTACTAATTAAATTAGCTGCCTACAACAATTGGACGAAGAAATATATACATAGATAGTTAGATTAGCTTGTTACCGTTTTAACTAGAATAATCAGCGTAATGCATGTAACAATTAAATCAAAATTTTAGTTCTTTCATGGATTTATAATATAGTGCATTTTAGAACGAAATCGTATTACTTAAGTCGACAAGGAAAGTCTTTCCCTTGTACAACCTATTTTGTAAGGATTTTATGAAAGCTTTGCTACTCTCGCTAAATGTATTTGGTAACACATCATTTGGTGACACTACAACAAATTTCATAACTCTTATTACATATTGAATTTATATTAGCTGAAAACACACCCATATATAATAAATTAAGGATTTCAAAAGATACTAGTATATAAAAGAGGTTATGGTTTAAGCAAATTGTGAAAATGTGGAGTGTTTGTCCTACGTATATTAAAAAAGTATAATATTGTATAGTGGTTTATAAGGGTCTTGGGCTACTCGATACTCCTATAGCCAATTGATTTTGGTATGGATCGATACCTAGATTTCTTTATGCATGGTATCAGAGTAGGGTCACTTACGTGTTAGGCCGTGTGGCCACGTACATATGCTCAATGTCACTAAATATGAGTATAAGTTGTCCACGTGTTTGGCTTAAAGTGATGTCACAAGTGTAGGAGCGCATGTGAAAATATGGAGTGTTAATTGTCCCACATTAGAAAAATATAACTTTACATAGTGACTTATATATAAAAATATTGTGCTACTCCTCTTATAATCAATTAATTTTGAGATAAATATCTAAATTTCTTCACATGGGACAACGTACACACACTACGTTGTCACCTCCCATGTACTCGTCACACCCTACAATAACATTAACTCGTTTAGTTTTAGGAGTGTTGCTTGGGTTATCAATTGAATAATTGATGATTGATGAGCGTTTTATATATTATTCAAATTTAGACTCATACATTTTATTTATTTTCAACAAATAAGTATGATTCCAGCAAAAAAACCAAGATATGATACGTACTGATAAATAAATTGGCTTTCACAAATTTCATGATTATATAATTATTACAATTTTAATATGGATAAAAAGATCTACTATATATATATGTCCAATGTCACAAATAGAGTTAAGTAATTTAGATCGTTATTAATTAGTTATAGACTTATTAGGTCATAATTAATTATTTTTCGGTTAATTCATATATTGTCAAATTTTCCAGCTAAGTGTAGTCCCAAATATATATATATATATATATATATCTGTATGACCTTTTCGCTTACATGAAACATAAAACACAATTCGAAATGAAAAAGAATTTTTTTACGAAATAAGTTATCACTCATCTCAATCATCTTTTTATTATATTGTGCAACATCCGAAAATTAATATTGATCAATTGACAATAGATCGACACAAGCAACGTATATACGTAAAGAGTTTATATATACTCTATACAATTGTGGAATATTTCTATTACTATTACTAGCTTTCACATGATATATTAAGAAAAATCCAAGAGGAAGGAGCTAATTAATTAGCTCGGAAATTTAATGAGGGTAGCTATGGCCATTATCATTATGTTAGTGAAGCTTTTCCAAGTTGGAGGCCACCAAGTTGTTGATGATCCTATAGCTAGGTCTCCCTCTCCCTCTCCATATTCAGTTTCACCTGGTATCTTCTCTTCTCCTCTGTACAAAATTTATGAAGAATATGGAAATATGAGAAGGAGATGGTTCACTGAAGACCTAGATTGTCTACGCGATTGCTTTAGGGACATCTGCAAACAATTTGGCATACCTAACCATTTTGACATAACAATACTTTTTGAGGAATGTTTGGATGATTGCTTGAAAAAATGCATTATCAAGCCCAGGTTCTCTCTCTCTCTCTCTCTCTCTCTCTCTCTCTCTCTCTCTCTCTCTCTCTCTCTCTCTCTTACCCTCTTTCTCTGAATTTTTTACTTTTTTGTTATATTTGAATAAATTGAACCCTTAACCCATTAATCCACTCGATCACTCTGATCATACACCTTTGTGTGAAGTACTCTCTATTATGATTATAATCACATACATATATATATATGTACAAACATATAATATTATTTAGGCATAAATTCAATTTAGACACATAACTATATATGCTATTTCAATGGGGTCCACGAACTTTCAAATATTTCAAATATATACCTGATTTATTATGTAAATTGAAAAATGAAATTCCGTTCATCAATTTATTGAGAGATCAGTTAAATGTCAGCTTGACTTTTGCTAACGGGGATTAATTGGCGATGTGACACCAACTCAGCATACATTTCCTGCCAAATGAGCAACACATGTCTACTTGACACGATCTCACACATCCATCACCTTTTTCTCGCTCGTCGAATGCTCTCCTGACCATTTAGTCTCCCAAAAACATCACATTTTCCCTTAAATTCGAATATAAATCCCTCACTTGTGTTCAACGAGCGGGAAAGAGATGATGAGTTTGTGGACCTGTGTCAGGGGTTAGGTGGACCCGTGACAGGGGTTAGGTGGACCCATGTCGCTCATTTGGTGGGAAATGAGCGACACAGGCCCACAAACTCTTTCTCTCTGTCTCTCTTTATTATTATTATTATTAAATTGTGAGCCTATGTCGCTCATTTTGCGGGAAATGTTTGCTGAGATAGCGCCACATCACCAAGTATTCCCGGTTAGCAAAAACCAAGCTGTCATTTAACTGATATCTCAACAAATCAATGGACATAAATTCATTTTTCAATTTATATAATAAATTGGGTGTATATTTGAAATATTTGAAAGTTCATAGATTCCGTTGAAATAGATTATATAGTTATGTGTCTAAATTGAATTTATGTCTATTATTTATCACTTAATTTCCTTTTTTTATTTTAATTACCGAACTTCTCACTTAATCAGTTTCCTTAATGTTGCAAATTAAATGCAGATCATGATCGAAGAGGAGGGCTGTGGTACTAAACTAGCCATCTACGACAACTGCAATAAGAAATATTACATATAGCAAATCAAAAGTTTTAATTCTTTCATTTATAATATTAGTGTATTATACATAGATCGAAATTGTATTACGTACTTAAGTCAATAAGGAAAGTCTTTTTCTTGTACAAACCTATTTTGTATGGATTTATGAAAGCTTTACTATACTCACTAAATTCATGTGGTGATACATAATTTGGTGGACCCAGTAAATGACTCTATTATATACTAATTAAATTTATAAGTACATTAGTGTGAAAACACACAAAAATATAATAAATGAGTACAAGAGAATAAGGAAGAAGTTCAACAGATACCAGTATATATATATATATAAGAGGCTATATGGCTCAAGCACATGATGAAAACGTACGCGCCTCACCTCTCACGAAAAATTATAGGATATAACTGATATATCGTCACGTGATATAATCAATTCAAAGTGGAATAGTATTATTAGACGATATATTTATATTAGTAGTGTATAATATTAATAACATCCACCTATAGTATAACACATAGACCTGGTTATACTACATAACATTGTATCAGTTATATAGAATAATTTGTTCACCTCTCACTCGATCGTCACACCCTACATCAACTGCTTTTATGAGTGTTTTTGGATTATTAAATGATGATATATAGATCATTTCATTATTCAAATCTAGGCTCATTATATATCCAATTTATTTTTTACAAGTAAAATATAATTCTGACAAATAAATTGGCTTGATTGAACAAACTCCGTGACTATATCATTATTGCAATTTTAATATGGATAAGAAAATGTAGCATGTCCCTCAGATTGATTGATTAATTATTCATTGTAAATGAAATTAAATCAATATAATATATATATGTTTGCTTTCTCTCTCGGCATAATCCAAAATATGTCACTCTCGAATGTGGTGCTTTGTTTTTTTAATTGTAAAGGTTGTGTGGATAATAGATGATAAATAAGTATTATATTTTTGGTTAATTCATTATTTCATTGTCAAATTAATTAGTCACGTACGTACATGTGCTTGCCAGCTATATTATAATGAAATGAAATATTTTCCATCACCCTTTTGTTAATTTCCATGGAAATTATCTTTCAACCACTCAAAATTCATAGAATCATAGCCAATTATCGTCATATTAAATTGTCAATTAATTATAAACTCAAGAAAGATAAAGGGTTAATTTATTGCTTATTATATATAAATTGTGAATATTAATTCTGTTACTTTCATATGAGAAATACCCAATAGAAGTACTACTAAAGCCATATACGCGCAGAAATTTAATGAAGATATTTGTGGCGATTATTAATATTATTATGTTAATTAAAGTTTTGCATGTTGGAGCGAAAATTGATGATATTAGTAGTACCACTACGCGTACTACTACACTGGCTGATCTGGATGAACAGGGCAAACGTTTGTATACTCCTAACCTAGTTTGCCTGCGCAATTGCACACACAAAAAGTGTCATTCTGGCAAACCTCTTCATCCCTCTGATAGTAAATTTCGCGATTTTGAATTACTTCTCCAAAAATGTCATTTGGACTGCCTGCTAGTCTGTTGTATACCAGGTCCCCACTCTCTTTCCATTAGCAAACATTTATACATGCATATCTACAGGGTACGGATTTTAAATGCGGATATAATCTAAGCGTTCAAACATACCACTTAAAGGCGTCCAGAAATCTAAATCATTTATTTATATATATATGTATATACAATTATACACACACATACATGCATGGTAATGATATGTTGCAAAATGTTGAAAAGAGCATATTTTCATATATATATATATATATACATACACATATGCAATGACTTTCCTAATTTTATTTCTTTGGAACTTAACTCTCAATTATGTAAATTGTAGTTGAGCTAAACAGAAGGATATATATATATATATATATTGATCTTCCACATACACATACACTTTTTTATACTTTTATGATAGTCTTTAATTTTTTAAATTCTCTCTTATTCTATGTTCAATTAAGTTCTAATTTAATTAATTTTCATGTTTGTTTTTATGGATGTGTATAAAAGGAACCCATTTTGATGATCAGTTTTCGCACAAGAGACCATAAATTTCAAGTTCGATCGATCGTTCGGGACTATATTGAATGAATATTGTTGCAAAATTAACCAAATGAAGACGAGGAAAGCAACAGTGAACTTTGCAGCAACAATTGCAACAGAAGAGATGAGCTTGTTGTCGTTTTACAATAAGTGTTATGTTACGTAACACATGAAATGTTCTAATTAATTAGTATCCAATGAATTTATTTCTAATTACGCACTGGCCATTCCACAAAATCGTTTGTGATGAACCTTAATTATAAATATTTATCAATGTCGTCTTCGATCGAGAATAAAGCCAATTTGGCCTGTACGTAGATCAATCCGTAGCTTTTGTGTTTGTTTGTAAGTCATTTAAGTTGTTAATTAAGTGACTTGGACTTGATTTCGTTTATGGTTAGTGAGCCACTATTTTGGCATTTATTTTTGATAATTCGGTGCTATATTTATTGTTGAGAAATAGGTCAAATTCTTTTACACTCTTGAATGGGTGCTTTGAATTTTTTTTTTTTTTTAAAAAACCCTAATGTCATTAACTAAAGAGTATGTTAATTTCAATGCACTGATAACTCAAAAACTTAACCAAAACCACCCTAATCCAAAAACTTAACTTGCAAGTAACCTTTTAAAATGCCTAAGCTAGATAGGAGCGTTAGCGAAAGGACAAAACTCATCACAACATATATAAAAAAAAAAAAAAAGCAAGTCTTTCTGAAACTGTTACATTTTAACAAAAAAATTAAGATTTTTGAGACTTCAAATTTAAACAGGTACATCATATATAAGAATTTCTACAACTAAAACTGTAGGTACAACAAAAATAAATCCACAAAATCGATTATAGAGATTGATTTCAATGCAATCAACTACAAATCTGAGCGTGAAATAGAGGTAATTATCGATTTGCAAAATTGATAATAAAAATTCAAAATCAAACTGAAACTGTAGCTACAACAAAAATAAATTTGAATATTCAATTATAGAAATCGACTTCAATGCAATCAACTACAAATTTGAGTGTGAAATAGATATATATCGATTTACAGATTTGAAAATAAAAAATTGAAATAAAAAATGAAAAACAAAACATAAATTAATCATAAAAGGAAAGTCAACGATACCTTAAAACTCAGATTAAATCACGAAATCGAAGAAGATTAAACTACGTGTGAAATCACTGAAGAGAAATTAAGAAGAGAAAAGAAGATTGATATGCGAAATCGAAGATGAATGATGTGCAAAATCGATGAAGATCGATGTGCAAAATCTAAGAAGATCGTTGTGCAAAATTGTTGAAGCAAAATGGAGAAGGGAGAAAAGAGAAGAAGCTAAATTGCAACAAGTTTGAAAACCCTTGGCTCTGGAAGAGTCTGAACACTATGTTGAATGTGTGTGGGTTAGGTGACTAACCTGATTGTTAAATATTTAACCTTATTATTACATTTTAAAAATTAATAGATGTATTCTAGGGCCGGGTAAATGGTATGGCTATCATGCATCTTAGAGTAATTAATTCTTAACTAAATATGTTCTTCTACAATTTAATTTGAATGGTTTCGTTTGGTTAATAATTTAACGATATAATTAGATCTTAGTAATTTACCATATACAAAACAAATAGTATGAAAATTTAAAATATTGTTTAAATTATACTCAATTATTATATTTTTTATATATAACTTCATGCATATTAAATTGTCATAATTAATAAACTCAAGCAAAGATTATAAAGATCTTTATAATCTAGAGTGCGTTTAGAGCTTATATATACAGATTCCATATATTTTAAGAAATATATACATATATCCTAGCTAAAAATGAATTTTATGGTGAGGAGATTTGTGGTGATACTAATTGTTATGTTAATTAAGACACTTTTGCAATTAGTTGGAGAACAACAATATCATCATGATCCTATAGTTGGGTCGTCTTCTGTGTTGTCTCCTAGGCTTGCTGGTGTACATGTGGATGGACTTAAAAGAGGTATACATCATGTAGACTTAGGTTGTCTGCGCGATTGCGCTAAGGAGTACTGTCTTCATTTGGGCCAACGTAATAATAATGATCGCTTTGATGGACCAATTCCAATTTCTTTAGCTGAATGTTTGGAGGGCTGTATTCTACAGTGCAGTATACAAGGTTCATCTTTCTCTCTTTCTTTAAATTATTATATATAACCCTAATACACGTATATCATATATATATATATATATGACGATGTTATTGCCATACAGAAAATTTTTTATTCCTCTCTATCTCAATAATAGTTATTTCTCAATTTAATTAACTCAACTTGTTCCTTTACTAATTTTGATGCGTGCATGAAAGTGACAAGTACATACACACATGACACACATATGTATATATGATGCTATGGGGAATATCGATCATGCAGGGTGGTTTACAGATGTTCCTTGAAGACTTGAAGTACTGAAACAACACGTACAGCTAGCTAGGTAGCTTTGGCAATTGGCTACCATATATCTTCCAATATTGTGTTTAATTTGCTTCATTTATATCTTCATTGATATATATATATATATAAAAATACAATAGAGTATATATATAGAGGTACTCAGGGGCCTTCTAATGAGAGATCTATCATTTAGCATTAAATGAGGGATCTTTCTGTGAGGCTCACAAGAATCTTTTTGTGTCGATCCGAACCGTTTATTTTTTACAATTCTATTGATAAATCATTATTGTAAAAAATTAGGCAAATAAAAAATCATTTGCTTATCTAAATTTTATTAAACAAATAGACGGTTTCATCAAAATATTTAGTTTGTCTATTTGTTTGATCAAAGTTAGATAGACAAATGATTTTCAATTTAACTGATTTTTTGCAAAAATGATCTATTAATGTAGATGTAAAAAATGAATGATTCAAATTGACACAAAACGATTCGTATAAATCCCACAAAGAAATCCCTCAATAAGAGGCCTCTATACAAGGACTACATACTTAATTAAGAGACGTACGTACACACTGTACATAGACAGCTTCAAGTGGTTTGTGAGGTTTTTCTCAATATATGTAACTTGTTGTTCCGCCCAATAGGGAACTACGTACTGATCAATTCTCTAAAGATCGATTTTGTACAACATTAATTACAAGAAGAAATATTATTTATTCTAAGCTTGTAATCGATCGCTTTTAGTTTAGTAATATTGATTTTCCCAATATTAAAAAAAATGTCATAACTTCGAATCCTCCCTTACCTTAAATAAATAAATAAAAAACAGGCTAGTTAGTGTATGAATTATAAAACATAAAATATTAATTATTCAATTATTCAAAAGTAAAAGAATTCATTACTATATATAATTATAAATAGAGCCATGGACTCCGTGCATATATGGAGTAGAAGATGGACTTCATTCCATCATCCTATCACCTATCACACCATTTTATATGCCAATTTGGTGTCTTTTTCTCTCCACAAATATATTTTTGTATGTAACGGTAACAATACATGGCATGTTAACAGTAATTCGATCTGTATTTAAACCTCTCTTTACATGAGGATAATCACAACTCCGTTGCTTAACAAAATGAAATTAAACTGTACTAGTCCACTCCCATACTTAACAGAGTAAAATTAAACTTTATAAGTTATGATCTCTATGTAAAAACTATATCAAGTTCTGCTAGAATTAATATTGAGTTTGAGGAATAGGATTGAGACTAAATCGAACTCAAGATACCGAGTGCATACATAAATATATATTCTTAACCACTATTACTACATAAGCCCCACGAATAGTACATGCTTTGATTAAAAGAAAAATATTGATGTTTTTAGATGGATTCATTTTTGTTCACCATAGTGAGCATTATCATTATGGTGAATGAGTGACATGTGTCACTGACCATCTTTTTGTGATACGTTTCACCTATCCATTATGGTAGTACGTAATTCTCACTATCATCTTTTAGTAGTGAACAAAAATGGAATCATCTCTAAATTAATTACTAAGTTTTCCTTTCAAAAGAAAAGACTAATTAATATGTTAATCTCCCACGCTCTTGAATGGGTGGATTGATTAATAAAATAATCGATATTACTTACATGCAAATATGCAATTTACCATCTTTTTGGTTCATTGTTAGAGTACGTCATACGCCCTTACCAACGCCAATGAAAATACAAAGTTAATGCAACGCAACCAAATAGACTTATATTTGTGAAAAGTAAGCATTCTAGCTTTGTCACCGTTTTGTTTACCTTAACAAAAAACAAAAGTAAAAAAGACCTTCAAATAAAATATCGTTTAACTAAATTTTCATACTCAATTATATGAATATAAAAATTGTCAATAAAGTACTTTATATGGGGTTGTATTACTTTCAAATCTTTCTTATAAGTAATATGCAAGAGGAGCTAGCTAGGGATCGAGCTAATTAAAACCATATATAAATTTTATGATGAGGAAGTTTGTGATGATAATTATTAATTTAATGTTAATTATGGTTTTGCAAGTTGGAGCACAAGAATATTATCATGATGAAGATCAATATCCTATAAATTCTCCTTCAGCTGCCTCAGCGCCCTCTGATCTGCATTTGCTTCCGATATCGACTCTCTTGTCTCCTCCTCCTGATCCTGATCAGATGGATAGAAGACATGGCAGGTTTCATGTAGACCCAGGTTGTCTGCACAGATGCTCTGACAAAAAGTGTAAATTTCTCAAACTTAATAACGTTGCTCTAGCAATATTAAAGGACTTCTTGTAGTCGAAGGTTAACTCTCTCTCTCTCTCTCTCTCTCTCTCTCTCTCTCTCTCTCTCTCTCTCTCTCTCATATTCACTCCATTATTTATGGAAATTTTATCTATGGAATAATATTATTTCAAATAAATTAACTAACTAATTAACCTAACATTGTTGTGTAGCACTTTGGCGTTGATAATCTCAAAGGGTACGACTAAATTCTTTCTATTTTCGTCATCTTAATTGGTATTGAACTATTAATTGATGATGAATTTATATATGTTCAACAAAGATTCTTGAATTTTTTGGTAGGAAAGTCACATTTTGTGTTTATTTGTGTTCATATTTTCTTTTTTCTTTTTCTTTTTTTAATTAAAGGGCCTCACTTTCATTTTGCATATTGTTAATTATAAATTTCAGGATTGGTCCAATTTCGAGTTATTAACGTTGTGAAACCAGAATAAGAGGAAAGCAAAAGTAAACTTGCTACAACAATTCCAAAGAAATCGAAAGAATATTATGTTTAAGCTAGCTTGTTGTCGTTATACATACAATGTGTTAAATTTGAAACACATGCATCAAATATTTTTAATTATTAATGAATGGGTTTATTAATTACTAATTTACTACACATCATTCCACAAGGTTATAGCTTGTGGTCAAGCTTTTACATGTGGGAAGTGTCATATATATATATATATATAGAGAAGTGCTCTAAAACTAACTAATTAGCAAGTTAATACGAAACTAACCATTCTTTTGGGACCACCACATAACTAATCTCATAATACAAACCATCAATTATTTAGGTTATACTTAATTCAAAGATCATCATTACAAAAAATTAATTAAATCAGAAATTATTTAGTCATCTAATTGAGATCAAATAAATAGACGATCAGTGTTTTCGATAAAAGCATATAAATAGTTGTTGTTATAATCAAATGACTAAATGATTTCCGAATTTGGAGATTTTTTACATGGATGATCTTTGAAATAGGACTTAAAAAATAGACGGTTCGGATTTTGAGATTACATTGTGCGGTGGGCCCAACATGGTGGTTAGCTTTGTATTAACTTACTAACTAGTTAGTTTCAGAACATTCTTATATATATATATATGCAGTTTCAAATTTAACAGAGACAATGACATTTTTTGGATCATATTTCATTTTAATTAGTTTGCTTGGGTTGATCTTTTGTCAAGCCCGGGTGTTTATTATTCCCACACTCCTAGTGGTTTAGACTTTAATTAGAACAACAAATTTCATACTTGGGGTATTTGTAGGACATGACATATATCCATTCGTAAGCCTCAAAGTTCCAATATGTTTTCATTCTCCGCACATTATTCAATTCCATTATAATTATCTCTTTCAATTGATATGGACTCACCTAAGAAACTTATAAAAGACAATCCATTCACTAAATTTATTTTAATAAATTATTAATATTATAATTGTACGTGTTAAATTCAACCATTAAATGAATTTTTCCTCATTTGTCTCTAGTGTTAAATCATCTCTTAAGTAAACTATACTTCGTTCTATAATTAATACACTCTCAAAAGGGTGCTTAATTAATTTGACTAGACTCTGGCATGTGCTAACTCGCATGCCAAGAGTCTTTTTCTATTAAAAATAAATAAGAAATTTATTATAGGAAATCAAAATTTTGTTCAGAAAGAGAGAGAGAGAGAGGGGTTTCTAATTAGTAGGTAGGCAATAACTTTTTAGTTTTTAGTTTTTTTTTTTAAATGATTTTTTTCCATTTTAACCTTTTTAAAAATGAAGGCCAAATGATATACTTTTTGTCTCTACACTTTCATGAAATTTTCACTTTAGTCATATTCTTTTAATTTTGACAATTTCAGTCTTATACTTTTAATACAATAACAATATTTAAGTCCAGATCGTTAACCTCGTTTAAATTGAAGGTGAAAAATCTGGTGTGCTTTGCACTTGAGTGAAATTTCAAACATCTTACTATATCTGAATGCCTATGTAAACCATACGCACTATTCTACTCAATTATTTTGGACAAAATAAGAAATTTTAACATCAAACTGAATATTTTAAATAACGAGTAAGGACTTAAATAGACATCTAGAGAGACTAAATTGTTCGAAATACCAATCATGTGCGAAGCACGTACTTTCACGTCAGATTTTCTGTCAACAATTTAAACGATATTAACTATTTGAACTTAATTGTTATCAACTGGACCAAAATCACCAAAATAAAAGTACAGGACTATAGTGAAAATCTCGTAAAAGTACAGAGACCGAAAATATGATTTGGCATTTTGGCCTTAAATGAACTTTATTATTTTAATGGTTTTATTTAGTAAAGAGCATTTTAGTGTTTATACTAGTATGATCATAAAGTTACCAATTGACTCTCTTATAATTGATTTTTTTCACTTAACAATTTAATTAACTAAGGACATCTTTTTGGGGTTTTGAAAATTTCGCCTAAAAGTGTTATTTGCTTTATATATATGGAAGATTAAAAGGAAAAAATATCGATGTTAAAGCTTACCAAAAATTAAATTAATGGTGTTCACGTTGTTAGAAAATGTTGTGTGTTCGAATCTTGTAATGGCATCTTGAAACTCCGCACACTTCGGGTTGCAAGACATGCCATCTAAAATGAAAAAGACTACGGGCCATGTGTTATTTAAGGTCCAATTCCATAGGACCAATATCAAGCCAACTATGTATTATTTTTGGGCCTTCCCTTAATCTTGCATTATAGATCGAGGTATCATAAGCCCAAATCCAACCCAACCATAACCCTTCTCTCGCTCTCTTCGCTCTCTCTCCTCTCACACACAGAAAAAATCACCATGACCATGGCTTCGAAGCTCCTGAACCAACTTCGAGCTCCGTACATCATCTCTACGAGCCTCCACCGCATTATCAGCACTCGGTTCTCGAACCTTCAGAATGCAACAACTAGGCTCTTCTCAGATGCGCCTTCTCTCTCCGAGCCTCCTTCGTCTCCTTCGATTCCACCGCCTCAAAACCCCCAATCTCCTTCTCCGTCGTCTTTGAACCAGTACGAGCTCGCTAAGTTCGCCGCCATTGCTGAAACCTGGTGAGAGCATGCATTTCCTTTTTAATAAGAAAAATTCAGTTTGTGCAGTTACATGTGATTAGCTGTGACATGATTATGATCTAAGTGAAAGGAATTAAAGCTACTGATTATTATTGTTTTTATTATTAAAAAAAAGGTGGGATTCTGAAGGGCCATTCAAACCGTTGCATTTGATGAATCCTACAAGACTAGCTTTCATTCGCTCCACGCTTTGTCGACATTTCAGGTAAATTTAGTTTCTTTTTGGGGTATATCTGTATGTTCAGTAATAGCACAAATTTGTAGCTGCCAAGTAATTAAGAAAGTAGTTTTCTTTGCTTCTCGAGATTGCTCGTTGAAAATTGAAATGAACGCTTAAGAAATGAAAGCAGATTTCAAACTTGGAAACATTTATCATGACTTAAAAAAGACAAGATTTATAGAGATTTTTTTATAGAGACTTTTGTGGATTCGGGTTATCAGGAGGGATCCCTTATCTGCTCGGCCATTCGAAGGGCTCAAATTTGTTGATGTTGGCTGCGGTGGTGGAATTCTTTCTGAGGTATGCTATCTTCTTCCCCACTCCTCTAAATCACCACTCTATTTTCAAATGAGTTAATTAGGTAATTTGGAAACTGGGTTCAGATTTAATACAACAAGAACCTACTACTTCGTGCTGGTTTGGTTGAACATCCTCTTACACTTGGACTATAGTAGACTCTGTTCTCCATTAAATCATGCACCATCATGTCTTTCCTGACCCCTCACGTTGGCATTTCAGCCTTTAGCTCGAATGGGAGCCACTGTAACGGGAGTAGATGCTGTTGAGAAAAATATCAAGATAGCACGCCTTCATGCTGTACGGCCACTCTTGAACCAATTAACTATAAATATTATTTGTATAAGCATTTCTACATGTGCTTGTATTTTGTTTTCTAAATGTGTGTTAATATGTTCCATTGAATTTTTTTCACTGTCTGCTTGCATTCATATTCTGAAATTCCAGTATTTGCCATTGGACTTTGCTACCAATGTCATTAAGCTGACTTGTTTTGAGTACATTTCTGTTGTTCAAGTGATTTTTTGTATACGTTTGGATATTTCTAAACATTAATCTTTCACAGGATTTGGATCCAGTGACCTCAGCAATTGAATATCATTGCACAACAGCTGGTACATGCTAAACTTGTTGATTTTCTCTGTAGTCAATTCTTGGTTATCTCTGTTCTATTATGCAATCTCTTGCATCTTTTTGAAATGCATGGTTATCCCCCCTTAATGAGCACATTGAGTGTCTCACCTTATGATTGCTGTCATTTAGGAAGTGCTCTTATTTCTTTGTTGAAATCTTTTCTATTTTATAAGGTCAAGTACTTGTTCTTTCTTAACTTGAGGCTTTGTTGCTTTATATATGTGCAGAAAAACTAGTTGAGGAGCAGAGGAATTTTGATGCCGTGCTTTCTTTAGAGGTATCTCTCTCTCTCTCTCTCTCTCTTGTAAATCAATCAATATATATATATTTTTGTTGTTTTTTTTTCCCTGTGGTGTTTTTTAGTATATTCAAACTGTCTTCGATTTTATCCAATTTTTTTGTAACTATTTTCTTATGGAACAATTGTTTGTAAATTGATGATTTTACTTAAGGTAATTGAACACGTAGCAGAACCTGCTGAATTCTGCAAGTCTCTGGGAGCCTTAACTGTTCCTGATGGAGCTACCGTGATTTCAACTATTAACCGTTCTATGAGAGCATATGCTACTGCCATTGTTGCAGCAGAATATCTCCTCCACTGGGTATTATTCATTTACACCTGCTGCAGTTGATCATCTGTTCTTAAATATTTGCCATCTTCATGAACTTGGTCATCTTTCATGGTGTTTTTGTCCTAAATTGTAGGCCTCCATTATCTATGATTGATTATCCGAGTATTGTCAAAAGTTAATTGTTATCGTAAATACTCAACCAAGAGACTTATGATACATAGTTATCTTAAAGACTGCCCATAAAATAAATGAGGTTTTGTTCTAGTTGTTGGTGATCTTCGTATACAGCCTATTCTGGCTAACATGAGATTGATCCATGCAAGCTTGGTGTTTTTAGAGAGAATTATAAAATTAAGGGATATCAAGTGTGTAGCTCTAAAAGATTTCCTGTATGAAGGTGGAACTCTTTCTGTATACTCGAGTGTTCTGCTTTGGAAATAGTTTGATCTGCAAATCTTTACTATAATTCTATTCAGAGAGATTTTTCCCCTGTCGATAACATTTGGACTCAATACAAATTTATTATTTTACAGCTTCCTAAAGGTACACATCAATGGTCGAGTTTTCTTACTCCTGAAGAACTAGTCCTGATCCTGGAGCGTGCTTCTATTTCTGTAAGCTAAATACATTTCATTGCTTTATTGATTTCTGCTACATGCAGAGAGCTATTTTTACGTCTGCACTAGTTAGTAAAGCTTGTTTTCTATTTTATTGGTTTTGTCCAGGTCCAAGAGATGGCTGGGTTTGCGTACAACCCTTTGACAGGAAGATGGTCTCTATCTGATGACGTTGGTGTAAATTTTATCACTTTTGGTACCAAAACAAAAACAGCCAATTTATAAAGCTAATCAAAGTGTGTCCATATTCTCCCTTTTGCTAAATGAAAAATTTTCTTACAGTAATTTATTACTCGGCCTCTTTTTTTCATCATTATTTTCTAATTCTAAATTGATCTGCCTTGACCTAATAAGAAAGAAAATTGCATTAGGTCCCATTGTATGTAGGAGGTAATTATACACAAGCATTATCATATTGAGATAGGATTAGCTTCTGTAAAATCATATGATATCACTTCCATGATTCGGCTTGCGATTTAGATGAAATCTTTGCATTTTGGTTCAAAAGGAGACCTAAATCTAGAGAAGGGGAGCGAGAATTAAACTCTTGCAATGAGTGTGAAAACCAAATGTACTTTTCAAAAGCTAAAATATGATAAATATCTCTGTTTTTTTCTCTGTTTTCTTGACCGGTAAAAAACAAACAAAAGTGGGTACTGTTTTTTAAATGAAACAAAAGTGGTACTGTTCATCCACCTTTGTGTAAATGCTCTTGGTAATTATGCTCATAATAGAAAACTGTGAAGCCATTAAAATCCTTTGGAAAAATAATAATGATCCAGAGGTTTCTAAGATAATTTAGTTCAAGTTAATAAAACATTTCTTAAATTTCCCACGTTAGACTCTCCCCAGAATTTTCCAATTAACCAAACAAATTTCTTGGAAAGCGAAAGCGTCAAAGCAGTAATACGTAATCATATTATCCAGTTCAATACAGTTATATAGGCAGATCCATTGAGCTTCCCGAGATAAACAGATTGCCGCGTCAATGTGGGACCCACTTCTTATACTTCGCGCTACAGCGCGCGCTAGAATGAGACACGTTGACTTCTCACCATCACCGTTCAAACAAATGACATAACCATCACAGCAACCATGAGGCTATCAACGCCGTCCGTTTCAGATGCAAGTGAATGATGAAGACTACACTATTTATTTGCCGCATCTGAGGGTAGTTTGCACGCTTCTCCGACCGCATATTCCAATTTGTTTGTAATGAGAAATAATGCTTTTATTTATCACTATGCACCAAAAAGAAATATCTATTACAATTTACAGAGATGATAAAATATCTATATTTGAGTTATCCAATTGCTTCGCTTTTCCCCTCGAGTAATAATTAGCAAACCCATTTCAATAATTCAGACAAAGAACCAGTTTGCCCTTTATCACTCAACTCACTAATAAAAAAGCTCCAAAAAATATGGTTAGGTTTTTTGTTCACACTCCTTGTCGAGTTTTACTAAAGTTTTTAAAGGTTTTAAATTTTAATGTGTCAATTTTGCTCTGTATAATTTTATAATAATTATAAGAGAAACTTAGAGTTCAATTTATTTTATGAATATTTTTTAAATCAACACTGGTAGTGATTTAGAATTTTTAATTAAGTTCTTTTATTTTTATTTTTTGACGGTTCTGCTCAAAATTTCAGAGTTAAAACTTAACATGCACTTTTTACAAAGTCCACTCTATACTCTTGAAGGAAAAATATCATTCAAATCAGGAACAGACTTTATTATTTTTATAAATTAAAATAACTTTATTATGAATTAAATTTTTTTTTTTTATAAATTTTAAAACACCTTCGGCTTTATCTAAAAATTATTTTTTTAAATAATTTAAACCTAATTATTTCTTATAATTTAAAAATATATTTTTAATTTGATCGACGAAAACATTATTAAAAGAAAAGCGTGTAGTGGTTTAAAAGAAAAAAGAAAGGAACTCAAAAGCTTGACGAAAAAAATCTGGAAATTTGGTTATTAATTATTTTTTGTCAAGAATTAATAACTATTTTTTAAAAAAATTGTAAAATAAGTTAAATAACATACAAGTATACAAGTATACAACTGATAAAATAACAAATAAACTTTCTGAAATTAGAAGCAAGAAGTAGAAACATCTCCTCTCTTTTTAAGCTCTACAAGTTCCACCCGCTCCTGTAGTCTTCTCTGTTATTGCTCATCTCTTTCTCTCCAACAATTCATTGATCAAAATCTGAAATCCATCACAGAGAACAAAAAATGTCAAGGGTCACAGAATTGCCGATATCAGCACGTGGCCGCTTGGCCGTGCTTTCAGCTCACCTAGCCGCTGCAACCATTGAGCCTTTTGAGCTCGAACCCACTCTCCATCCACACTGCGTCTCGGCTCAGACCACAGTCTCACCGCCCGGGAACCTCAGGGGCTCTTTGACCATCGTCGACGAGAGGACTGGTAAGAGGTATCAGGTCCAGGTCTCTGAAGAAGGAACCGTCAAAGCCACTGATCTCAAAAAGGTACTCATCTTTTTCAGGTTTTCAGTCAATTTGCTAATCTGGGTTTGGTTTCTTTTATCGTCTTCTCATCTGGGTATTGAACTTTCCTAAATTCTGTTGTTTGCTGATACATTATCTTTTTGGTTGCTCTGAAATTCCAATAAATGCAAAGAAAGTGAAATTTTTTCCATTGCCTTATTATTTTTCTGGCGAAATTCGATTAGCTTAAAGGAAAAAGATTGGTTCTTGTGAATATACAGATAACAACAGGAAATAATGACAAGGGGCTGAAGCTATATGATCCAGGCTATCTTAACACCGCTCCTGTTCGATCCTCGATTTGTTACATCGATGGGGATGAGGGGATTCTTAGATATAGAGGCTACCCAATTGAGGAATTGGCTGAGAGTAGTACCTTTTTGGAAGTGGCCTATCTCTTGAGTATGTCTTCTTTCTAATAACTAATAATGTTGTGAATGGTTGTTTATCATAGTTATACATGTATCTTGAGAGAGAATTGTAACTCTTGTTTCATGATGTGATTTGTCTTTGTCATATATTCAGTTTCAGTTTCTCTTTTTAAATAAATTGTTCTCTTATTACCTTTTTTCCATCAGTGTATGGGAATTTGCCTTCTGAAAGTCAATTGGCAGACTGGGAATTTGCTGTTTCCCAGCATTCAGCTGTACCACAGGGAATTTTGGTACGCTTTTCTTTCTTTTATTCTTGTATAAATCCAAAGACTATCTCTTGCATCACAATATTGAATTTTTATACGTCAGGATTTTTAATGTATGTGTTCTATGATTCTATCAATCATGGAATCATGCATAAAATTAATTTTGTACGCAAAAAACATACATATTGTTTAACTAATGGAGGTTTTCTGCCTGGCATAAAAGCTTTTATATTTTAAAGTCAAAATACATTTATAATCTGCAGGACAATAATGTAATACTTATGATGAACTTAAATTTTTTTATTGTTAATTTGAGCCTTCTTATTTCTGAAACAATAGTGTCTTTTGTTTTGTAGGACATTATACAGGCAATACCTCATGATGCACATCCAATGGGTGTACTTGTTAGTGCGATGAGTGCTCTTTCCGTTTTTCATCCTGATGCTAATCCTGCTCTCAGAGTAAGTTGTTAGTTTATTCTTATTGTCTCTGTGCACAACATGCATTTTGTGAGTGGGCGTGATATGTATTACATGATATAGCATGTTGCAGGCATCAGGTGACATTTTGAAGTTTAAGTTGCAGCATTTAGCCTTCTTAAATTTAGAGGAAAGCTACTTCTCATCAAAAGAGGGGGAGGGGGGAGACAGATGATGTTTCTTTTGCATGCATTTGAGTGAGAGTCTTTGTTACTAGAGGCATCCATTGTTTGAGGCATTCTGTCATATCTGATCATATATTTTATGTTAACATAGGGGCAAGACCTTTACAAGTCGAAGCAAGTGAGAGACAAGCAAATAGCACGCATCCTTGGGAAGGTTTGTTTGAGTTTGATTTTTGTTCTTTATTTGGACTTTGCCTTAGAAAATCTGGTTTGATCATAATCTATGCTGCCATGCTTTAGTTTGTTGAACTTATGTAGCCTTGTAGAACTAAATTTTTTAGGCATTCTTCTAGTCTCTATCGTTTATTTGGAATCTGTCATTTAAATTGATATTTATTGATTTTTTATTTTCAGGCACCTACCATTGCAGCAGCAGCATATTTGAGATTGGCGGGAAGGCCTGCAGTTCTCCCTTCTAACAGTCTTTCTTATGCAGAGAACTTCTTATACATGCTAGATTCCCTGTATGTTCTACCAGAATTCCTTCTCTGCATTATTCTGCATAACCTTAGAAATAATCATTGTGTATCTTTTTGCCCACTTTCCTGATGTTGTTTTTAACTGTGCTATAGAGTAGAAGCACATTAGGCCTGCCTTTTTTTTTTAAACTGTGCTATATGAAATTTGGGTCCCCTTCTAATCCAATTATGAATTTCTTTTTATAAACCTGCAGAGGCAATAGATCTTATCAACCCAATCCTCGACTGGCTCGAGTGATAGACGTTCTCTTCATACTGCATGCAGAACATGAGATGAATTGCTCAACAGCTGCTGCCCGGCATCTGGCATCAAGGTAGGCATCTTAGGACTTGAATGAAAACGTTCCAATGACCCTTTATAACACACCTGACTTGGTATTTGCAGTGGTGTGGATGTTTACACTGCTCTTGCTGGAGCTGTGGGAGCTCTTTATGGCCCCCTTCATGGTGGAGCTAATGAGGTATTTGCAATAGTGCAATTTCATTTTGTAAGAAGTGGTACTAGAGTTTATTGCATTATGCACAGCAGTGGAAGATTATTTTTATGTTGAACTTATATAAAACCTGCCTTGATTATTGCAGGCTGTGCTTAAGATGCTAAGCGAGATTGGAACTGTTGATAAAATTCCTGAGTTCATTGAGGGTGTGAAGAACAGGTATTTATCTTACATGTAGGAGTTCACTAACTGGTGAAGCGGCCTCATTGTAACAACTTTTTATCAAAATGTATTTTCCTATTCTCCCTTCAGGAAGCGAAAGATGTCAGGTTTTGGACATCGCGTGTACAAAAACTATGATCCCAGAGCAAAGGTCGTAAGGAAACTGGCAGATGAAGTATTTTCCATTGTTGGAAGGGATCCTCTGATAGAGGTGTATTTCTGATCTCCATATTAAATGCACCCCCTTCCCCGGAAATAAAAATAAAAATCTTATGTGATTTGCAAGTATCATTCTGGATTTTAGTGAATAAACAAAACCTAAATTTGTTGCAATTCTTAAGTCAACTACATTTATCTTATGTCATTTGCAGGTAGCTGTTGCTTTGGAAAAAGCTGCACTGTCTGATGAGTATTTTGTTAAGAGAAAGCTTTATCCAAATGTTGATTTCTACTCTGGGTTAATATATAGGTACTTGTAATTACATTTCTTCGGACTTAAGGTCTTGTGAACTTGTAACTGATATGAAAGTATCAACTCGTGTTATACTCAGGGCAATGGGATTTCCAACAGAGTTCTTCCCGGTTTTGTTCGCAATCCCTCGAATGGCTGGCTACTTGGCACACTGGCGAGAATCCCTGGATGATCCTGATACCAAGATAATGAGACCCCAACAGGTTAGTTCCTTTTACAGGATTTTGGTTGTATGGAGAAAGTTGTATTTCTATTATATTGAGTAATATATAAACTAAATGCTCTAAAATTTTACCATATTGAGTAAAGTGAAGGTCTTTTGCATCTCTTGTAAATTTCTAAATCGTACCGTCATTAGATGTGTGCTGATGTCCACATTTTTATCTCTCTACTGAGGGTTTAAGAGCAGTTTCAACTGTGTGTTAAGGCTACGAGAATATCTTTAACTCCAAAACCTTTTTTGTTTGGGCCGGTTCTGGAATTAATCGCAAGTGCTTGTCATTAGATGCTGCTATTCAGTAATCTGCTAGTTTTGCTAATCTTTGTGATTATGCAGGTATACACTGGAAACTGGCTGCGGCACTACATGTCACTGAAAGAACGAATAGTAACGAATGATGCAGACAAGCTTTCTCAGGTTTCTGTTTCAAATGCCTCTAGGCGTCGGCTCGCTGGATCTGGAGTTTAGTCCTGATTCATGTATCATATCATAGGAAATGAAAATAAATTTCATGGTAAACTATGGGGAGAAAGAAGCATCTTTGTCCTGCGATTTGGGGTCTATTTATGTATTCTGGAAATTTCCTGTGACTGCCATTTGGTTTTAATTTTAGTTCTGCTGCTATTAGATTATTTGTTTTTGGCCTCTTATGCTGTTATTAGCTTAGTTGTATTTATAGTTATGTCTTGATGTCTTATGAGTATGACAAATATTTTGCCATTTTGTGTTTGTGTGTGAGTGCGAGTGGTAGAGACTAGAGACGTGGAGTTATTTTCTTAGTAAATGCATCTGTGCAAGCGAAAATTCATATGCAACAGGACATGCATGTGTTTGTATTTGGTTTCTTCTTTAAAGACAATTATCGTCATGAAAACATAAAACAATGCAAAAAGACCTGCAAGCGAATGAGTTTTTAGATAGGTTTTAGAAAACAAGCTTGAAAACCGAAGTTTAATATTTTCAGAATCTGTATATAATTTAATTACAATTTTTAAATTCATAAATTCAAATGAGAGAGATCATACACAAAATAGGTTAACTTGCGATGTAATATGCTACCATTACTCAGTTAGACTGTTAGAGTAGTGTCATTGAATATGAACAAAAAAAAATCACTTAAAATGAACCGGAAAGAAAGAGAGAACCACTTGCATAAACCGAAGACGTCAATTTTTTTAGCAATGCGAAGTGAAAGGGGTTTTTAATATTTTTGGGTTTAACTTTAAATTATTATCTTTGTAAAAGAATAAAATAAAAAATGGAAAGAAAACAAAACCGAACCTTATCAGATCTGTAAATCATGTTGAAACTAATACAAACACTCAACATATTATTATTATTATTATTATTTTCTTGGACTGAACATATAATCAAAATATTTATAAAAAAATAGTCTATTTTTATTTACTTTCTTTTTTCTGTTATTACAAATTTACAAGACAGTGAGACAGTCCCTAATTAAAGCGGGAGGACCTACCCACTAGCGGGTACTTGTTTGTCACATTAAAACCGGATAAATTGGAATCGGACCTCATTTTTGACCCGAATCCGACAGACACCCAAAATCTGAAAATCGAGTGAGTATCAGAGAAGTTTCGCAGCAACAGATCAAACCCGTCAATTATATTCCTTCAGATTTAACTGCCCGACGATCTTTCTAACTCACCGGCGGCGAATTTCCGGTCCGGAGAGGTCTTTTACTCATAAGCTGAAGCCGATCACAGCAGGTGATGCCTCTCTCACTCTCTCCCAATTTTCGATCTTTAGGCAAATTCTTTGTTTTCTTTCGTTTGCTTGTTTTGGCTCTGATTTGGATCGAGAATTTCGGTTCTGAATCCAGTGTTATGTATGTGAAGGGACTGAATGTGTTATTTTGTTTGCTTGCTGAGAAAATTATGGAAAATGAAATTTGGGGATTGTAAAAACGCAAAATTGAATCTGTTCTCAATTATTATCATCTGGGTACGTAGACTTACATATCAGGGGATTTAAATTAATCATAAAGATGAGAGCTTTTGGTAACATGAACTGACCCACAATGTTGTGTTGGGCATATTTGATCATAAAGATTAGCTTTTGGTAAGGGATCATATAGATTAGCTTTAGAGGGTAAAATCTGCCTAGAATTCAAGTTGGATTGGAAAACAAGCCCTGAGAGGCTAAGCACAGCCCCCTTTCAGCATCCCTCATTCACTCCAACCCTTCTCTTCTCTCTCCATTTTTATTCCTTTCTCAGACTTTCACTTGTCACTCTGCAAAATTCTACCACACTTATTGAGCTCATTGCAGTTTCAGTTAAGCTAATAGGTATGTTCCTCAGCGTATATCTATGTAATTTTCACTTTGAGTGTTTCTATTTTTCAAACTTCTTCGGCCTATTTGTTTCTCTGTATTGCCTCTAGTTTTTATTATTGCTTGTTTTAGAAGTTTTAGCGTTAGAGCATTGGCTCTGTCTAAGCAAGAAAATCATCAAATTTTCTTGGGAAAAAGATAAGATTTTTTATATTACTCCTTGACCTTTTTGCTTTCTTTGTATTATTTCACATTTGTTGGCTGTGAGAAGCTGGATTTCTCTCCAGGAGTGATCTTGAAAATTTAAACACTGGTTTTGTTCAAAGATTTCACATTTTGATTTTGTTTAAATGACTGGTTTGGTTTTGATGGTTGAAAAGTTCCACTTTTTTTTGTTAGGTATTTGAAGCTTTTTCTTTTCCTCAGAAATTTGTTATTGCTCTAGTTTGTTTGTCCTTTCAGGTTAGATTTTTTTTTTTTGTGGATTTATTCTTAGGATTTGTTTCTATTTTAATATATTAGATTCCTACTAGGATTATGGGTAACACTGTAAGTGTTTGAAAAAACTAAGATTGGAAAAAATTGTATTTAGTGATTTTGTATTAAATTTATTGGAGGAAGATTGGACATGTAGGTATAGAAGAAAATGAAGAAAGTTTAGAAAGTTTTGGGCAATGCCTATCAAAACAAGTCCGGGTCAATAAGAAGATGCATATCATTTGAAGGTTACTATGGAATAGATCGGTTGTATTATCTTAGTAGAATGTCACAGAGGCTCTTTTTCTTTTTTTGTTGGAGAAGTTTCACTTCATTATTTATGATGGTAAATTGGTAAGTTGATTTTTTTCTTTTTTAAGTAAAAAGATTTGTGTTGCTGTTGTTAGTTCCATCCTTTAGGCGTAGAAATTTTGGTTATATTTTTATTGCATCTCTGTGCATTTTGGCTATGCACTTATTGAATTTATTGTTTCTCTAAATACTAATCCTGACATGTATATTCATTTTGGCCTAGATCTTCGAAAACATGTCCGGCCAAAGCCAGCGCTTGACTGTAGTTCCTACTGTTACAATGCTTGGAGCTATGAAAGCTCGACTTGTTGGTGCAACAAGAGGTCATGCTCTCCTCAAGAAGAAGAGTGATGCTTTAACCGTGCAGTTCCGTCAGATTCTTAAAAATATTGTCTCAACCAAAGAATCGATGGGAGAGATTATGAAAACCTCCTCCTTTGCCCTTACTGAAGCCAAGTATGTTGCTGGTGACAACATTAAGCACATTGTTCTCGAGAATGTTCAAAATGCCTCTATTAAAGTTCGATCAAAGCAAGAGAATATTGCTGGTGTAAAGCTCCCAAAGTTTGAATATTTTACGGAAGGTGAGACCAAGAATGACCTCACTGGATTGGCCAGAGGTGGACAACAGGTCCAACTTTGTCGTGCTGCATATGTGAAAGCAATTGAGGTTCTTGTGGAGCTTGCTTCACTTCAAACATCGTTTTTAACCCTTGATGAAGCAATCAAGACCACAAACCGTCGTGTCAATGCTCTAGAGAATGTTGTGAAGCCTAGGTTGGAGAATACAATAAGTTATATCAAGGGGGAATTGGATGAGCTGGAAAGGGAGGATTTCTTCAGGTTAAAGAAGATACAGGGTTATAAGAAGAGGGAAGTTGAGAGACAGATGGCAGCTGCTAAGAATTATGCCGAAGGGCAGGTTGCAGAAAACTTATCTTTGAAGAAGGGAATTTCACTAAATTCAGCTCAGAACATGTTGTCTGCAGGTGTGGGAAAGGATGAGGATATAATTTTCTGATTGGGAGGCTAGTTTTATATGTTCGTTCTTAGGATGTGTGGTTCTGGCTGTGCTTCTTGTTCTGCTATTTTTTCTAGCTGGACGGTCTTATGTTCTGAATAAAAGCTCCACCCCCTCCATGTATGCTTCTATTTATTGTGAATTATTTGTGACAAAACTTGCATCAGTTCAAGGTTTTGAAGTATTTGTTGTCTAGAAGGTCTTTTGGTTTATTGTAATTACTACAATATAGTTATTCGAGTCCCTTCTCTTTTTTTGATCATGTATTCAAATCACTTCTCAATGCACTTCTGTTGTTATTGAGTCCGTTTCACAATGTGTGAGATACCTTGATGTCGTTGATTTCAACCAAGATTGAAGGGATCACCAAATAATGTTTCGGCCACAAAATTCGCCTCCCTTAAATGCAGTAACATTATTGGAATGCTTAAGGTTTGAGTTTGATTGTATGCTATAGTTATAATGTCGAGAAAGTTTGCCAATAGGGTGGTGACCAATTCGACCCAAGAAATTCAAATAAGGACGAAATGAACCCCTATGCTGTATCTCCATCTTATACTATCAGGTGGTCTTTGAGCTGTTAATATATAAAAAGCTCGATACGAAAATGCAGGACAATACTCTGAAACTTGTAAGGGGAAAATGAAGATAAAACAATCAAATAACAAATTTTATATGTTAGTGGTGTGAAATCATACTACAAAAGGAAGATGGCCGAAAGATAAAGAAAGAAATGAACAAAAATGATCTTTATTGGTACAAGCAAAAGTGAAGTCAACTGAAATTGGGTAGGGCAAGTAGTTGAAGCCGCCAAGATTGTTAAGAAATGGAGCCAATGCTTCAAGAGATGATGGTGTTGCAGAGCCTGAGCATTCCATCTGACACTGCTCTCTTCACAGAGGCACCAATATTTAGAAAGGATACTTCTGCTTGAATGTCCTCTCTACGGGCCTGGTAGGTTTAGAAGTTGAACTCGAATCCGTCCCAGAAACCCCACCTGGCTTCTTCATGGGAGGGGCACTGTATAACACAAGGTAGATATAGTGAGAGCTAGAAATGTGTCACAATGTCTATACGTAGGTTTGTTAAATGCATAAATCGAACAACTGAGAATTTTTACCTGTAATTCCTCTGGAGTGCATTTCTCTTCATAGCTGCAAGATTTCTCACCTCATTACTGCTCAAACGATAGAGGGGGAAAAAGGGTCAATATCTTGAAATTCTATCTTAACAACAATAACTTGAGAAAAATCACTCGTGGCCCATGTCGGTACCCAAGATCATTGAAAATAAGGCTCCAAGATAATTATAAAAACATTTTGATGATTCACAAAATAAAATATACAAAAATTGGAACAAGAAAATAAATCTCAAACTGGAGGGAAAAATATCTGTTCACAAGCCAAAGGGGCATACTACACCATGCATCATTCTACAAAATAATATTACCTTTTAAGAAAGTCTATCTTTGATTTCTTCATCAAGTTGCTCTTTGAGTTCCCAAGGTTGTAGCCAGGGCCGTTGCCTACAAAGAATTATCAGAAATACAACAAGAAAACACATTTATTGTGCACCCTATTTATTGTAATAGTCTTTGCAGGACTGTGCGTATGAAATACAAGAGATCCAACTATAAGAACAAAACAATTACCAAAGCTTCTTTTATTTTTTGGTGGTGGAACCTTTGTGCAAATACGAACTTGTCGACTTTGTTTTCCTACAAAATTTCAATAGTTGGTTACTACTTTAATCATGTACAAATTAATACGTTATTTCTTTCTTTGCTAGGACATGCTGAGAAAACATACGAGCATCTTCTTTTTGATAAAGACTCTTCAACCGGTCAGCTGCTTCATTTTCAGCCTCATCCACTTCCTTCAATTTTGCCTGCAAGTAATCACCCAGTTAAATTCTTTATCCTTAGCTAGAAGCATAAATCATATCTAGAAATGCTGTATCTCAAGTAACCAAAACCGATCTATACATTAAAAAAATGACATTTGACTATGGACACTTAGAGAAACATATTTGGTTGGACAGAATGAAACACCCACCTCGTACAATTGAATCCATCTGAATGAGACTTTCTTTTTCCTCATCCTTTCGATCACCATATTAGTCCTCTCAGTACCAAACTCCTTTTCGTAGAATTTCTTCCACAACTTATCAGTTACTGGACTCAAATCTCTACCCTACACGAATTAATCAAAGAACATCTCAGAACTTAAGCTAAAACATAACAAAACATTTGAATAAAAAACAATGTGGACTAACTTACTTTTGTACTCTTCTCAACATGCCTCAACTGGTCGATCGTACAATGTGGTAGAATTCGCTCAAGAAGATAGAAATCCGTTTCACCAACATCCCCTAGGCGCCTTAAATTATCTATTGCCGTATTAACGCACAGATCAACCAAAGATGGAGTTATTCCCTTCCCTTTCATTCTTCTATATTCCTCATCCATGTTACTTGATCACTTCTTATCTGAAAAATGTAAAAACAGAACTCAACTAAACTGAATTCAACAAATAAGTCGGCACGATTTAATTGTCAGGCACATATGAGGCTCAAAATCTTGAAAATTAATTTACCCAACACAAAAATATCTTGGAAATTTAGGTGAGCTCAGTTTACTCTGTCCTAAAAAATTTTCTTTCGACCCATTATGACAAGATATAGAATTTAGTATTCACCAGTGTTTGCATCCTAAGAAAACTGAGAAAAAGAAAATAGAAAAATTAAATATAAAAAACTCATATAACTTTGAACACTAATTTGATTGTGCTGAACACGTAAATCCCTCAGTTTTCTCAGCAACCAATCAACAACCAACAAAAAAAAAATCCATAAATTAAAAGAAAAACTCAACAAATTCAGCTCAGGTCCACCTTTCGCTATTAATCTCACAAAAAAAAAATCCAAAAAATGAATCGTGAATCCACAGAACTCAGATTCATCAACGTAAATCCTTAATTCAATCCAACATATCCAATTACAAATTATAGATAAAAATGTATAAAGCTCGAATCTTGGGGACCGAAAAAGAGAAAAACAAAAAACAAAAAACTGGAATCAAGCTTTTGGGGGAACTTACCGAGTGATCGGAGACGGGAAGTAATCGCTTGACAGAGGTCAATCGATGGTTCTATTTTAATTGATTAAAAATATTTTTCGTTTTTCGTTGTTTTTTTGTTGTTGCTAATATGCACCGGGATTGTTGGTATGGAAGATGTCTGCTTCCCTCTTTTGCGTTTGGTCCTAGGAATCCTTGTCAGAGGTGACTTATGCTAACGTGCGCTGGGCGTGCCAAGTTCATCTGGCGGGATATTAACTAACCACCATGTCATTAATCATTATTATCTTACCATTTACAGCCGTAAGTAACTAAGAAACTTTTACCCGTGTACCATATCTGTACTCATTTTCACTTTGTGTGTTTTTTTTAGGTCTTTTTGATTTTAGGGAACAAATTACAATGTTTTTTTATTTTAACTATTAAAATATTTATGTCATTTTACTTTAAATGTTAAATTTCAGTTTAAGTTTAGGTACTAACTTTAAAAAATATAGTTATATTAGACTATGATTGTCTAACAGTCATAACTTTTTTATTGATTTGTTATTTTTTCAATATTTGCTAGGCTTAAATTTTAATGTTTAGTCTCTGAGTTATAGGATTTCATTCCCAAGCTTAAATCAAAAGTATTAAATTCTTATAAATTTCTTCGACAATCACAACTGTATATCAAATCGATTTATGACCTAATCCAAAATGTTTTGCTCTAGGTTAGTACCTAAATTAAAAAAAAAAATTAGTCTTACTGTTTTGCTGAAAAACTTTGAATATTTAGTATTTAATCATAATTTTTTACTTTTTCTTTTCTTAAAGAACAAATTTTAAAAAATATAATATGTCGTTCTTTAGTCCATTATTGTAAAGACATGATTAATGAGATTTTTATCAATGGTTATTGATATTTTTGCTGTTATGAACTTATGTACATATATCAAATAGAAGTATGATGGGGAATTTTGTTGAAAGTAAAAAGAAACAGAAAATTCTTTAATGCAATTTAATTTGAATAAAATAAGTGAAAAAATATTATAGGTCAACGAACATTTTAGTAATTTATTAAATTGAAGCTCAAAAAAGGGGCATTTCAAATGTACAAAATAATGGTAGCATCTAAAGAATATGCCCAATTTCATTCTAGAATACTGAATAATATTTGGCCAACTATGCATTAAAGTGACTGGTTAGGGAGAATTCTCAAGTGCTTTGTGTTAACACTTTACACACAAACATAATATATTTGTTTTCTTTAGGAAACTTGGTCATATAGATAATTGATTGGGAGAAGACACAAGCTTTGGACAGAATAGCTGGTGAGTTATAAAGTTGATTCAATCAATTTATATGTTCCAGGCCATCAATAGCCCATGAGACAATGTTTCATTGATCTAAAGCACCTTCTCATGTTAGCATTGGAAAAAATTTCAACTTGTAATCTGATTGGTTCAACCTGACTTTTACAGGGAAGCTCAAGTCTGGCTAACTAATTCTAAATAATTGATTGCATATTTCAAAACCCATTTTCAGATGAGCACATCAACCATCAATTCTGGTAGCTAGCATGCAATGTCATCTGATACCAATGGAGGAACAAATGTGGAATTCTGAAGAGTCTGCTCAAAAATGTGAGCCACTTTAAGCATTTTTCCCTGCAAAATAGATGGAAAAATTGTAACATCAAGTCTGCAATTTCATAAATTTCGCTTAATTCAGTGGCTTCCCAATCAGTGTTTAATTTAATTTGTAAATGTGGCAAGTTCTCACTCATTTTCCCTAAATAGATACCAGAAATACAAGGTCAGGTTGAGTAGTAATTGCCAATACAAAGTAACATGCTGCAATGTAGCAGGTGAAAAGGCAGTACCTCGTCAAATGCTGCACCAATCATTTGAAGACCAACAGGAAGGCCTGCAGACCCCCCTTCAACAAATCCACATGGCAAAACTAATGCAGGTAGACCTGCCAAGTTAACATTGACCTGCATAAAGAATTAAGTGGAAGCAGTTTAGAGTCATTTAGTCATCTTACTAGCCGAAACTACATGACAGGCAATAAAGAGTTGCAAATGAGAACAAACACCCACGCTATATAGAGCATAACAATCAAGAGTCAGAATGTATGTCAGTGAATTCCCCAAAATGAGATCTGGGAAACTGGGACAACTTTAAGCCTCTTACTAGAATAAGTGAATTACATTACTCTAGAAATGAGGATGTGAAGTTTAACTATCTACTCTTTGTTGAAAGACAACAAAAATTGAGACACAATGGAAATTGATCATAAACAAGGGAACATCCCAGAATCGGTTCAAGTGTATATGTTCAAACTGCAAGTATTAACTGCAATCAAATATACATGAACATACTAGCAAGACATGGTTGACACTAGGAGCAACAGTAATCAAACTTGTGAAAAGAATTGAAGGCATCTATTCTCCCCCACACCCAAACCCTAGCCAAAAAATTGCTTTGAAACAAGAAATTTGAACAGTCCTGCAGAAAATTAAAATTTGTGGTACTCAGAGAAAGTGCTCACAGTCATTATGTCCCCTGCATACATTGCTAATGGATCGTTTTTCTTTTCACCTGGAAAGATACAAGCAAATGGTTTATTTGCAGAAAAACATGTAATTTAACACAAAATAGAAAAAACATACATGTATGGGTAACCAGCCTACCAATCTTATAAGCAGCTGATGGAGCAGCAGGTGAAATTAGGATGTCATGTTCATCCAGCGCTGCCTTGAAACTTTTCTGAATAACAGTCCTCACCTAAAGCACGATAACAATCATTAATTCCTTCTTGAACACCAAAAAGCCATAGAATTACAAATCTGAGAGCATAACCATCATAGTGAAGTAACCATGAATGAGCTACTATAGTGAGTTTGTATGATATGTTTATAAATAAAGTCCAGAAACCACTGTAGCACTGGTAAACTACCCCAAGTAATCATTAATGAATAGAATTTGAGGATACAAGATCATTGTCAGGTGAATCCAGAGATAAATGATTCCCCATGAGTTTCCATTTGCTTTTTGGAATGCTAAGGAATTCAGACACTAATATAGGATGACTCCTGAACCAAAAATCTAATTTTTTGGTTAGGACTACAACTAATTTTGAAAATGAAAATATTTAGCACGATCATCACGGTACCTGCTGGGCGCGCTTATAATATGCATCATAATAACCAGCTGAAAGGGCATATGTTCCCGTCAGAATTCTCCGTTTGACCTGCAAAAACATAACCATTAAAATTAAGTCACTAACTGGTATAAGTCTAATTTGAACTTCCGTGTTTTAAGTCAAGGCTATAACTAGACCAGGAGCGGTGTAATGATGCTTTGGTTATAGAAACTTCAAAACCCAAGAGAATATGGAAGAACAGTGTTGACTAGCCATCTATATATAGATTACCTCAGAACCAAATCCCTTGGCTCGGGAATCCATGTATAAAGAGTTCAGCTCATCAGCAACAACTTGATTTCCATACCTGGATGTTGACAAAAAAAAAAAAATATCATGAAGGGTAAGAATATCCATAATGCTAATGTAGCATGCAAAGAGGGAGTTTTGAGAATATGTTTAACAATTCTTCTCTGCACATTACCTGACACCATCATAACGTGATAAGTTTGAAGATGACTCAGATGAAGCAAGGATGTAGTAGGCTGGCAACCCAAGTGAGAAAGACGGCAATGAGACCTGCAAGTTAATGGTTGAAGAAGATTTTAATCAAGAAACAAGAAGGGGTGTACATGAAATTTTGGGGAAGAAACAGAGTAGTACAAGCAGTTAAAAGTAGTAAGGGAAGTTTATAATAGAAGAAAGTCGACCTCTGTTACAGAGCAACCTAATTCTTCAAGATGCAAAGCAGCAGTACGGATTGCAGAAGATACTCCAGTATCAACACCATCATCGAGAGTTTCACGGATCAAACCAATTCTCAATCCTTTTAGAGGTTTAGATTCTAGCAAACTAATGGAAAGAAATTGAGACGCAAAGTCGGGAACCTCCTGAAAGAGAAAGATCACATTCAGGTTAAGATGTTTAATAAAAATTGCAAAGTTCACATTCATGATGCCTAATGACAAGATAAGATACCCAATACAAATAAGATCAGACTTATAAGATTTTCTTACACGCTTGCTGCTAGTGGCATCAAGTCTATCATGACCAGAGATTGCATGAAGAAGAATCCCAGTATCAGCAACAGAAGTACCAAAGCAGCCAATGACATCAAGCGATGAGGCATATGCCATAAGTCCAAATCTTGAGACACGCCCATATGTGGGCTTCAGCCCAACAACACCACAAAACGATGCTGGCTGCCTCACACTTCCACCAGTATCACTTCCCAAGGACACCATACACTGCCTAGCAGACACAGCTGCAGCTGAGCCTCCAGACGACCCTCCCGGCACCCGAGATATATCCCATGGATTTGCAGTCACCTAATGAATGAACAGATGCACCACCTGAGTAAACCAACCCCAGTTACCAGTGGCCAACATAAAGAAACGAACTTCCACAACCTCACTCTCTTTGAGTCTTACCAAAAAACAAACTTTTTCAATGCCCACAAGAACAAGGGTAGCTCCCATTTCAAATTTCCATGAAACACTAAAATTAACCTCTTTAATATTCAACTAAAAAGTTCAATTTTTTTTACGAATTTCTTTTGAATTCAATAACACGAATAAAAATACACAGAACCCACAAAGTACATTCACAAAACAAAGGAAACCCAGAAGAGCAAAACCTGAAAGGCAGAGGCTTCAGTGGTGCTACCCATGCCAAACTCATCCAAATTGGTCTTGCCCACCACAATCCCACCAAGCTCCTTGATCTTCTTCACTGCAGTGGCATCATACGGCGGCGTATAGCCCTCTAGAACACGCGACCCAGCCGTGGAGGGCATCTCAGCCGTACAGATGTTGTCTTTGACAGCTACAAGGACCCCAGCAAGGGGACCCAGGTCCTCATTCCTCTGAATCTTCTCGTCCAGCTGGCGGGCTTGGGCTAGGACGTCGTCGGGGACGTGGAGGAAGGAGCGGAGGTGGGGCTCGGTGCGGCGGAGGCGGGTGAGGAAGGACTCGGCGAGCTGGGTGGCGGTGAGGTGGCGGGAGAGGAGGGAGTGGCGGGTGGAGAGGATTTGGGAGTTTGTGGATTGGGATTGGTCTGTGGTGGTGGAGTGGTTGACGGGCTGTGAGGATAAGGAGGAGAGGGGTTTAAGGGAGGTGTGGCGGAGGAGGAAGGTGGGTTTAGTGCAGAAGTGGGAGAGTGAGCGTGGAGGTTGGAGTGTCGACAGCATGGTTTTGATTTGCTTTCCCTCCAACAACAACAACAACTGGGATTGTAAGCTCAAATGCTCAGCTGCAAGCCTGCAAGAGATAAAAGGTTTTAAAGATTTTGACGATTGGTGGCTGTCGAATGCGGACTGCCTGATGACGATCAAGTAATGCCCAACAGTTTGGTAATCTGGTATCTTGAGCTTCGGGTTTGGGTCGGGCAGTCTTTTTTACGTTTTTGTATTAAAATAGTCCATAAAATGTCAATTGTGTTTCAATTTAGTCCAAACTATCGATTTCAAAAGTCCTTTATCCTTTGTTTTTGGTCCCTACATAGTTTGGGACTGCAGCGTTAAGAACTGCTTCCCCAACCCCATGCATCAAGATTTTGTGCTGTACTCCTCACCAAGCATGCATAGTCTCCTCACCCTGGAACTCCAAATAAAACGACATGGAACTGCAGCTAGCTGTACACATCCAAGGCTGCATGGTCTAGGGGCGGTGGTTCGCAATGATATAGCCTACAGGGGACTTTCAAGGCCAGGTTGGCTCAGTGAGCTGCAAGCTCTCATTCATAGTCTTCGATTTTCTATTGATAGGGGGTTTTAATCCAAGAGGTGGTGCGCCAAGTCCTTAATGAGGGAGAGTGTTCAAGCAAGTATATATGGTGCATTAGTTTTAGAGATTCCTTCTATGTTGCATCATTTCGAGTTTTTCTCTCTTACTTATCAATTGTACTCAGACGGATTTTGTTTGGATTCACAAAGTCCACTTTTAACTTGTTTTTAACTTGTGAACATTCATTGCTAATCCAAACACTCATTGCCACTGTCCATCAAGATCATATGTGGTTGTATTATTGACCAACAGTAACAATTGTAATAATAAAATTTTAATTATTTTTTTTCTATGGACTTGCCTGCTGTACTCTCTTATAGTTGTGTAGTAACATTTTACAGACAATTAACAGGTAACATGTTTAATAATAAGTAAATTGTTCTTCATCACATCAAATGGAGAATATTTTCCTTTCTGATCAGTGAGTACACGAGACAATACATTACATGAAGTGATTGATACAAAAAGTGGTATACAAAACTAAAATCACCATGATTTGCAGTTTATTTTCTCCTAGGCTTCTGTAGAAATATTACCAAAATTACTCAGTCACCTGAAATATACAAAGAACATTTCCAATATCCACCAATATTACACAAAGAAATTCTATGTTTATGGGGAAGGTTTACAAATACTCCAATAAATCTGATTGGTTCTCCAGATCCCAGACAACAACTTTTCCATCCAATCCTGTGATGCCAGTGTGTTAGAATTAATGATAGAGGATCCTCTGGAAAATAGAAAACGACTTTAGAATAAGCAATTAGAAACAAAAAATTAACATTTATTTACCTGATGTGCTGAAGCGCTTTACTTTAGAACTCCCCGCATTTCCAAGCGGCACGATACAACTACAGTTACCAAGAAAGAATGTCATGCACTTTTCACCCCGAAAAATCTATTAACACAAATGACAAATAAAAGTAGCCCCAAATCCACTCTCAGTTGTTGGTCATCCACACAATTCATCAATCAGACTTATGCATGACAGGTAGGGTGGATGCATAACATTTGGAGTGGAAGTGGGGCTATCAAACAGTGAATGTCTAAAGAGAAGCAACAATGGAGTACTTGATGCAGTTCTCATGGACACCTCCTCGTGATCTTGAATGGTCATTTGAATCATTGCTCAATCCATGTTTCGGTGAGCCATATAGCTTTCCAAATGATGCAGAAAACTGTAAGTGAAAAAAGTAAGAAAAAACCAGCCAATATAAAAATAGGAAAAAGGATACCATAATGTGATGCAAGCGCTGTTGTAGCCCATAACATAACAACGAAAAAAAACTGCATAAACACATAATACATATAGCATATAAAAAACCAGGTAATTTACCTGTGAACCATATTTTGGACCTGAAGATGCTGTCTTTCTTTCCCCAAGAAATTTGATAAAACTCCTACAGAGAAAAGAACAAAGCTATTGCTTCACTATCCTCCTTCAAAGAATAAAGCCATCAGGCAAAAGAATTTACCCACGCATAAAGAATTTACCATATTCCACTTTCATCTGCTGCAAAAACCATTGGGCTGCAATCAAATCCCACACCTATGACTAATCTTTCAGAAAGAAATAAAACCTGAATATGTGCCGCATATTGATTGACAATATCCAGATAGAAATAGGTTAGTTGATTATATGTGGAGAAGATATTTAGAGTCTCAAAAAGTTAACAAGAGTGGATGCTGACCCACATCACGGAGAGGCAAATCGCGGAATGCAACATTTTGCGCCAAAGGAGAAGGTCCCACATCATCAACAAAGTAAATCATAGAATTATGGCCTGTATAATACCAAAAAGAGGAAATCAGTGAGTGGAAAATGATAAATAATAATAAACTACACAAGCCGGTTGCCAAGATATGCTATGGCAGAAACTTTTCATCTTTGTAAAGAACATGCAAAGGGGAGATGTGTCTGACCTACATATGCTAAGGTATTCCCACTTGGTGACCACCTCACACCAAATGACCAAGAAGACGAGAGATCAAGCTGAAGAATTTGCTGTTTCACCAGAAAGAAATAAGTGAGATTTGCTTCAACAAAAAGGGGAAAAAAAAAAAAAAAAATAGGGGTGAATGGAGTAGCCAGAAAACAATATGATACCACTCCCTAACATCTCCAAACCCAGCAACTTCACCACTAATCTATAGAAATTTGATGAATTGTTATTGTAAAAATATGAGAATATGGTTTGGTGGCTAGTTTCTAATTCTAAATTTAGAACATTACTTCATTTCAACAGGTAACTATCACCAACAACTCTTTATGATAAAATGTGTAAACAAACCAAGAAGCAGGAGCATAAAACTATCTTGTTTCTATAAGGAAAGATTCTGCACCTCTCCAAATTTTGAATCTGAAGATGAGCCTGTTTTTGAATCCCTGCAAAATTTCCATTGAGCAATTATATTCATAAAATAGCATAACTAACATAAGAATTAGACTAAATATGAAGAAAGACAGCTCTACAAGTACATGTCACATACTTTGCATCGACGATCTTTATATAAGTCGAAAATATTCGGCATTTTCCATCTGTAGATGCTGTTGCAAGAAGAATCTGCAAAGAATGAGCACAATATGAATACTTAAACATGGTAAATGGCTAATTACTTAGCAATTAGTATCGACAACTAACAATCAAACATGAATCTTTGCCAACAGTCCAGTAGAGACCATGTCAAGGTAAAGATAACTCACACAAAGGTATAACATGAAAGATAACTTGATTAAAATACTAATTAGTTCAGGAGACGAGATATAAAATCAGAAAAGATCCAAGAATAAACAAAGGATTATCATTCCTAAAATAACTTATTGACAATGAGGACACCCTGATCTCCCACCTTGGGTGAGGAGGGCAAGCCCCAGGTGCATGCAAACTCTCCAATCCACATGCACTGGGGACCAGAATTTATGAAAACAATAACTACCATGGGGCTTTCCCAAACATGATGGACATGCATGCAACTGCTTTGAATATGTACCAAAAAAACACAAACAAAATGTGGTACTGGGAACATACGCACATTATTGGGATGCCAAGCAACACTTGTCACAGAAGAGTCATGTCTTTTCCTGATAAGTTTACTGACCCACCTGGAAAAGGGTATAGACACAAACATTAACCACTAACCAACAAAAAAGCAATACAAATTAGAAGGAAATTCTAATCATTAAATGATATTGAACAAATTTAGCTAAGCATAACAATTTGAACAATAAAGAAACTGCAGGCAATAGGCTACTTACCAGTTATTCTCTTGCTCATAGTAGCATATACAAACAGTTTTTGCCCCGCTTCCAACAGCAAACTTGTTCTCTGAGGGTACAGAAAAAGGCATAAACATTAGAGTTGCATGACATTGAAAAAGGAAAAAATTTCCTATTCGCATTTGCATTTCCTAGAAGTAACCTACAAATAACACGCAATGGAAATCGACATCACCGGAAAGGTGACAGCCAACAGGGAAAACAAAGGAAAATTTATGAACAAGTTTGAGCACGTGTTCCTGGTGGGCAGCACATCTTGTGGATGCAATTTCTGGTGAAATTATAATATTGACAATGTCTCACTTCTATCCTTCCATTGCAAAACACAATAAGCTTTACTACCAGATTAGTGTGGATAACCAAGAACTCCAGTCTATAATCAACTTTTTTTTCCAAAGACTAGATCATAATTCTCATAAAATATATGCAAAATGTCTCCTATAATGAAGTGTTGACTTTTTTTTTTTAATTAATTTATTTACTTATATGTGAGGGTTGTTCTCCTGTGGGATGTCCTCTCAAAAAGGTTGTGCACAACATCCCATCAGGACTGTCAAACTCTTGACCGGATTACACAGTAAATGCCGGTGTTGAAAATTCACACACACGCACATATAAACTTTCTAATTAGTGTAATTTATCAAATCATAATTTATTATCCTACCAATACTAGTTCTGTTTGATATGTACACAATTCAGGATGTTAATACTCATGAATCTGGGCTCCTCCTTACACATGAAGGTGTGACATCAGATTATTATGCCCAAACGGACCAGATGGTACATTAAAGTTAAAATACAACCATTTGAATCCCATAAAAATAAGCTGATAGTTTAAGACAAGGGATAAGGATTCAAAAACATTAAGAGTCAAGAAAAAAAGTGCTTCAATACCTTTTGGACTCCACTGAACACAAAGTGCAGCACGATTTAGCCTAAGAATTACAAGGGTTGGTACCCACTCTGAGCCTTCTAGGTTCCAGACATAACTAGTTTCGGAAACAGAGGTTAATGCATAAATAAATGAAAGAAAGACAAATAATATGTGTGTGTGTGTGTGTGTGTGTGTGTGAGAGAGAGAGAGAGCCTAACTCATGACTTATATTTTATTAAATAAATCACAAAACCAAAAGTATCTTAAACCACATAGGTACTTACGAATTCCGATCATGGGATGCAGTAACAATTTTGTTTGATTTTGCACTCCAGTCTATTCCAGATACAATTTGGTCATGCTGTGACAGGATAGAATAAAATATTGCTTAATATATTTTCCATGCATTCTCTTTATCAAAACTAAGTAACACCATGATACAATAATCCAGACATGAATAAGCAATAACAAAACGAATTGAACCCCATGATATTAGTTCAGGTAATAAGCTCACAATCAACGACGACGAATATATAATCCATCAATGAGTAGATATAATAAGACCATCCAACAAAGCAAAGAAAACTCCAATGAAATAACAATAGGAAGAAGGGACACCTATCAAGCCCAGAAATGGATACTGAATGTCTTTTTAAAATTCTAGCCTTAAGGCTTGTTTCTTTTTGGCTGGTGGCAGCAGATAATAAGCAAAAGAAACAAAGACAACAAAACAGAAAACACAAATAATGACAAATCTCTGTAACCAAAAAGTAAAAAATTCATTACAAATCCCTCAAAGACTATATTTTGCACATGTTGCAGTGCAGAACCTTCCAAGAAGCCATCAAATTTGTATCAAATAGCATCTATCACATTGTGTGGAGGTTTATCAATGCAACTGGTTTAATTTGGAATTTTTAATCGTCTTCAGTAAAACTTGGAGAGTTGCAAATTTTCTCAAAAAATTATCTTTCCTCGTATTCATATCGAGGCTGCAGTGAATATTATAGTCCAAATTGGTTTTAGACAACTATTCTTGCAAGCCCATAAATCTGAACAATGTACCTTTTGAAGAACATGCAGCTTCTCCCACTTGCCTTGCAACAGAGCATAGATGTGAACTTCATTATTGTTGGGACAAAATGCCAGCACTACCAGAAAATAGGAATGATCAAATTACAACACTACAAATACTAAATACCTAAATATTGTCCTAATTTAAAACCACACTTTAATCAAAGCTTAAGCCTGTGTTCACAACCATCACACCCTGAAGCGACATCAAAATTTTCCGTTTGTTAAAGTAAAAAAACTAATAATAGCCTGTGACTACCCGGGGAAGTTTGTTCTCCTTAATAAGAAGAAAAGATTAAAGCTTAACAGCAGAATAATCGAACCCACGATCTTTTCACGCAAAAGAAAAAAAATGCTTTGTTTGGCTTCCGAGAAAGTGCCAATAAAAAATGAAGCCAAAGTTCTAAACCCAGAATCTTCACATTAGTTCGAGAACTGTATTGGCTCCAAGCTCTGAGCTGAGCATTTCTTCCAATACCCAGACACACACACATAAAAGAATTAAAAATCTAATTTAAAAAGAAAACTTGACTCTTATTTTGCTTTTCGTAATCCCATATTTTCCCAGCATCCAAACAGAAATCAGAAAGTAGAAAATGGATTAGAAAGGCTGGAAAGCTTACTGGAACGATCAGCGCTCCAAGCATGGCAAGTGATACACTGAGCGAACCGGTGCACTTCGACTGCCGCCATTTCTTATTTCGTTCTCAGCGGCAGAAAAAGCTTGAAGCTTTTCCCAAATCTACAGCTCAAAAATTTTAACTGCGATTTCTGGTTCCGTTAAATTTTGTTTGGAGACTTGGAAAATTGTACAGAAACAAGTTTAAAAGGGAAGCGAATGTGATCATGAGAGTATGGAGAGAGAGAGAGAGAGAGAGATCTGATGAAGCTTGAAATCAGATCCAATGCTTTATGCCTCTCTTGTTTCTCACTTTGATCTGTTGTGGTGGCTTTGGCATGGTGATGACGGGCACGTGATCGGCACGTGTTTAAGGAAAAAACAAAAAGTTCCCAATATTTCATTATAATCCCTATAAATTAATTATTTTCATTTTTGATAAAATAAAAAATTACATTATTTTCACATTATAAGATGGGAATGGGATGCCTTAATAGTGTGAAAATATTATAAGATGGAATGCCTTAGGTTTGAAGGTTCAATATCTCTCTCACTATGAATGCTTTGCTTATAATTGAAGATGTAAACCAAGTGATGATGAAAATATACAAATTATGAAAAAGTTAACTTGTCAAAATGTATGGCATGTTGTGATCATCATAATAGTCTTATATTAGTGGCCAGATGGATGTTTATTGGAGTGTGTGGAATTCATATTAACAATTTGATTGTATATTATGTCAAACAATATAACAAGAGAACATGTTGTGACGGCTTCTATCCTGAGAGTTCTATCATCAGCGTTAATGTGACAGTATTAGATATGTGCACAACTTTACTAACAACTTCATAAGACAAAGCATTTCATTCTATCATATATACTACTGGATCTTATAATCATATTGCTAATGCAATGACCATAAAAACAATGGAATATACAGCCTCATGATTTCAACTGTAAATATTTATACATCTATGTTTATTGTAATCAGCCACTGTTTAGAAGGCTAAAATCAAATAGCTAAGCTACAATCAGACCATATATACAAAGGGAATTTTTGACTACTAGTCTACTACATACTTGGCATTATGCTACAGAATTTACTCCTCGGATTTAACTGAACTAACTCTTAACAGATGGCCACTCTCTTCTGTTTCAATATATGGACTAGAGGTATCAGTACATGGACCGTTGATCGACATGCTTTGGGTTCGACTTGGATTTTGCCAGAAGTGATTTCTAATGGCCTTGAATTTGGAATTAATGGTCGAAAATCCAGGATCAGAAAGCAGGTCTTGAACGGCTGTTCGGCCTTCAAGCATGCTGACTACTTGGGACATTGTGGGCCTAAGAGTGGGAGATGCATTGGTGCACAAGAGAGCAACATTTAGCATCACCATTGTCTCCTCTGATGAGTATTCTGAACCCAAGGCAGGATCAACCAACTCCAGTAGACTCCCTCTCTCTTGCAGAACATAGGCCTGAAAAGGAGCCCAGAATTGAGACAGAATTAACATACACATGGTGAAAACAATCAAAGTTGAAAAGCTAACAAGAAATATAGTATGAGAAGAAAAGCTGAATTCATTGGAGAAACATGGGATAGATTTTCATATTCTATAATTTCCTTAAGCTGAATTGGATCAAGCAGTGAATGCTTCACCAAGTAAATTCATTTGGACATTCTTTGCATAACCACAGATGACAATATTTACATTTTGCAAGCTAGAAGCTAGGTATGGAATTGCATGGAGGGACTTGCGCATCTCTAAGGAAAGAAAAGAAAACAAATTTTAAAGTGGTTTCATTACCCAGTCAAGAAGGTAGACAAATTCCTCCTTTGGCCTGTAGTTTGTGTTGCTCTTTCCGCTAACAATTTCCAGTGCAACTACTCCAAAGCTATAAACATCTGCTTTGGGAGTTAAGTAGCCACGCATTGCATACTCAGGAGCCATATAACCACTGCAGAGTAGAAGGGCCAAATAAAAAAAAGTATAGTTTCAATCATTAGGTTACCCATTTATTATTTAATCTGATGAAAAAAAAGTGAGGACTGTGCCAGAGGTTATATTTTACTTCATCTCAGCTCTCATTTAGATTTGTTCAATTCATAAGTTGTATATCTTGTTCTTCTGCAAAAACTTACATAGTTCCAGCAATCCGCGTGCTGATGTGAGTGTTGTCATCTTCATTAAGCTTTGCCAGGCCAAAATCAGAGATTTTAGCGTTGAAGTTCTTATCAAGCAATACATTGCTTGTCTTAATATCACGATGCACTATTTTTAATCTTGACTCTTCATGAAGATAGGCCAAACCTCTAGCAATACCTAGGCAAATGTTCTTTCTGGTAGGCCAGTCCAGCTTCAATCTGCAAGCGGAGTCACTCCCTATATATAATCAGAAAGAAAGTCAATCTACTTCACACTGGCAATCAAAACTGCCTTTTGTATAAAAGGTATGCCAATCATGAACAGTTTAAAGTACTATTCTCACCAAAAAGAGCACGTGATAAACAGTTATTTTCCATGTACTCGTAAATTAACAGCATCTGGTTCCCTTCACAACAACATCCATACAGCTTCACAAGGCTTGGATGTTGCAGGGCAGAAATCATGCCTATTTCATTCACAAATTCACGATTTCCTTGCTTTGACTTTGCGGAGAGCTGCTTCACTGCAATTACTGTACCATCTGGTAAAAGACCCTATTAAGAAAGCAGATTCCTAGTATTAGACTTGAAACAAAATAAAGAAGATCAATAATTTATGATTGTTAAATGTACACATGTACTCCAAATTGACTTTTTCTAAATTCATTTCTGAAATGCAATTGGATAGGAAGATGTGGTTATTTCTCCAATTCCTTGTAGAATGCATGCTCTCAGTTTTTTTTTATACATGGATTAAGACTTTTGTTATAAAATATTTCCTTTTTGTCTGAGGCAATCTATATTAACAAAGAACATTTAGAATAGACCAGAAAGAAAAGATGAACATAAAAAAACAAAAGTCACCTTGTAGACTGCACCAAAGCCACCCTCACCAAGTTTGTTTGCTGCATCAAAGTTTTTCGTCGCAGCCTTTATCTGTCTTAAAGTAAATAATCCTGTTTGCAGATCCATATCTCTGAGTTCTGCTTGAATGCCAATTAAGAAAAAAAATAATTAAAAGTCATTTCTTGTTCTAAATGGTAAAACTATTCAGCAATATTCTTTCTTGAGTAGGGGAAAAAGAAAAAAACTGAACTGTTTCTTGTTTCAAGCATGTTTCATACCTTTATCTACAGAGATCTTTCCTCCTAAATAGCCTTTCCTACTCATGATACCTAAGACCAGAAGCAGCAGAAGAAGTAGTGCTGCAGCCACAGTCCCAACTACTATAATGACATAATTATTTTTGCCATCAACTGAAGGAGGTTGAAAGTCTGCAACAATATAGATTATTTCCAATCAAATATGAGAGAAAAACAATAAACATGATGGCTTGAGTTTACCTGAACTCATGTATTCCATTAAAAGTTTAACATGTTTTTGCTTTCAATAGAAAAAAACACACTAGTTGACCAAAATAACTTAAAATACACAAGATACTGCTTAAGACTTTAAACTATATGGTAAGACTTACTAGGATCTAGTGATATAGCCGATATGAGAGGACCATAAAATCCTCTGTCTGGGATGCCTGTCGTCCCTTTTCCAGCCCAGTATAAATGGATCTTTAATGTATGACTCGAAACAATTGAAGTGAATGTCTTCACAATGGGCTTACCAGCACCACCAGCTTCATTTTCTATATTGAAATCTTTCAGGACCAGCTTATCCTTTATACAAAAAGTAATAGAGAAGTAAATACTTATTGGTATAGGATTGACTTTTCATTGTTTATATGGTGCGATTTAGTTACCTGGATGTAGACATCAAATATACGCTTTCCAAGGTTGTTAAATGATCTGTCATTAGTAAATATAATCTCAGCAAAGTGGAGTTTGATAGTGTAGTTTCCATTTATGAGACAGAGTCCATAGTATGTGAGAGAGATGGGAGATACACGTGCTGTTGTGTACAGTTCTGAATTGAGCACAGAGGCATTATTGGAGAGTGCAGATGTATTGGTTTCAATGTAGACATCTGCATCAAGATCATTGTCCATGAAGTTCCCTGTGCTGCTGAAGGCCCAATTCTGACCCGAGTAATACATTGAAGCACCTCTTTGTTCTCTGTCAGCATCATATTTTTTGCCACCAATATGCATTTCCTTACCACCACAATTAATATGCAAGGAATAATGACCTGTTTTTCATTAGGACAAGTCATAACAAGTTTAGTCAAAATGCACAGAATGGGTTGAAGGGATCAATTCGTATTGATTTACATATAATTTACGTGATTGTAGGTACAGTTTGAGACCAATAGATATCTTACGTTGATTTATCGAACCAGGACATGGAAAATTTCTTTTCAGGCATGGTTGGATTCTACTTCTGCAACAGGAAAGAAATGTGAGCTTATATCTTGAAGATAAACATGATAAAGGCTGGAGTGTTAATCATTAACCAGAGGAAGCAACATATTTCTGTTAATAGTTTAGATTTGTATCATACAGAAAGGAATCTTACATTTTATCAGCAGAGGAGGAGTAGCTCTCCACTAAGTTTCTGGAACAAAGCACCAAAACATTGTTTTCATCATCCTAGAAAGTGGTTGGTTAAGAATTTAAGAGAAATATACAGCATATATTATACTCACACATTCCCTCTAGGACATTCATTAGGACTTGAGCTTTCCCAAGTGAAGTTGTTGTAAGAAATATCCCTGTATACAAATTTTCAACTAATCAAATAAAAAAGTAATGCCCTAAGCAAAACAAAATAGTTGCTGCCGTTTTGTATTACATACACAATCTTGTTTCTTCCTGGGACCCATCCAGGTATAGTTCCAGTAAGCTTGTTCCCTGTCAGATACCTAAGTAAAACAATAGTCTCTGCTTAACCTTGATGAGAATAAGGTTGTGAGAAGATGAAAAATTTATCTAGGACATCTGCTTACATGATATCAACTTTTGCCAGTTGGACAAAAGATGCAGGTATTTCACCAGTCAACTCATTGTAGCTGAGATCACTGCATTGATAAATACATATAATATATACATATATATATATATTAAAATTTCAAATAGTTTCTCCAAGAAGAGAAAAGAAAAATATTGAATGAAATAAAAAAATTATTCAAGCTATAAGATGTCTATAAGATGTAAAGTGGCTTCCTTTATATGTTTGGGTTGTAACCATATTTTTTTATAAAAAAATCAATAATGTAATGGAGAGTCAGAAACTCAACTAAGCCATTTGTTGAAATACTTACAGGTTTTTCAATTTTTTCTTATCCCCAATATATTCTGGGATCTCTCCATATATCAAGCACTTCCTTAGTATCCTGTATTTGAAAAAATTGAGTAACTACCAGATTAATTTGCAAGTATTAAAAGGAAAATTTAAAACTGGTTCGGATTCCAACTCACAGTGTCTTCAAGGATTCCATATTACTCAATGGCGGGAAAGGAGACCCTCTACCTTTTAGGTCAGTTATCCTCCTAAAAGTCACTAAAAAGTTAAAACTATAACTTCACAATCTTTTTTGACAAAAAAAGAAGATAAAACAATAGAAATGCATACAGATCAGTTAAGCTTGTTAAGGCGGATATGCTAGAAGGTATAGGCCCCTCAAGAGAGCAACCCTCTATACGCCTGTAACATAAGAGTGGAAATTTTCAAAATCAGTAAAAGCATATACTATGATTGCAGTAGTAAAATTATAAGGGGGAAGCTTACAGTTTTGAAATCTGTGTCCACCCTCCAATGAAATCAGGTATCTTTCCAGAGAAATTATTGTCACTTATCCTCCTAAAATGTATCAAAGAAACAAAACTTAGCAGGCAAACCAGTAAACATCAAATATTTCAAAGATATTACAATTCAACTATCAATATAAATATAAAATCTGTTATATCATATATGTAACTTTGGCACCCCAATGAACTGGTAACCAGAGCTAAAAGTAGCTGCCTGCATGTTGTACATGTTGTAGTAGGATACTAGTCCATTCCGACTTATGTTACACTAGGTCAATAGGTTGATCGGATACTATGCAATTACTAAGTTATTGATTATTTAATTAGGTTGAAATCCATATTAATAAGAAAGATATGCTTGCATACATATCAGACAGGTTGGTCAACTTCGCTAGTGCCAATGGCAATTCTCCAGTGAAGGCATTTGAAGATAAGACGCTGAAGAAAAAAAAAAATGATAATGTCAATGAAATAATTGAGCATAAACAAAAAATCTTGGATAATATTGCACATGAAGAAAGTGATGAGAAATTACAGCTTTTCTAACTTGATCAACTTTCCAATTTCTGGTGGAATGGGTCCTGAAAAAAGGTTTCCTTCAATGCTCCTGTAAGTAATATGTATTCATATAGTAAATTTAATCAAAGCATCTAAAATGGTGTTTAAGACAACTTCAAAAAAACAGTAGATTAGCCAGCTCCATGGATAAATCAGACTGATCCTGAGTTCAATTAAAATCGGGGACTGATTTGCTCTGGATTCACTAGCCACATAAGCCAGATACAATTTGTTTGTATTAAAATATAAATTTTCCTCTCTTGGTATAAATACATTGGAGTATGGATTTCACGTTGAGCTTCAACAAATGAGTATAGAGAGACTCAGTTCTAACTAATAAAAATAGAAACAGGTCTGCATCCATACTATAGTGAGAACCCAACCTGAACCAGCATCTTGTTATCAGCTCTATTTAAGGTCATCAATATAAGAATTAAAGAGAGAATTAAGCATACAAGTTTCTGAGGGTGGTGATATTGGTGAGAACTTTTGGAAATGGACCTGACAATCTGTTTCCCATAAAAGAGCTGCACATCCAATAGAAAGGTAAGGCATACAGTTACACTTCGATTAAATAATTAGTAATGGATGAAGAATGGGGTGCTTACAGTGTGACCAAGCGCATGGTAGCCCACTGGGGAGGTATAGAACCATTGAGGTAGTTTCGACTCAAGTCTCTATAAAAGAAATAGGATTGCAAGATATACAAACATGGCTTAGTAAAGGCAGAACATATAGTTTAGAATAGGAATGCTGGATTAGGGATCAATTTACAATAGAGGAACTGGTTTTGCTTACAATTCTTTGAGGTAGTGCAGCTTAGAAAACTCTGGTGGCACAGTAGCTGATAGATTTTGGGCCTTTAAAGCTCTGCAGAATACCACCAGAGCAAATTAGAAGAGCTCTCAGAACATGCCTCAAGAAATAACTCAAAATTAAAGTACATAAAATGCACAACAGCAGAATCTTTAGGCTGGGCTCCTCGTTTAATGGTATTGCAGTTATTGACATGAGCATTGACTTCTCAAAAAATTCACACAACATTAAAACCCACGAATGTTAAATTAAACAAGAATTTGGCCAACTCACACTAATAGCAGCATGCCTCCCAATTAGAACATTAGCTACAATTTAACTCATTGACTTCAGATAATAAACTGTTTGATACAAATGAAATGCTCAAAAATAGGAGCAGAATTGTTGATAGACACATGTAGTTTTCCATCAATAACCATACAGAACATTATGCTAACTGCAGTACATGACAGTGCATTGAAACTTACGTATAAAACTTGTTAACACATACACACAAAGCAGAATAACCCAACCCAGTAATTTGTCATTTTGGGGGCTAGAATTGATTTTGTCATTACTGGTCAACTGTGGTACAATAATGCTTGGGTCCACATGCTTTGGGTTATTATCCAACCTAAAAAGAACAGCAATTGGTAGACTATAATGTACTAAAACTTGCATCACTCTATTAACATTTTGTAATCGAGGAAAATTGAGAGGGAGAAAGAGTGGTATACATGCTTACTACGTGGCAAGAGGAATTGTGGTTGAAGCTGCAATCACATATTACAAAGTTCTCAAAGCCTCCTTTTCTACTCTCATCTATCGGTACCGTCCAATTCCCTTCTCCACTGCATGGATCTTTCCCAAAATCCCAGTCTTTCTTCCCCAGCTTCTTCCCTATCTCTTTCAATGCCTTCACTGTTCCATAAAAAAAGTACCCAATAAAAATTATATACATATCTATTAATAAAATCACCTGTTTGTTTTTCCAAGAGTGTATGAGAAAATAGTATAACAAACAACCTTTCAACCTCTATCAAGTCCTGCTCAAAGACCAACCAAGGACTCAATGTAATGAAGAATCTTGAATACCATGAGAACCCAATTCAGCTAAGCTGAGTTGAATGCCAATTTTTGGGACACAAGTCAACTTGACTGACAGAACAAATCAGCTTAGATGAAATGGGCTCAATCAAGAATGACCAAATGCATGGGTGTATTAAATAAAAGCTTTTCCTCTTCTTTTCTTTTCTTAGAAGCCACATGGATGTGTGAAGAAAGCTGTAAAATTTTAATAGGTACCTTCCTGAGTGTGAAGCTTAGCTGTGGCTGACTGTCCAAAGGTTGCAAAGAAGGAAAATGTTGTGGAATAGATGAGATATGCATGAAGCAACCTTGGAAATGAAAAATGAGTAGTTCCCATTTAGAGTGAAAGCTCAAAGCCTCAAACTCTGAGTCTCAGTCCCCGCTCAGCTTTTGAAGTCCAGAGAGAGAGAGAGAGAGAGAGAGAGTTGGAGATTGGAAATGGGGATTGAACAGGGTAAGAGAGTGTGGGACTAAGATTGAAAAGTGCATTATGTTAACTAGCAATGAAAAAATCAGTGTTTCACACTTGTCCTTTTCATAAAAATACATGTATGCAGTATGCGTGTGGAAAGTGTGGACCATTTGCTCAGAATACATTCTTTCTGATCTTTTTGGTAAATTACTAAATTCTATATGGGGGATTTTTTTTTTTTTTTTTGACCTCATCTTGTGACTGTGACTGTCTATACTATAAAAATTCTAATTGGTATGTTGGAAGTTGGAACCTGTACTGTAATGAGAAGCAAATCCTCAATTTAGACAATTGTTCATATTTTTCATAGATTTTTTTTTTGTTTTCAGTAAGATATGTTTCTTGGTCTTTAGTTTAAATATAAACAGTTAAATACCAAGAAGTTCTACCTGCAGAATTCATGTGCGATGGTTCAAACAATCATCACAAAGACCTTTTGAGCGGCAAGCTACTTTTATGATCACAACATTTTGTATGTGAGAATTCTTATATGAAGCAAACTAAGTTTGAGTAAATGTCATCCCTTGGAGTGATCATAATCAGATCATAACTCTACTAAGCATATCATTTGAGGTAATTAGCTCTTAAGTTTGATTAATTACTACAAAGTAGAGAAAATATATTTTTTTAAGAATAATATTGATTGCAGAAGCAAACACCCCAACATTCAAACAATATCAGATCTGGCGATCAGGTGGCACCTGTTTAACGGTGGAGTTTGTCCCATATCTTTACAAGGCATGCATTTAAGAGCTTTTTTTTCCTATAAAAAAAGTTGTCACATAGATTCTTGTTTCATTTTCAATTCCTTTCAGGGTGAAAAACGTGGTTTTGTCCAAAAAAGGAAGAAAAAGAAAGAAGAAATAAATAATAGAGTGCTGCTATTTGCACATCCTATTTTTTCTTTTTGCACACCCCTATTAAAAAAAAAAACAAAAAAAAAA